>CAMZMU010000075.1:22362576-22945807 GCA_947311845.1 Poa pratensis
TGACCGACAAGACTAATCCGGCTGATTTGGAAAAGCTCCAAAGCACGTTGGTGGAGCAAACCGAATACCTCAGAAACAAGCAAGTAGAGGTTCAGGTGTTGCTCGATGAAGCCAAGAAGGAAAACGACAAGATAACCGCCACGTTAGACCCCAAACGTAACCTCTTCACACAACTCCATTGCCCAAGCCGGCAGGACATGTGGCAGACAAGAAAAGCAGGACATGTGGTAGACAAGAAAAGCAAGAAAGGCAGGGGTCGGTCACCCGACAACTTCAAATCCCCTGCCCAAAGGCTTGGTTTCGAATGGGCTTCAGCACCGCAGCGTAAGGACAAGAACGGGGATGTCGTTCTCTGCACCCCTGTCCTCAACACTGCGGCCCCTTAGACATCCTCAACAACGACGACTACGACAAGGACGAGAAGATCTATTACGCCTCCATCCTTGCTCGTAAAGCTTTAAAGCAGCATGCCCGTGCTGATTCTCGTGCCGGCATGGCGGACGCAAGAGGAGGAAGGCTAGAGTCCAAATCCAACGCTTGCAAAGCTGCGGCTGGTGGTCACCCGAGGATCCATCCGGCTCCAGTAGCCATGGGAAGGGGAAAGAAAAGGACAAGGACACACGTAAGTCACCACCTCCTAGGAGGCAGAGGAACGAAGCGTCCCGGACCGGTAACAGACGCGAGGCCTCACCTCCTCCACCGCCTAGACGGGATGAAGGTGACAGCCGGGGAAACAAGCAGCCGCCAAGGAGTGGCGGCAATCGCGACAATGCCCCGCCGCCAAGAAGAAGCAGGGACCACACCGTCCCCACCGCCAGTGCCCAGGCACAGAGGCGGAAGCCGGGGACAGAACAATGAGCCCAGGCATTGCCGGGCAGCGCAGGACGAGCCTAACGCTGACAGATCCAATAGACAGCTCGATCCGAAAGACGCACGTCATCATCTCAATGACATCAAGGCAGGAAAGCAGGATGCCTACCTCGGCCCTGAGTGCTTTGGCCCAGGCATCCACAATGTTCAGATACCTCGAGACATGACATCAGTGTCAAAAACTCACCAGAGGTATAACGGCGTGGACAAGCCAAACTCATGGTTGTCAGACTACGCGCTGGCAGTCGAAATTGCCGGGGCAATGGCCAGGTTGCCGCACGCTTCCTTCCCCTCATGCTGGAGGGGACAGCCAGAAGCTGGATCGAAAACTTGCCTGAAAAATAGCATTCACAGCTGGCTCGACATGGAAAAGGTGTTCACACAACGCTTCCAGGGCACATACAAGCGACCCAACACGTATACAGACTTGGTGCGATGTGTGCAAAAGCCGGATGAAACTGCAACAAGCTTTCTGGCAAGGTGGATCCAGACGAAGGCAAGCTGTGAAAACGTGGACGACAATCAAGCAATCCATGCCTTCACAACCGGACTCCTAAAGGGTTCGAGCCTCAGACACAAGCTCGTACGCATGCAGGTCAAAGGATCTCGGAGTCATGCTTGAAATAGCAGCCATGTACGCGCAGGCGGATGCCGATGCACGCGATATTGACGGCGCCCATGACATGGCGCCAAATAGGGAGCAAGTCACAAGCGTAAGGCTCCCCAGGACGATAAAGCCGGACCATCAAACGAGGTCGCCGCCGCTGTCGGGGGAATAATTAACCCGCGACTTATTCAAGGCCAAAACGGCGACTTCTCTTCATGATCACGCTATTATTGGGCCACGTGTAAAGATGGGCCGATCAAGGATCGCGGCCTGCCAAAGGAAGGCTCCAGAAGGTCGGTGGTAAAACTTGCCTTGGAAGACAAGAAGACATCGGCTTCGTGTAGAACTCTTGTAACCTAGCGAGCCTCTGTGTATATAAAGAGGACTCGCAGGACTTAGACAGGGTCAAGCTATCAAGCCCTAAAACCCTAGTCTTACGGCGAGTTCCCAGATCGGATCGCCTCCATTGTAACACCACATATATCATATCAATACCAATCTAGGGTAGGCAGGAAGTAGGTCTTTACCTCACATTGAGGGGCCGAACCTGGGTAAATCTGTGTTCGTCCTTGTTCCTGCGATCCCAAGCTCGGAGACGATTGACTCGCGCAAATCCCACACCTACGAAGTCATCCATGACATCTGACGTGACAAACCCACGACAGTTGGCGCCCACCGTGGGGCCTGCGGTCAAGAGCGTCACGTTCCGCGCAGGATCGATGAAAGGAGCTGAAGATCTCGCCATTGGCCACATCATCATGGTCGATGGCACGCCTCTCATTGACGATTCAAGCTGGGGACCAGAAGCTGATTACCTGGAGACCGGTCGCATCATCCCGTTTGGATCTATCAACGTCTTCGTCGGTTTCATTGGCGGCGGATCTGTTAGCTCAGCCCAAGAAGGCGACTCAGCAGAAGTCGCCAGTGACGAAGAAGAGTCCTGGAGAGCATGGACTCGCAAGAATTTGGGTCCATCATACCAGCTTTGAGAAAGTTACTGGGATTACGCACCAGTGGTAGAACAAGAGGCGGCACAAGTTGGAGTCTACATGGCCGGAGGTGCAAGTACGTCAGGAACTGCAGGAGAAGCCGAAAGATCGGCACCCCCCGGCAACCCGCTACTTATCCCGGTGTCAGCCGCAAACGCCGCTGTCCGCGCGACAGAAATTGAGGCCGCCAGGGCCGAGCTCCTGTACGAGGTTCGGAGGATGGAAGCAAGCGCTACAGGCTCGAACAGGTGAACCAAGGAATCCAACAGGAACGGCAAAGGATAGCCGCGCTCGCCGCGACTCAAGACAAGTTGACTCGCAGGCGCAAGCGCGCGCGACTCAACCAACATAGAACTTCCACCCACTCCAGCTGCTGGAGACCAACCAGTCGCAAGGATTTTGGAACCATCAATTGTCCACGAAGCCCAGCAACTACCATCGCAACAACCAAGGAGGTTTCACACCCCACAAGGCCACTACCAAAGCCCGGTCGATAACATGTATGCCGGCTAATATCTTGACACAGATGGTACCAACAGGCGACGACCCAATCAACACTGAAGCACGGCGTGCGATACAGATGTTGAGCACTGCTGTCCTACAACAGGCCAACAGGGCAGAAGCCGAGGGGCAGCAGCCCCCGTACCGGCCCCGCGGGATTGCAGCAGAAAGAAGCGTCCAAAGCAGGCCACCAGAGGATATAAAGGGTCGCGCAGAGGCAGCAGGAACAAGCCGCAGAAGCACAGGCTATCATGCCAACGATGCAGACGCGGCTCGTGGAAGTTAACAACCCTACGGGCACATCCACAGCTTTGTCCTCGCGACTCAAGGTCCGGCATTTTCACTGAGAAGATCAGATCGGAACCTTTCCCTGAAGATTTCAAAGGACCACGCAAGGTGGCAAACTATAACGCCAGCATGGACCTACCACCTGGCTAAACAACTACGAGATGGGGATGAGTATTTTAAATGCTTCAGAAGAGATATGCGCAAGGTACCTCAACATGATGTTGGAGGGCGCGGCTCACATATGGCTACAAAATCTACCCCCCAACTCCATAAATACCTGGGAAGAGTTGAAAGACGCTTTCGTCAAAAACTTCCAAGGAACCTGCAAGCGACTCTGCAATATAGAAGATCTAGAGCGTTGCGTTCAGAAGGAAGGCGAGTCAAGTCGCCACTGGATGAGGAGGGTGGCAGAAATTATACACTCCTCAGACAACATACCTCCAAGTCAGCTGTCCTAGTCATGGAGAAAAATTGTAAGTTCGAACCACTGATCCATAAGTTAGGTCGCATGAAGGGCAAGGTCAAGAGTCTCAGCGAGGTAATGGCTGCGGCTAACAAATACGCTGGCTCGACAAGACCAGAGATGCGTCAGATGGAGAAGAGGAGAAGGTCGCTGTTGAAGGAAAGAAAAATACCAGCAAGCCTCAACAGCAACAAACTAGCCACAACAACGCGAATCAAAACAAGCGCAAGAGTGAAGAAGGAAACTCTGGGCTTGTCGCCAACACACGTGGAGGTTTCAGGGGCCAACGAGGAAGAGGCCGAGGAAGCGGCTCTCGTCCAATTAACATGGAAGAAGTTTTTAATCGGCCGTGCGATCTTCACACGGGAGGACGGGCGGCCAGCAGACCATACCAAGGCGCAATGCAATTATTACAAGAAGTGGAAAGAAGAAAGCCAACACAACAGGGGAAACCACCATGAAGGAAACCCTGGTGCGACTCATGGTTCAGGCGCCGGGCCGCACAATGCGAGTAACCCCAGGCAGGTGGGGCAGTACCATACAATAGTTATCAACACCTCCAAGAGGGAGAGAAATTAGCCAGAAGCCAGCAAGTAAACGTGTGATACCAGCAACCCCCAATTGGCTAAAATGGTCAGAACATGCAGTACTTGGAGTCGCGACGATCACCGCCGCAAGTGCGAGAACCAGGGAAGCTGGCGCTAGTTGTGGCACCTTATGTAGCAGGATACAAGCTAACCAAAGTGCTTATGGACGGAAGCAGCATAAATATCATGTACTACGATACGTTCAAGCGCTTGGGGCTCATGGACTCCAGCCTGCAACACACGACGACCGTATTTCACGGCATCGTCCCAGGAAAGTCAGCACAGCCAGTGGGAAAGATAACCCTGGGAGTAACCTTTGGGACGGAAGAAAACTTCAGAAGCGAGTTCATATGCTTCGAAGTGGTAAAATTCCAGAGCCCATATCACGCCCTGTTCGGACGAACAGCCTTCGCCAAGTTTATGGCCAGGCCATGCTACGTTTACCTACAGCTGAAGATACCAGGACCAAGAGGGGTCATCACAGTGCACGGCGATAGAGAAAAAGCAATAGAGTGCGAGGAGGAGATGCAGCCTTCGCAGAATCAGCTTGTGCCGCTGAAGAGCTAAAGAGTTATAAGTCGCAGGTGGATCCCAATGATATGAGCGTAGTTACCACGCCATCTGCCGAACCACCAATGAAATTCAAAGCGGCCCAAGACACCAAGCAGATAGACCTTGTTCCTGGCGACTCATCCAAGCAGGCGAGCATCGGAGCCACATGGAAAAGAACAGGAGCGGGCCTCATCGCTTTCCTTCAGGAAAACAAGGACATCTTCGCATGGAAACCATCAGATATGCCAGGGGTACCAAGGGAATTGGCAGAACACAGCCTTAACGTGAACCCCTGGCCAAGCCAGTAAAGCAACCACTGCGGCGTTTCCACGACGACAGGAGAAAAGCGATAGGGGAAGAAATAGCTCGCCTATTGGCCGCAGGATTCATCACAGAAGTATATCACCCGGAGTGGGTGGCAAACCCAGTCCTAGTTATGAAAAAGAACGGCACATGGCGAATGTGCATTGACTACACCAGTCTCAACAAAGCCTGTCCAAGGACCCATTTGCCTTGCCAAGGATTGACCAAGTGATTGATTCAACGGCCGGATGCGAGTTGTTATGCTTTCTAGACGCCTATTCAGGCTACCATCAAATCAAGATGAAGAAGGAGGACCAGGAAAAGACATCCTTCATCACACCCTTTGGGGCCTTTTGCTATGTAAGCATGCCCTTTGGATTGAAGAACGCAGGTGCGACTTACCAGAGGTGCATTCAAAGTTGCTTGCATGAGCAGATAGGTCGCAACGTTCACGCCTATGTGGACGACATTGTCATTAAATCGCAAGTAGCCAGGATCTCATCAGTGACTTGGAAGAAACTTCACAAATCTCAGAAGATATACATGAAGCTCAACCCGACGAAGTGCGTCTTTGGAGTACCAGCGGGGAAGCTATTGGGGTTCATAGTGTCAGAAAGAGGCATTGAAGCCAACCCTGACAAGATAAAGGCTGTAATGGACCTCCAAAAACCAGAAAAGATCAAGGATGTACAGCGACTTACCGGTTGCGTCGCGGCGTTAAGTCGCTTTATATCAAGACTGGGAGAAAAAGCCCTGCCTTTATACAGATTGCTGAAAAAGTCAGATACCTTCGTTTGGGACTCAGAAGCCGACGAAGCTTTAACAGCCCTGAAGATTCAGTTGACAAATGCTCCAGTTCTGGCAGCTCCAAAGGATAAAGAGCCCATGCTGTTGTACATAGCTGCAAACTCTCGTGCCGTAAGCGCCGTGATGGTTGTAGAGAGACAAGAGCCAGGAAAGGAGTACCCAGTCCAAAGGCCAGTATACTACGTAAGTGAAGTGCTCACGGCTTCAAAGCAGCGTTACCCTCAGTGGCAGAAGCTAGTGTTTGGAGTGTTCATGGCGAGTCGCAAGCTGAAGCACTACTTCCAGGAACACCCAATAACTGTGGTCAGCTCGGCACCGCTGGCAGACATCATCCGCAACGAGAAGCAACAGGAAGAGTAGCCAAGTGGGCGATCGAGTGGGTCCACACCATATAAGTTACGAGCCGCGCACATCAATTAAGTCGCAAGCTCTCGCAGATTTCATCAATGATTGGACAGAAATTCAAGTCGCTCCCACCATGGCAGAAACAAAATACTGGACCATGCACTTCGATGGGTCAGACAGCTACAAGGCTCGGGGGCTGGAGTTGTACTACTTCCCCCAAGGGAGACAAGCTAAGATACGTGCTCCAAATACACTTCAATTGCACAAACAATGTAGCAGAATATGAGGCATTGCTTCACGGACTCCGTATAGCAAAGGAGATGAATGTCAGTCGCATCGTTGCTTTGGAGACTCAGATTTGGTAGCTCAACAAGTTTCTGGAACATGGGACAGTAAGGATGCAAACATGGCTGCATACAGAAGAGAGGTGGACAGAGTTGCTGGACACTTCACTGGCTTCCAAGTTGAACATATTGATCGACGACAAAATGAAGCAGCAGATGCCTTGTCTCGGCTTGGATCCAATAGGCAATCAGTCCCGCCCAATGTTTTCTTGGATGAGTTGCATAACCCATCAGTTAAGCCTCCAGCAGAGATTGACATCGCAGAGCCAGATGACGATTCAACTTTAGTCGCAGCCCTGCATGAACAGCCGCATGGACAGAGCCATACATGGCATATTTAAGTCGCGGAGTGCTACCAGAGGATGAAGTAGAGCGCGCAAAATAACACGGCGATCCAAGGCCTACACACAATGAGCTATACAAGCGCAGCGTTGCGGGGACATTCCAAAGATGCGTATCACCAGAAGAAGGACGAAAAATCTTGCACGAAATTCACGCAGGCGATTGTGGCCATCATGCTTCGTCAAGATCTTTGGTGGCAAAGGCGTTCAGACATGGTTTCTTCTGGTTAACGGCGCTAGCAGACGCTGAGCAGATTGTCAGAGTGTGCGATGGATGTCAAAGATACGCCAGGCAAGATCATATGCCAGCTCAAGCACTTCGTACAATACCCATCACATGGCCTTTCGCCGTATGGGGTTTTGACATGGTAGGGCCCTTCAGACGGTCCCCAACGGGAAAAACTCACCTCCTGGTCGTGGTGGACAAATTCACAAAGTGGATAGAAGCAGAACCCGTGGGAGATTGTGAAGCTGAAACAGCAGTCAAGTTCTTGAAGAAGGTCATATTCCGCTTTGGATATCCCCATAGTATCATTACAGACAACGGAGCAACACCTCTGAAGGAGCTACACAAATATTTTGTGCAACAATGGGATAAGGCTGGACCTCACGTCAGTATCACATCCACAGAGCAATGGACAAGCTGAGCGAGCTAACCAGGAAATTCTCCATGGAATTAAGCCGCGCCTTATTGAAAAGGTTGAAGCATCTCCAGGATGTTGGGTGGAGGAACTGCCAGCCGTGCTATGGAGTTTAAGAACAACCCCTAAGATCCACAGGATTTACACCATATTTTATGGTCTATGGAGCAGAAGCGGTTATGCCCAGCGATATCATACATGATTCACCAAGAGTTGCGGCCTATGTCGAAGCAGATAATGAAGCAGCTCGGCAGGATTCTGTGGACACATTAGAAGAGGTCAGAGATTTGGCAGCATCAAGGTCAGCGGTGTATCAGCAAGACTTGCGACGCTATCATGCCAGACGCATCAGAACCCGCACCTTTCAAGAAGGAGACCTAGTGCTGCGACTCAAGCAAGACCACAAGGGAATGCACAAGCTATCTCTCCATGGGAAGGACCCTACATCATCAGCAAAAAACTAAACAATGGATCGTACTATCTGCTGGATGTGAGAGAAGAAAGCAGTGATCGCCATGATTTCGAGGATCGTCTAGAAGCGCCTCGCCCTTGGAACGTCGCGCAACTGCGACCTTACTACACATAAAAAAGCTAATCAGAGCTAAGTTTCATCTTTTCCAGCTGCCTATAGCTGAGTATCATCCTAGCCACTAAGGGCTCTGCTTCAAAATTGGTCGCCACCTAGGCGCGACCTGCAACACCTGTATCAGAAATCGGCCGCCACCTAGGCGCGGCCGTACCTTATGTATCAGAAATCGGCCGCCACCTAGGCGCGGCCGTATGTCTCAAACTGGGATCGCCGCCTACGTGCGACCCAACCCTATGTATAACACTCGGTTGCCACCAAGGCGCGACCTTATGTGTCATCATAAACAAAGCTGCTTATAGCTATATATCATTTGTTTCTTGGGGGCTTTGTACCCTGAAACAGCCAACCTACTGGCAACTATCAAACTTACCTTAAGTCGGATTGCAACTTGCATTATGCGTCCAAAGTACTGGGGTGTGGCGTCAATCGAGCTTGATTGCCTATCATGGCCGCTCTCGACCCTGAACACACATGTTCCTAGGAAATACTGAGTCGCGCGAGTGCCCACTTAATGGATTCAGAAAGGCCTAACTAGAGGTCAATGTACTGCTTATAGTACGGCAACACCAATTGCAATTGCTTATATCTTAACAATTGTTTTTATCTATGATATCAAGCTACAGGTGACGATCTTCAAAACCTCTGAGAAGAATTGAGATGATTGTCAAATCACATCAGCTCAATCCTTGGGGGCTACAGCATATTGTTATCAAAAATTTGAAGATTGGTCATCATCAAGTGTTGAAGCTATCAGGCAAACCTTGACAGAGTAAGAAGCTCACGAAGTCAGATGCATTTTCAAGGCCGCCCCAAAAGTGCGAGTAAAAGCCAGTCCAACGTGATCATGAGTCGCAGAGCAAGGAAGTGCAAGCCAGAAAGAAAAAAGTGCAGCCTAAACGTCCAAGGAACCTTTCAAGTCAAGAAAACATATCAAGATATTCCATGAAGTTCAGGCTACACTTGGGGGCTAATGTCGGGGGAATAATTAACCCGCGACTTATTCAAGCCAAAACGGCGACTTCATCTTCATGATCACGCTATTATTGGGCCGTAAAGATGGGCCGATCAAGGATCGCGGCCTGCCAAAGGAAGGCTCCAGAAGGTCGGTGGTAAAACTTGCCTTGGAAGACAAGAAGACGATCGGCTTCGTGTAGAACTCTTGTAACCTAGCGAGCCTCTGTGTATATAAAGAGGACTCGCAGGACTTAGACAGGGTCAAGCTATCAAGCCCTAAAACCCTAGTTCTTACGGCGAGTTCCCAGATCGGATCGCCTCCATTGTAACACCACATATATCATATCAATACCAATCTAGGGTAGGCAGGAAGTAGGTCTTTACCTCACATTGAGGGGCCGAACCTGGGTAAATCTGTGTTCGTCCTTGTTCCTGCGATCCCAAGCTCGGAGACGATTGACTCGCGCAAATCCCACACCTACGAAGTCATCCATGACATCTGACGTGACAAACCCACGACAGCCGCCTTCGAAGGCAAAGGCGGAAATCGCAAGTGGAAGGGAAAGGGTAAAGAAGGCGGCTCTAGCAAGCAACGCCTGACCTATGATCATGCAAACGCCTTACCTTGCCCAATCCACACATCCTTGGGAAAGGTTAACCATACACTGGGGGAATGCCGGTTCATGGAGGATTTCAAAAAGGACCCCGAGGTTGGCTGGAAGCCGAAAAAGATCAAGAAAGCTGAGAAGGCAAAGAAGGAAGACGATGATGAGGCAGTCTCCATGTCGGAAGACGAGGACCCTAAGCCGCCACGCAAGGAGAAAAAGTATCCCAAAATTCATGGCCAACTGTCTGCTTTTTGGGCACTCCGTCAGTGAAGGAAGAGAAGGCCGAACTGCGCGAGCTCAATGCTACAGTGCCTGATGTTCCTCAGTACTTAGATTGGTCCGAGAAGGCAATCACATGGGACAGGGACGACCACCCGGACCATGTGCCGCATCCCGGCAAGTATGCCCTCGTCGTCGACCCAATTGTCGACAAATTCAGACTCACCAAGGTGTTGATGGACGGCGGCAGCAGCCTCAACATCTTGTACAAAGACACCCTGAAGCGCATGAACTTGTCGGAAAGCCAGCTTGATTACAGTAAAGTCAAGTTTCATGGCATTGTTCCGGAAAAGCAAGCCAAATCTATGGGAAGCATCAAGCTTGAGGTTACTTTCGGACCTGAGGAAAACTACCGCTCGGAATATCTCAGATTCAAGTAGTCCCCTTCAAGAGTGCTTACCACGCCATATTTGGACGGCCAGCTTTCGCCAAGTTCATGGCTCGGCCGTGTTACATCTACAGCAAGCTGAAGATGCCTGGACCCAACGGTACCATCACCGTCAATGGCAACTTCAAGAAAGCTAAAGAGTGCGAACGTGGCAACGCCGCCTTCGCCGAGGCAGTCCTCCATGCAGAGGAACTGGCCATGTTGAAAAAGGAGACTGATACGTCAAAGTTGCCGGAAAACGTGAAGACCACTGAGCCCAAGAATACCTTCAAGTCCTCCGAGGAAACAAAGAAGGTAGACTTGGTCCCGGGCGACAGCTCCAAGCAAGTCACCATCGGGTCCGGCTTAGATGACAAATAGGAAAGCGCGCTCGTCAGTTTCCTCCGTGAGAATCGGGACATTTTTGCATGGTCGTCAGCCGACATGCCTGGTGTCCCAAGGGAACTTGCCGAGCACTCTCTTAATGTCTACGAAGGAGCAAAGCCAGTGAAGCAGGGAATAAGGCGCTACGGCGAAGAAAAGCGAAAGGCCATAGGGAAGGAGATCATCAATTTGCAAGAAGCCAAGTTCATTAGGGAGGTAGTACACACTGATTGGTTGGCAAATCCTGTAATGGTTCCAAAACCTAATAAGGAAATGAGAATGTGCATTGATTATACCGGTTTGAACAGGTGCTGTCCTAAGGACCACTTTGATTTACCACGTATAGATCAAGTCATAGACTCCACAGCCGGCTCAGAGCTGCTGTGTTTTTTGGATGCGTACTCCGGGTACCACCAAATTAAAATGTGAGAATCCGACCAACTCAAAACATCGTTTACTACGCCCTACGAGACCTTCGGCTACATCACGATGCCTTTCGGCCTAAAAAATGCTGGCGCAACATATCAGCGATGTATAAAAAGATGCCTTCATGAGCAAATTGGCCGCAATGTTCACGTCTATGTAGACGACATTGCCGTCATGTCAAAAAAGAAGGCGGATTTGCTTGACGACTTGGGAGAAACCTTTGATAGCCGCGGATTTGCTTGACGACTTAGGAGAAACCTTTGATAGCCTCCGGGTATATAAGATGAAGCTCAACACGAAAAAATGCGTTTTCGGGGTTCCTGCCGGCAAACTGCTCGGTTTTGTCATTTCCGAACGTGGAATAGAGGTCAGTCCGGAGAAAATCAAAGCAATCCTCGACATATCCAGGTCCAAGGACCTGAAGGACGTGCAACGGCTTGCCGGCTCGGCGGCTGCCGTCAGTCGTTTCATTAGCCGTCTTGGAGAGAAGGCAATGCCTCTTTACCTGCTTCTGAAGAAATCCGACAAGTTTAAGTGGACAGACGAAGCAGATGCCGCCTTGAAACAACTCAAGGAAGCATTAACGTCTGCCCTAATATTAGCAGCTCCTCGAACGCAGGAACCAATGCTGCTTTACATCGCGACAACCAACCTAGTTGTCAGCGTTGTCCTGGTTGTGGAACGCAAGACGGAGAAAGCAGAGTTCCTGGAACAGCGTCCGGTTTACTTCATCAGTGAAGTCTTTTCCGCTTCGAGGCAGCGTTATCCACATTACCAGAAGCTGGTTTATGGTGTTTTTTACGCCGCCAGAAAGTTACGACACTACTTCCATGAACATTCAATCATGCTAGTGAGCAAGGCACCTCTGGGAGATATAATCAACAATACGGATGCTACAGGCCGAGTCGCCAAGTGGGGCATTGAACTTGCCGCCTTCGACATCACGTACAAACCCATAAACGCCATTAAGTCTCAAGCTTTGGCAGACTTCATAGCAGATTGGACAGAAGCCATGGACGAAGTACCTATCCCTGAAGAAGCATATTGGATCATGCACTTTGATGGATAAAAAATGCTTCAGGGCTCGGGGGCTGGCATTGTGTTAAGAAACCCGCAAGGAGACAAGCTTAGCTATGTGCTACAAATTCACTTCAAAGCAACAAACAATGTTGCCGAATACGAAGCACTCCTTCACGGCTTACACATTGCCAAAGAACTAGGCGTCCAGCGCGTCCTCTGTTACGGAGATTCAGACTTGGTGGCACAACAGACCCGTGGTACTTGGGACGCAAAAAGTAAGACAATGGCGGCATACCGTGCTACCGTTGACAAATTCCCTAAATGTTTCCTAGGCTACGAGGTCCGCCACATCCCAAGGGCTCAAAATGAGGCGGCAGACACACTTGCCAGATTGGGGTCTGAGCGCAAAAAAGTACCAAAGGATGTTTTCCTGGAGCACCTCCACAAGCCGTCAATAAAAGGAGCAGACCTCCTTGACCCAGAGTAGGCAGAACCAGTAGAAGAAGCTAGCTATGACGTCTACTTGGTAAAGCCGGATTGGACGACGCCATATTTGGACTTCCTGATTAATCAGGAGTTACCAGATGATGAGGTTTTGAGAAGGCGGATCGTGCGAAGGGCCAAGGCATTTACAATAATTAAAGGTGAATTGTACAAACGCAGCACCACAGGTGTTTTCCAGCGTTGCAATTGACCAGAAGAAGGCAAAGACCTGTTGGATGAAATACATGCTAGGGTCTGTGGACATCATGCTTCCTCACGCTCCCTTGTTGCCAAAGCTTTCCGGCAAGGTTTTTACTGGTTGACAGCCAAGGACAATGCAGAAGACATCGTCAAAAGATGCAGGGGCTGCCAACTATATGCCAGACAACCACACATGCCGGCTCAAGAGCTCAAAACAATACCCATCACATGGCCTTTCGCGGTCTAGGGCTTGGACATGGTTGGTCCGTTTAAGACGGCGCCTGGTGGCTACACACATTTACTTGTGGCTGTAGACAAGTTCACCAAATGGGTTGAAGCTAAGCCCATCAAATAGCTAGACGGCGCCACAGCCGCAAACTTTCTGTGGGGAATAATCTCTCGGTTCGGGGTGCCTCACAGCATTATCACCGATAACGGCACCAACTTATCGCAAGACGTAGTCGAGGAGTATTGCCATCAGCATGGCATCCGACTAGATCTTGCCTCAGTTGCACACCCGCAGGCAAATGGCCAAGTAGAGCGTACAAATGGTTTAGTCTTACAGGGCATCAAACCTCGTCTCGACGTACCATTACACAGGGCAGCTGGGGCTTGGGTGGATGAATTACAGTCTATCCTTTGGAGTTTACGCACAACCCTGAACAGATTCACCAAGTTCACTCCTTTCTTCTTAGTCTATGGCACATAAGCAGTGTTGCCGACCGACATGATGTATGATTCTCCCAGAGTACAAGCCTACGTCCAGGAAGACGCAGAAGATGCAAGACAGGATGGCCTTGACCTACTTGACGAAGAACGCGATGTTGCCCTCGCACGATCCGCCATCTATCAGCAAAGTTTGAGGCGCTATCACAGTCGAAGGGTGCGGCAACGTAGTTTAGAGTTGGTGACCTGGTCCTCCGCCTAATCCAAGACAGGAAAGGCTTGCATAAGCTATCCCCGCCATGGAAGGACCTTTGTGGTCAGTAAGGTGTTGCTCAATGGATCTTATTACTTGGTGGACGCACGAGATGGCTACAAGAAGAAACGAGGTCGCAAGCGCAAAAGGAAGGTTGACGACCAGTACGTCGAAACCAAACGGCCTTGGAACATTGAGCAGCTACGTCCTTTTTACACTTAGCAATTTTCAAATTGTAATAAGTACTATATGATTATGAAATAAAAGTCTGTGGTTTGCTCATTCAGCTTTGAGACCATGCCATCTTTTGTATTTTCTTGCAATCATATCTCATATAATGTCAAAAGTTTCCGATAAAATTTTGCTCTGTGCTACGGGTCCGACTATTTTGACATTTGTCGTCTACGGCTAAAATTAAGCAAACAACCTTTGCACCGCCTAGTATAGTCATCTGTCTGTTGATGTGTGGGTCGCCTAGTAGTATGTCGTTGGCACCAACATGCCGGCTTTGGTCTCTGAGTCTAAACTAATTGGTATTGCACCTGGTTGGCTCAGCTAAAGTAACTGTGATGAGGTTCCGCCAACATATGAAACAGCCAAACATATAAGCGAGATACATATTAAGGCGGGCCACTTAAGTAAGCCTACCGCCAAGTGTAGCATAAAAGTTGGCCCAACATAATTACATACCAAAATGAATAAAGTTTTCTCGCGTTATAGCTTAACGCATTTGCTTGTTGCTACTACTGCAGGGGAAGACATCTAAGGAGTCGCCGCTTTGGTAGAAGTTGTAGGGAGGTCACGGGGGCTGGCGTCGGCATCCTTGGGGTTGTTTCTGCCATCCTGGGGGCTACGCTCCTCAGCCACGGTTTCACCCTCTACACTTCCGGCAACTTCCGGATCCGCCAAGGAGGGATCTGCTGCTGTGGCATGGGGATCTGGGTGTTCTTTGTAGAACGTGTGGATGTCCACCATGTTGGCAACCCGCGTCGCGTAGCCCCGAACAGTCCGCAGCACATCTTGCATCACGATGGGTTGGCTGTTTTTTGTCTTCGGTCGGGAAGTACTCGGTGACTTGGTGAATATTGGCCTCCAGGTACCACGCCGACGTCAACGCCATCACCAACTTGGCTCCGCCTCGTGCAGCAGATCGCAGCTGGCCGTCCTGTTCGGCGGCTGCCTTCTCCAGCAGGTCCGGCAAGGCCTCGAAGTCGACAGGATCGCTGTCGTCCCCCAGGGAAGAACTTGGCAGCAAACGTCTTGCCCGCGCCGACAATCTGGTTGACTGTTTCGCCAACTTTCAAGATTCGGGCAAGGCGGGGCGAGGCATCAACGTCATCGCCTAAGTTTGCCGGCACTGCATAAAGCAAATAATTGTTAGACATTGCGGTTGGTATCTCACGAACCCAAGACACCATGGAGATGAAGGAAAAACTTACCCAGGACATGCTCATGGATGGCGTTTACCTCATCCACGTGGCTGGCAAGAGTCGCTTCGGCTAGCTGGACCGCCTTAGACAGTTGGTCCTGCTGCTGCTTGGAGCTCTTGGTCACCTCCGCAAGGTTGTTGCCCAAGGCTTCCAGTTGCCCCGTCAGTTTGCTAACTTCGGCGGCTTGGGCCAGATCCCGCTTCTCCACCTCCTTGGCATGGTCCGCCTTCAGCTTCGACACCAGCTCGGCAAGATCTGCAGCTTCGTTCATCAAAGCTTGCATATCAGTGGAGTTCTTGAGAACCTCTTGCGCAGTATCTAACAATTCTACAAAGCGGAACAATCGCCGACTAAAATACTTGTCGGAAGAAAGCAAAAGGAAGACGGACGAAAAGAAGGCAAAGAAATTTGTCACCTTCATCTTTTTTGCGAGCTTCTTCCAAGCTCGCAATCTGGGCGTCCTTGATCTCCATGTCCTGCCGCAATTGCTGGCATTCTTTGACCTTCTTCTCTTGAGCATGGAATAGCTCAAGATTTGAAGCAAGGACAGCCTGCGGACGCGATGACAACATTGAGATTAAACTATATAGTCCAAAAGACCACTCTGCCGGCTACAACAATTTTTAACCGCCAAAGTGATCGGGGGCTGCGACTATAGACTAAGTTACCTCAAGTTGGTCGTGGAGTGTATCCATGTGTGAGTACCAGTTGCGGGTACCATCGCGCATGGTTCTCAGCGTTTGCCGAGGATCTTTCACTCTTTCGCCATGTCCAGAGCTGGGATGGCAAGACGAGCCGCCGCGTCTCTCCGCCATCTCTTCTGCCGCCTCCTGCTTCATGGCAATAAATTGGTTGGCATCATTAGCCGAAGCTTCAGCCATCTTCGACGTAGAGGCACCAGGAGCAGTTTTCTTGCCCGCCGCCTTCTCTGCAGCCGCCTTTGCTGCGCCAGTAGACGCCACGTCTTTCGCCGTGTACGTTCCCGGACAGACGACTATGGGAACGCCGACGGCAGGTGTAGTCGGTGCGACGGCTGGAGAAGGCTTTGGCGGCTTGCCTCAGCCGGCTGTCACCTTAACGTTGGAGCGAAGCTTGGGCATGGGGAGTTTGGCCTTGAGAAAGGGATAAAAAGAATGTCGGCAAACCTATAATAACAAAACAACAAATGGTACAGGTAGCAAAGTAAAAGCTCACTTACCGCTTAAGGGGGACATTCTTCCCCAAGGTATCATCCTCTGCATCAGCAGAGGTGGCCGCCTTCTTCTTCTTCTCCAGGTCCTTGGTGGAGCCACCGCTCTTGCGCTTCTTCGACTTACTGGCACCGGCGTCGTACCAGTTAGGAGCCAAGTCGGCATCCTCCAAGCCCTGTAGCTGCAAAGGAAAAGGCAATATAAATTTAGCATCCAGTTGATAAACATAAATTTACACGGGAAGCTCCGGCTTACCTCTGGGGCTGGGTTGTCATGAGTAAACATGGCGACGCCTTCAGCCGCTTTCACCTGCAGAGGTTTGATAAGCTCCCTCAGCCGATACAGCAACGTTGCCTCATCCAGGGTGCTGTTGCCGGCGATGTCCGCCTTGTACTCGCACATCTTCAGCGGGCGATGGCGGAGGGGCATTATCTTCCACGACAGCCAGCAGATGACGGTGTCAACTCCGTCAAGCAGCGGAGCCTCCATCCTCTTGGTCAAAAACTCAATCCGCCTAACGGCAAGGCGGAGATCATTCGACAAGCTGCCGAGTGATACCTTTGCCGTCCAGCATGCCTTATGGGTAGGCGGACCGTTGACGTAGGGTGGAAGACCAGTTGTGGTGTCGGGTGTCTGAATGTCCTTGCAGTAAAACCAAGTACTGGTCCAATTCTTCACCGACTCAATGTAGGGAATCTTTGGATACTAGTCAGGTTGGCGGCAGTTGAAAGTTACACTGCCACAAGTCGCCAGTTGGCCTGGTACGGTTTGCCGGCGACACAGAAAGCAATACTGGCAAAGCTCTATGGAGGCAGCTATACCTAAGTAGCCCTCGCATAGCGCTTGGAAGCCGGCAAGCACTAGAATGCTATTCGGCGCTATGTTGTGTGGTTGCAGCCCGTAAAAGCTAAGTACATCCAAGAAGAAGGCGGCGAGCAGCAAAGTCATACCGCGGAGGCTGTGTGACGCCAACATGACTCGCTCGCCGTCTTGGGGATCGGGGACAGCTTCGTTGCTTGGTACCCGCTATGCGCAGTCCGTCTTGGGCGGTATGAAGCCGCCATCCTCCAGCTCCTGCAGGTACTCTGACGTCACGCATGATGGCAGCCAGTACCTGGATCCAAGCTCCGCCACCTCCTCTTCTTCCACGGCGGCGTCGCCGGCGGCAGCCACTGGCTCCGCCGTGTGCTCGGCGTCTGTCGTCATCAGGGACGGAAGGGGAAAGATGGGCGCGGCTGTCGCTGGGGCCGCCGGAGAAGGGGAAGATGAAGACACCCCGCACGTAGCCGTGGCGGGGAAAGAAGAGGTCGCCGGCGTAGTGCTCGCGGGAACCACCGCCGCCGCCGGTGTAGATCCAGATCCAGCCGCCGACGCTGCAGCCGACGCCGTCGCCGCCGCAGATGCATGCTCGACCTTGCTCGCCATTTGGCACGGAGCGCCGCTTGGTGTGCTCGCTGGAGTTGAGTAAGGGGTGGAGGAGCGCTCGAGGTGAGGAAGCAGCTGCGGTGAATGCGAAAGGGGAATAAAACTTAATTACCCCGTGGTAATTTGGGGTATTTATACCTCCTGCTCCGCGATTCGTGCGCGAAACGCCAGTCACGATCTCCGCCACGTGCCCACGTCTCGCACGTCGTGGTAACGGCGCGCGTTGCCTCGATTTCTGCGCGTAGTGGGGAGATAATCATGATGCATGACCGAGTTCAAACTGTCGTGGACTCCGTGACGTCATCCGTCAACATTGGACGGGACCGGTCAAATGACAAGACCTTTGCCTGGAAGATTCCTGACAACCGTCAGGCCGTCTTTCCCATGTTGGCGGCAACGCGTCCGACTACTTTTGTCGGACTGCCGCTTGATTCAACTTCGGAATGCTTCAAGCTCTTCAGCCGCCTACTGTATCAAGAACAAAGCGGATATCGCAGATAAAGAAGACGGCGCCCGGAGAACTTCAACCCTTCCAGGGGATAATGTTGGGGATATACTGACTAGGGGTATCACCAGCATGGATCAATCCGGCTAGTCCAGGGTGGCCCGCAGTGGTGGTAAAGGCTTTGCCTGCCGGGCGGCCCAGATAGCTGACGACCAAGGCAGACGGATGCCGGCAAGGAGGAGGCCCAAGACCGAAGCCCATGAAGCCACCAGGACCAAGACGGAAGGCGGCAGACTTGCCGGCTAGGTTTAGGACTCTGTATACTTGCCGGATACGTAATCTCCTTGTAACCCTAGGTCTGGTCGCCTATATAAGCCGGACCTCGGGACGCCTTTAGGGAAACAGATAACGCACCTTCACGCTCATTGTAACCCGATCAAGGCTATTGCCATTATAGTGAGTTATAGCAGCACGTAGGATCTCGCCAACGCTGCGAGATCCGAAGCTGGGTAAACTGCCTTGTTCGATCCCGACCTCGACGACGTCCACCTTCTACCCCACGATTCTCTCTCGGCTAGCAGGACCCCGTCTCCTATCCAAGATGCCGTTACGACGACAACTATCGTAGATAGTTTATTGTCCAAGTTCAGTTTATCACACGTTATTGCGTTTCTTTATAACGATGACCTCTATTTGTGGCATTTTTTTTCATGCGCAACTTTTGTTTTACTGAGTTCATGTCTTTAGATCTGTCATGTCCAGCACCGTAAGAACTTCCACGGGTTTTCCAAATAAATAAGTTACCTTCTAGATTTGGACCAAGGCTACGCAACTGCCACCAAGTTTTTCTTAATCTTTCGAGCTTTTATTGAATATAAGCAAAACTTGTATGATGCTCAGAGTACATTGTTTAGACCTACTATAAAAGTCGCTCCTGTGCGTTTGACAATTTTGTTTCACGAGAATGCCTTGCACTCTGATTGTCGGTAGTACTGGATAGTGTGATATCTAACATATTGTGTGGTGTTTCTACTATTCCAGCTAACTATATGCTTAACATTTTTGTGCTATTTAACAAGTGTATAGAAATATATGTTTATACAAAAAAGTGTACATGGTCTGATGGTCAAAACAATCATGAGTCAATTCTCGAAAAAAGTATGTGATACAAAACAGAACTTCCCACGTTATGTCACCGGTGTTGGTCAAACAATCAAGTCGGGTTATTATTTTCTGCAATAGTGTCCAAACAATTGTCACCATGAATGATGTATGTCCAAGCGTGGTGTGTGTGTATGTACACGTTTTCCTCCCAAAAATTACCAGGGGAACCCGTAGCTTTTCAGCAAATCGACTAGTGGTACAACGAAATGGGTGACTGCGGTACGGATGCTTTAAACATATTTATTGCAATTATATTCTTTTTTTAGAGAATTGCAATTATATTGTAGTATCTATCTACTAGTGAACTAGCTCATTTGTTCCCACATTAGGTATTTTAGTTTACTTTATAAGTTCGGGATTTGTGCATTAAATTGCTGAAAACTTGGAACATATGTTGGTACACTACAGGAAACGCACAAGACGCTGACGGCCGGGCGCCGTCGGCGTATCACGCTGTCGGCGTAGCCTAGCTGCCGTCGACGTAGAAAAGCCGTCGGCGTAAACTTGGCTAGCCGTCGGCGTATGAATTGGCAGAATTTTGTTTAAAAACATTTCAAAACAAAAAACGTTGAAATTTTTTCCCAATTTTTTTTTTGAATTGTTTAGCCAATTAATCGCACTAGAGACACATATATCTCTAACCATTATTAATTGCAACCTTAATTACTCGTTTCTACTAACACTTCCCCGCAGGTCACCCATCCTAAGACTACTCCAGCCACAGCACGCTTAACTTCTTAGTTCCTTCCCTGTGAGGTACCTAAAAACAACAGATGTTTTACTGACAATAGTAGTCTATCAATCCTATTAACTCATGGATTATGATGTCACACACCTTTATTTTATGAATCCAAATAATTATTTGAATAAAAAGAAATGAATCATTAATAATAATCTTGAATTAAAATATTCTTGAATTCAAATAATAATTAACTTATTTGCCTTTTTACATTTAATATTGAATAATTCATATCTACAAATCCGTAAATCGAAATTTGACAAATAATATGTCTAAATCGATTAGAAAAATAAGATAAATCGAAATATGACATTCATATCATCCATAACCCAACTCTTGACAAGTTTTGCTCCGACTTGTCCAATCGGGGACTATCACGCTATAACTGCATGTAAACTCCCTAGAGAGACGTGGATGTCGGGGACTATCACGCTATAAGTGCATGTAAACTCCCTAACTATAAGTACATGGTATGACACCTCCTAGCTTGTGGTGGGAACCCGACGCTCCGGAGCCCCTCTCCGGTGAAACCGTAGCCCCACTGGAGAAAAACCAGACTTATACGACTAAAGTCGGTACCGACGTCAAAATGGGGTAGCAAAGTGTAACTAGTTGCTTGGTTGTGTTAGGCTAGACCCTAGGAAGTCACAAGATAAAGGTATAACCCAACTCTTGACATGATTTTCTCATGTTTGTCCGATCTGGAACTTTCAGGCTGTAAGTCATGAAACTCACTAGAGAGAGGTGGATGCCGGTGAAGCAGGTCACACCCCGGAGTGCAATCTTGGCCATCCAAAACCCATAACACACTTGTACACACATGTTATGGCACCCCTAGCTTTTGGTTCGATTCCGACGCTCCGGAGCCCCTCTTCGGCTAAACCCATTTGAACATGGAATTTTTTGTCCTTACTCATGATTTTTTTTGAAGAATATAGTTTGAGCAATGTGTATGATGATGCAGATCTACTTATCCTCTTCTAAACGAGCTAAAGAACATCGAAATCCGACTTCCAATGCAAAAGTTATGCTCAAAACGGTGAGTAAGTAAAAAAACAGAAAATATACGCCGACTGCAGCAATATTTCAAAAAATATATATATAGGCCGACGGCATGCCGTCGGCGTATCTAAAAAAAACCAGAAAATATAGGCCGACGGCATTGCCGTCGGCGTAGCTAAAATAAAAAAGGAAATACCAAGTCTAGCCTGGTCGGGGTCTACGCCGACGGCCCCGATATTTGGCCGTCGGCGTATGTCCTGGCCGTCGACGTCTAAAAGGTAGCAATAGGCTATTTTCTTTCAAAATCAATGTGTCCGTTCACGAGTAAATGGCACTTTTTTGTCTCTTTCAATAGTTTAATTTGTTGTGGTTTTTTATTTAGATTTGCTCCGTTTTGTGACATAACTATATTTTGACGGTTGCTGCATTTTCTTTGTGTTTGTCGTTGCATTCTTTTGCAATAACATTTCTCTTTGACGATGCCTACTACACGACAGAAAATGAATGCTCACATGGACGTTGTTGGCGAATGGGCCAATACTAGCATGTGCAGTATTAGGCTTATGTACTCACTTAGATCTAAGCTATTCGATGGTGATTTAGTGGGCCAAAAGAAAAGCTACAACACCTAATTATAATTTTGGAGTGGCTAAAAATCACCTAGAATTTACATAAAAGTAGGATTGGTAACTGCGATAAAAGTAGAATTCAGTACTTATATGGATTGAAGGTAGACAGCTCACAGTAAAAGAAATTGGATGATGCATTGGGAGACTGATGAGTTGGACAGGGGCTGAGCGGCAATCAGGCATTGGATTGTTGCAGGGCGGTATTGTGGGGTGACAGTTCCAGCACCTTGTCCGAGGGGAGGTTACTTTGAGTGACAAGGGAGGCAGTGGGTGTGTTTTCTATAAAAAAGGGGAATGTTTAATATATGTTTATTTATCTTAAAGCAAATACGCAGTACACCCCTTACATTTTGTAGTGTTCAAATACCTGCCCTGAGATTAGTATTTGTATTTATATAATAAAATTCGTACATAGTTCAGAAATTGCCTTGGGATAATCTAGGCGTCGTGATATTTTTAGCTTAAGAAATAAATTACTACTGTCAAAAGTTTTCAGCTACTTCTGTTGTTCGTAATGTTCCTGTTAGCGACTACCTCCACTACTACCGTGGGCCACATCGTCAGTGGGCCTGTTGGCATGGGAATGGGCCGGCAGCGTCCCAGGAGAACTGCTATAAAGATTAAGCAGGCAACAACAGAGAGGGTGGCTTGGATTAGGACGGCTTCGGCCTCCTCGCTTCTGTCTCCTGTACTCCTTCCTCTGGTGTTCGTGTTCCTCTGCTTCTCTGAAAGGGTTGAATCTCTGAATCCATGGCTTGTAATTCCTAGCTACTGAGAATTAGATCCCATGAACTAGTGTGGTGTTAACATTTGGTATTCAGAGCTAATCGATTCCTCCACGCAAAATCCCCAAAATTCCAGCCAATTTTTGTTTCCTCACAATCCTCAAATTCGAGCTAACAAATTTGATTCGATCCGTCCTATTCAACCATGTTGCGTGGATCAGCTTGGGCTGCCCGTCAAGATCAAGCGTTCGCGCTGGTGGAGGACCCGTAGCAGCGGCACCTTGCCGATTGGAGGGAACAGAGAACTAGGCGTCGCGCAGAGTTGGAGGAGAAGACGACGCGGCGTCAGGCCGAGTTCACCGTCCTCATCCCGGCCATCGCGGCGCAGGTGGCAGCCGAGGTGTCGGCCGCCGTCGCAGCAGCGCTACGGACTTCGCGCGTGGGGCACGACGAGGGCCTCGTCCATGTGCCGACAACCACGTCCGCTCCAACGACATCCGTGGCGGACAACCACGACCTCAACCGGGCACCAGCAACTACGACCACCGTCAACGCCTCCGTCAAGCCCCAGGCCGTACCATGTGGTGTTGACATCGCTGCTACAATGCCTGCCACGTGTTCGACGCAATGTCCGAGTCGTGCCATCACCGAGTCGGTGTCTGCGCTCATTCCGTCGGCAACACCAACTTCGTCCACGACTACTGGCGTCGTCGTTCCTCAGGGCTACTGCTTCGATCCCGAGCCAGCTGCGGTGACCTCAACTCCGACCTCGTTCGACGTCTCGGGCGCCCGCTCAACTGCAGCGAAGTCCCTCACGCACGGCGTCATCTCCACCACCAGTACAACCACGGCCTCTGTGAGCACGGCGACATCCAGAGGCGTTTCCACAGAGTTTTTGTTGGACTCTACACTGACCAGTGTCCCCGTGAAGGCTACAATACACGAGACGGACCACGACTCTGCCATGCCGACCACCAGTTCGACTGAATGCTCGGGAAGCCATATCGGCGTGATTTCTGGTTTGAGTTTGGCTAATCTCGCCACTCCATCTTACCTGTTGCTAGCGGCATCTTCGACAACGGTCACCGCAGTCCAATGCCAACACCTGATGTCCGCTCCCAGCAAAGAACTTGACGTAGCCCCTGAGGCCGTCATCACTAAGGCTGCTCCGTTCGAGGACATCATCCTCACTGCAGAACCTCCAGCCAAGGGCTTGACGAATGATCTTGACTCTGCTTATGGTATCTACCACATCACAGAGGCACCCTCGTCCATGGAGGACATGCTCCAGATTGAACCAGCTAATGTATCTGTGAGTAACATGGAGCTCACTTCGGTGTCCAATGGTGCAGTAGCTTCCACAGAGAGCAACCACTCTGACGCTGACACCGTTCAGTCCATCATCAATGTTGAGATTGTGGATCTTGCCACTGTCATCGTGCCTCGGAACATAACGCTGACGGTGAGGGCTGTTGCCAGTCGGCTCAACACAGGCCTTCTTGCCGGTGTTACCATTCAGAATGGAAGCAGCGCTTCTCTCGAGCCAGATTCGTGCATCTTCAGTAAGATGTTCGCAGAAAGGAACAATGTGACTTCAGTGATTTTACATTCATTGATTCTTGCGGTCATGTGTGATGAAGCAGTGCTCTGGCCAATATTTCAGTCTACTACAGGTAACACAAACCTATTGGTTCCTTGGGATCCAGGCCAATCATGGTATGGTGGGGGTACCAAGCTGCGTACATTAGAAGATGAGCTTGGTTATGCTTGTACTTCAGTTGAACACTCAGTTGATAAACCGAAGCATCCATGGTCACATCTGACTCCAATCAGTTCTACTAGTGAGTTGGGGAGCAACGTGAGGGCTGTTCCTGAACCTTCAAGCATCACTGACATTAATTTTCGGTTGAATCTGAATAGGTTTGCTGCATGGTACATGTTCTGGGCAAGGGCTAGCTTGTCCCTGGAGTGCTCTAGTGTGATCTATTACTTGGCGACGGAGACCAACAGATTGGCTACTCATTCCATTTTTGTGCTATTGCACTGGGACCCTGGTGGCCTTACTCGACATTGTCTTCATATACTTCAGATTAGTGACCTCTGCCCCAAGGGACTAAACTCATGGACTTGTGCAATGCTAAAGAGTCTGTGTGGTTTTGAGCTACTTCACTGGAAAATGGCACTGTCATTTGACTTGGGGCGCTCTGATAGTGGCAACAGGTCTGGCCAGTCACTCCTTCCAACAACAGTGAGATCTGAAGGTTATCTTGAGAAGAGAAGCACAATTGTGCCGCCATTCTCCGCAAGAACAGTGCAAAGTTCCCTACTGATTAATGGTATGAACTATTGTCAAGGAAAGTTTTCATGGAATCCTGCCATATGGGTACTTCTGAAATCCTACCACAGGAAGTACGGACAAGGTCAAGACAAAGAAGGGGAAAATGTCAAAACTGCATATCGCAACTATTGCTTCGACTACACTTGCTACCTCGACAACTACCGTGCTGACGATGATGACTGCTACAACGCCTTGCTCGACCGCATCAGCTTCTACCTTGACCTCTCTGACCCTGTTCAATTTCATGTCGTGCAATGGGATCCCGGTGGTACTGTGTGGTGGCTGCTTGAGGGCAAGCCGCCTTTCAAGGAAGGGGGAATGTTAGCGACTACCTCCACTACTACCGTGGGCCACATCGTCAGTGGGCCTGTTGGCATGGGAATGGGCCGACAGCGTCCCAGGAGAACTGCTATAAAGATTAAGCAGGCAACAACAGAGAGGGTGGCTTGGATTAGGACGGCTTCGGCCTCCTCGCTTCTGCTCCTTCCTCTGGTGTTCGTGTTCCTCTGCTTCTCTGAAAGGGTTGAATCTCTGAATCCATGGCTTGTAATTCCTAGCTACTGAGAATTAGATCCCATGAACTAGTGTGGTGTTAACAGTTCCTCTGTAAGTTCACATGCTACACTCTGGCTTAACTGCTTCTACTGGTGTTGCGATCTGTAGAATAGCGAATCAATCAAGCAGATATATGACAAGAAATGTGCTCAGTTAAGCCATCAGTTTGCAAGGGATGTGAATGCCAGGCAAGTTGACAAAACTCGGGCTACTATCAAAGAGTTGTATTCGCGACTCATGGTAGGTTCTGAAGTACTATACTCAAATTCAAAAGTAATTGAGAAGTTACGAGATGAAGAGTTGCAGCCCCAACTTCTTGAGTTACTTCAAGGGTAAGCCTTTATTTCATGATGCTATGTATTTTGCACCTGTTACAGTTGAATAATGTATTTATTTTAAGGGTGTATTGGTCTATGCAGCAAAGATTGAAGATATTGGCTAATATATTCATCATTTCCCTTATATGAAAGCTCCAATATTAAGTGTAGATGTCATACTTATTATGGTGAATGACACTACAGGCAGACGCACATGTGGAGAATGATGCAGGAAATTCACCAAATGCAGCATACCATCATCTCTCGGGCAGATGCAAAGATCTCAGCTACATCTCCTTCAAGCGAGTCGCAGAAACATGCCTTCATGAGCCTTATCACTGAACTGGGATTCCTCCACTCCAGTTTGTCAAGCTGGTTCGATGCTTACAAAAACTATGTAGGTGGTCTCCACTCCTGGCTGCAGAGATGTGTGGTGCAACCACCACCCCTCCCGCCAGGCCGTCGCCGCCGCCAGGCCGTCCTCGCCGCCGCCGCCCACCACCCTTCCCCTCCCATCCCCCCAACCTCCCGCCCCCGTGCCGTCCCCCAGGACGACACCGGGGCGTCCCCGAGCGCGCCGTCACTAGGTCGTTCCCGGCCGTGCTCTCCTGCCGCCGCTGCCGCTGGCGTGGACCGCGGTGGTGGCGGGCCCCAAAGCCAAAGGCGGAGGGGACGTGTGGTGCGCGGCAGGGAGCTTCTTCGGCCGGCTGGGGCGGCGCCGGTGAAGTCGACTGCGCGCGGCGGTCGGGGCGGCGCCCTGGCCGTGAGGCGACAGCTGCCTCTCTCTCGTCGTCCACGCGGGTAGTGAGGTGGCGCGGTGCGTCGTGGATCTGGGATCCCGCCCAGATCCGTCGTCGGCTTGGCTTCGGCCTCTCGACGGCGCGGTGGGGGGCGCGGAGCTTCTGGGGCTTGGCGCTCGGCAGAGGATGAGGTGCGCAGCCATGGCGAGCTGCCGGCGCCGTGCGGGCTCACTGGGCCGCGCGGGCCCGATCTGGGCTGGCGCGGGCCGCGCCCGTTCCGGCTCTACGGCTACTCGACGAGCTGCGCCGGTGGAGTGGAAAACGGCGCCAACAACGACATGGAGCTAGCTGCTGCGCGGGGCTATGGCTGGGTGGCGGCCAGCCGTGCTCTCCGGCGAGTCCGGTGACCTTTTTGTGGATTGTGTGCAGCTGTGGGTGATTGGTTGGGGGTGCGGCATATCGGACGAAAGTCCTGCACAACTTCTGTTGGTGCCGGCGACGATGGCGCCTTCGGGCGTCGTTTCGCTCCATGGAGGCGTCGCCGTGAAACGCCGGCACCCCCCCCCCCCCCCCCCCCATCGTCGTGGTGTTTGTCTCCGGGTGAAAACCTTGATCCGGCCTCCCGGATTGGCGATGACGGCGTCTCGACGTCGTTTCTTTGTTGAAAGCGTCGCTTTGGAGACAAGACCCGGTGCTGCACTCGTTCCTTGGTCCCACGGCGGTGTCTGCTCAAGCTTTGAGCATCGAGGGCGCATTGTACGCTTTCTCCGGTGACTCCAAGATTGCCACTTCCCCAAGACTGGTCAAGCCCTGCCTCTCGCCTGCCGACTCTCTCTGGCATTCAAGGGTGGAGGTTTCTGTTGGCGCGGTTAGTCTAGGTGTAGTGGCTCTTCGGAGTTGGTTGGTGTGGGTCGAAACGCGGCCGATGTGTTCACGTTGGGCATGGCGAGCTCTGTTGTTATTGGTGTTGTGTGGGTGGTGCCTAATCCCTGATTAGCACCGTTGCCGAAAGGCGTTGTAGCCATTCTTTGGCCAGGGACGAAGCTAGGAAAAAATGCCAATGGGGTCAGGTCTAATATTCCCTCTATTTGACTGGGTTCATCTTCTCTAATTTATCATTGGCTAATGCTAATTAGTGAAGGTTTTGATTTTTGCCATTGGGGTCAGCTGACCCCAACGCGTACAAGGCAGCTCCGTCCCTGTCTTTGGCGTTCTCTCGTAAGCTTAATAAAGATAACGCGCAGCTCTTTCTGCGGGTTCTCGAAAAAAAAACACGAGACCGCTCACGGGGAAGAAAGCTGACCCTCTCGCCTCGCAAACACCTTGCGCCACCGCTATTTGATCTCTTGGGAGATTGGTCCACAGGAATGTCGTCGCTGCCGTCTGAAGAATCGTGCGATTCCATCAAGAACCTTGCAGCAGATCTCAAGAAAATGTGCAAGCAGCAGGCGGCGAAGAAGAAGAGGTCTTCGGACACTGGGGCAGAGGACAAAGCTGCAGAGCATGGCAAACCTGAGAGTGAAGCGAAGCTGGCAACCCTGCAGGGAGGTCTAACCACAATGTTCGATCGACTCTCGAAGCTGTCTGATGCCATGGCCAGCTTGTCTGAAAATGTGAAACGAGAGGCGGAGATCGCCCAGGAGGCGTATACCGTTGGTCGTCGTCGGGCAGCGTAAGTTATAAGATCATACCGGGTCATTTTGAGTTCAGGTGGTGTTAGCTTATATAGGACAAAGAAAGAAGCTTCTTCAGAAAAAGAAGGATGGTGATATTTAGTTTCGGTATACCGTGAATTGTACATTCCTTTGCCTGGGTGTAATGTCTGGGGTGGTGTTGGTGATTGGGATTGGGACGCGGTCCCAGCTTTTGTAACCAAACGGCTATGGTCGGTTCTCGGTAAAGTTTGTCGTAAAATACTGATAGTGGTTGTAGCATTTCGGGCATGCGTCTCCTGGGCAACTTGTGGTTACCTGTTGTTCTGTATCTGCTGCTGAGCTTGGGTAATTTTTCGGATTGAACAATTTTGGCAGTGTGACAGGTGTTACCCCTGCTGAAGTAATGGGTTCAGATGTTCTCGGTTTCTTTCACATGGCAAGCAGCGCCACAGCGCCATACAGGCCATTGCTCCGATGGAGTGAGAGTCTACAAAGTGCTAGTGATTCATTTTTATGTGCAGCAAGATCTTTTTTTTTTTTTTTTGAGTACATGGGATTACAGAAAGAAAACCAAACTAGCAGCACAATCCTCTGAAAATATGGAAATTACAACTAAACCTTGAGGACCCAGTCCCCGCTGGCGCCGCCTCACCACGATGACCGCCGATCGCGCGCTGCCGCCGAGCTCCACCCGAGCCGGCGAACTATGTGCAGCAAGATCATGTTCGTCTTTGTCCTGAACTGAAACCAGCAATTGCCGCGTACCGCGGGAGCGATTCGCTCTCGCGTACCCCGCTTATGGGCCCGGCCCTTTACGGCTACAAGAGATGAGGAATACGAGGTGGGGCGAGGGATGAAGTACGGCCGAAGAAGGAGAAGACATGGAAGAGCACCGGAGACGGAGGCCGACGACGTGGCGGGCCATGACATCGACTGTCAGGTGACAAAAGGACCTCACTATAGCCGACGACAACGCGGCACGCCGCAGCGGCGCAGGTGGAGGTGAGGGACGAACTTAAGGAGGGGGGGGGGGGTCGGGTGCGGTGTGGCCGGCGCCATGGAAGCCGGGGGGCGGCTGTGGACCGGCGGAGGCCACGGCGCCGAGGCGGCACGGTTATGGCGTCGAGCGCGTGGCCTTGAGCAGGCGGTTGCGGCAATTGGTGGCGGCGAGGGAGTCGACGGAGGCGGAGGAGATCCGAGAAGAAGAGGACGAGATGGTGGGCCGCGGCCTAGGACGACGAGCGTGTGTGCGATGCGAGAACGCTCCGCGTAGGTCAGTGTATAGGAGCTACCCAGCAACGCAGCCCCACGCCGCCTGAATGCGAGCGTGATTAAATCTCAGGTTGAGGAGTATTATTTATGTGTTTTTAAAATCCATTTTTTAATATGAATATATTTTCAATCTGAATTATTTTCCAAAAATCTAATTTTCGTCAAAATCTGAACGTTTTAAAATTTTGAACATTTTTCAAATTTAAACAATTTTTATATTTACCATTTTTAATTGATATTTTTAATCTGGATATTTTTCAATTCTAAACATTTTTAAAATTTAAACATTTTTTAGATCTGAACATTTTTTTATTCCGGATATTTTTAATATTTGAACATTTTTTTAAACAAAGAAAAGTGAAAAAAGAAACGAAAAAGGAAAACAGAAAAGAAAATTAAAAAGAAACAGTGGAGAAGAAAAATCCGCCGCCCATTGCGGAAGCGTTGTAGGCTGCGCAAGCGTGTGGTGCCGGTAATGTGCGGGATATAGGATTGTCCCACCGTGTTGGCTTTTTTTAGGGAAACTTGCTAAGCTTTATTCATGCCGAATGTTCATGGGTACAGAAATTACATCATGAGGTGTTCCCAGCCACACATGGCGGCCAACACCCAAAGAAGAAGCATACTTAGCATGCATATGGGCTTCGAAATTGGAATTTCAAAATTCATGATGGAAAGAGCATCTATCAAAAATTGTAGCTCGTTCGACAATCTCCTTGATGATAGAGTCATAACTTCCCGGTTATCCTCTCAATAAATCATCAACCACCTCCTTGCAATCTGATGCAATGTGCAAGGTATTAAGGACCATATCCGAAGCAAGACTGCCTTCAAGAACCAGCGTTGAACCACCTAGGTATTTACCTTCAGAATCCCGGCAAATAGCAGCTGCAGCTGAACGAGTGCCATTGCGAGAAAATGCGCCGTCGTATTGATTTTGAAAGAACCAGCACTAGGGGCAATCCGTCTATTCCGAGAGATGATCCGAGCACTAGCAGCACGGGTAGATGTAGTAGGGGCAAACTACTCAATTCCTCAATATATGATTCTATGAAACTATGGGTAGATAATGGACTCCGAAAAATATCTTCATGGATTGCCTTTCTCCTTGCTGTCCAAATGGCCCACAGCGTGACCATCACCACCATCCTTGTAAACTCGCTAGAAGTAAGGGTTTAGTTCTTCTTCTTTTTTTGAATCTTGGCTTGTTTTATTGATTAGAAATCATAGTTACATCGTCTGTAATTACAGCTCTAATACAAATTGGAGGATCACCATGCCATACACCATGTTCTACCTAGTAAAATTTAGCTAATTCGTGAGCTGCTACATTGGCTTCCCTAGGGCAATGAGAGAAAGTAACCCGAGCAAAGTTTTGACAAAGAAAAGTACACTCCTCATATATGGCCCGCTGCTGCTCCGAGAGAATTGCCCCTACTACGACCAGGGCATGACTTTAGCGCGCGAACCCTATATACCGCCTGTTTGCGCCCCATAACTCCAGCGCCGCCTGAAGAGTTTCGCTCGCGAGCGTTACTGGGCTGGCCTTTTTTCTTCCGCGTCTGCTTAAGAGCTTCCAGATTCTGTTTTCTTTTTTTTCCTGCGAGGCTGCATTCGCGAGGCTGCGTTCGTGCGGAGGCTGTGCGTTTGGAGTCCCAGATTCTGTTTCTTTTTTCTTTTTTCGTTTTATTTTTTTGTTTTTGTTTTTCTTTTATGTTTTGTTTTCTTTTTCTTATTATTTTTCATTCTTTTTTTTGAAAATGGTTCCAATCTTTTCCTTTTTCCGTTTCCTTTTCTCTTTTTTTCTTATTTCTTTTTTTGTTTTTGTTTTTCATTTTTATTTCTTTTTTTGTTTCTTTTTCCATTTTCTTATTTTTTCCATTGTTTTTTTAAAATTGTTATTTTTTGAAAATGTTTCCATTTTGAAAAATGGTTCTTAATTTAAATATGGTTTCAAATTTGAAAATTGTTCATTTTTAAAAATAGTTTAATTCTAAAAATGGTTCTAAATTTAAAAATGGAACCATTTTTTCGTTTTATTTTTTATTTTTCTTATTATTTTTTGTTCTTTTTTAAATTGTTTTTTGAAAATGGTTCCAAATTTTAAAATTGTTCATTTTTTGAAAACGGTTCCAAATTTTAAAATGGTTCCAAATTTAAAAATGGTTCCGAATTTAAAATGGTTATATATTAAAAAATGGTTCCAAATTTAAATGGTTCCAAATTTGAAAATTGTTCATTTTAAAAATGGTTCCATTTTGAGAATGGTTCCAAATTTGAAAATTGTCCATTTTTTAAAATGGTTCCATTTTGAAAATGGTTCCAAATTTAAAAATGATTCCATTTTGAAAATGTTTCCGAATTAAAAATGATTCCAAATTTGAAAATTGTTCATTTCTTAAAATGGTTCCAAATTAAAAATGGTTCCAAATTTGAAAATTGTTTATTTTTTAAAATGGTTCCATTTTGAAAATGGTTCCAAATTTAAAAGTGATTCTATTTTGTAATAGTTCCAAATTTAAAAGTGATTCCATTTTGAAAATGGTTCCAAATTTAAATTGGTTCATTTTGAAAATGGTTCCAAATTTAAAGTGGTTTCTTTTTAAAAATGGTTCCAAATTTAAAAGCTAGCTAACTGTCTCCTGGGTCCTGATACGCATGCATGCGTCTACTAGCTAAATATCTCATGGTCTTCGTAATAGGCATGCATGCATGTCTAGTCTAGTACGAACATGTGTGTACGAAACAGAGGAAGCATGCAGGAAGCAGCTGGCGAAACGTCCGCGCGTAAAATACTTGGGTCGGCCCATGTACGAAGCACGCAGGCGGCGCGGCGCGGCGTACATCATCTCCCGGACCATCGCGCGCACACTATGGCCTGTCCCCAAAGCCCGCGAGCCACAACAGAACCGCAACGAGCCCAGGATAGCATGGCAGGCCTATAGCCCAAAATAGTCGAGGAAGAGGGAAATTGTCTATCGTTTTCGCTTCATCCTCATTGCTGGCCATATGTCATGCCATGACTTGAAGCTGCAGCAACGCCTGCATGCTTTCATGCGTGCACGTACGAGGAAAGGTTTCTGATGGTTCGGAAAGTAGGGCCCATTTGCAAACGAAGAGTTGTCGAGATTTATCTATCCAGCCGTAGCTTGAGGCACGTCGGCGTCGTTCTGTCACGTCCACAATCTCTGTGCTTCCTGCCCACAACACGTCTCGACGACGTGCACCGCAGCTCGCCGGAGAAGAGAAGATATGCTGAGTTGTGCAGCAGCCGCAAGCGTGAAGGCACGAAAAGGTGTTTACAGAGACAGCCGTCTCCACACGAACACGTCGTGCTCACCTTTCGATCTAGAGATCTCATTTTGGTGCGACGAACATCCAATAGTACTCTTCCAATAGTCCATACCACGTATCGATGCATGGCACAGACAGATGCAATGAACAATCGGCAACCACGACTTGGACCAGAAACAGGAAGATACTTTGTACTGCGTTGATTACTTAACTCCTTTGCCGACATACTCCACAACGTCTACAAATTCATTACCATCATCAGCTGGAAAAAATGAAAAGAAAAGAAGATGCTGCCGGTTTGTCGCCCGCCCGGCGTTTGTTTTAAAAATCTGTAATCCCCATCTTCACCTCCTAGTAATGACAAACTCGAACGACTAGGAAACCAACAGCGATTACTTCGACGGAGGATCAGCAAAGGAGAAGCCGGGAAAGCAGCTAGCTCCCTCTGTATGTACTACGTGATCTATCCTACCAGTTACGTACAAAAAGAACCGCGAAACCAAGGAGCGATCGCGATTAAACTTGTGTGCGGATCACAAGAACCAGGTGCATGCACACTGGCACGCCTGGAGCCAGAGGTAGTAAAATAAAGCCAACAAGTACCATTGGCGATTGGCATTGGCCCGTCGGTCCATCGATCTCCTGGACGCCACAGCCGCGCACATGGATGGGGGTCATGGCCATGGATCGTGGATGGGCGTCACAAAGTCTTCGCTTCGCCCCGAGATCCTCAAGAAACGGACCAACCGACGGGCATTCAAGGCGCCCCCTGTTTTGCTTTGCTTGCTCAACCAACTTAAAACTGCTAACTGCTGTTGGTCCATCTGAGTTCACTGTCACTGGTCACGAGCGATGTGTGTATGTCTGCAGTTTCTGTTTTATTACGGTGGATTGAGATGGTTTTATTTTGGGAAGTGTCTCATTGGAAGAGCATCTATAGTCTTCCATCTAACAATGCATAACTCGCTAAACTACTACTCCCTAGGCGAAAATGAGTGAATCGGCAACTAATATGTGTCTAGATACATCTGTATCAAAAAAAAAGCTAAACACATCTTATGTTTTGGTACAGAGGTACGTAGTAAAAATAGAGTGGATTAAATGGATGTAATAGTATCTCCAACCGGACCCCCACTTCCACCTACACGTGCCGGATAAAGAAACAATATCCAACGGGACCCCATATCTGGCGCTCATGAACGAGTCTGCGGATCCGGTAATGTGTTGCGGGGAGTCCCATTCATCCCACGATGTGGTTAGTGCGCCCAGTCACCCTCATATCCAGAACCTATAGGGCGGAAATGGGCCCGGACGCGACCGGGCACGTCCGCCATGTTGGATTCGGCACGGGATGGCCCAATCCGACGCGACACATACCCCACTCCATTCCTTCACAAAACAAAACTCTAGCCTCACTCTCGACCAATCTTTTCCGCTACATTTCACTCTCATCCGGCCTCTACCCTCGACCATGGTCGACTATGGCAACGGATCTCGGTCCGAAGCCGACGATGCGCTTGTGGCGTACATTACTAACCTCCACGTTGGACGATGAGGAGCTCTCCCTCCGCCGCTTGATGAAGGAAAGTGCTTCGCGCCGCGTGCTTGTCAAGGTGAAATCGTGAATGCAGTCGTAGATCGGGCAAATCCGGCGCGGCCAGAGCCGGCCAACTATTCGGCATGTCGTAGGTTTATCCCTCTACATCTTTATATCATAATCATATCTATTTAGAATACTAGTTTAATTGTGATGCTTGTTAGTTCAATGCCAAATACAAAGCCATCGAGACGGAATTTCTACTCCGTACATAAGGATGAGTTATTGTGCAAATCTTGGTTAATTTGCCACAAGCATGGGCTCCGTTGATGAAACAAAGACCTCAAATTCTTGGGAAAAAATATAGCGAGTTTACAATTACGTTCGCATACATTCCACGCCATGCGCACCGAGAGCTCTCTGCCATAGATGGGTATGCGTCCAAAACTTTGTGAACATGTGGTGGGTGCTAAGACGGAGTGCAAAATGTAAGTTTTGTTTGTTTCACTTTTATTGCATATGTTGAATGATTTTTTTGTTTGGCAGATGGAGTCGGGCCACTATTTTATATCATCAACCTAAGAGAAGGCCATTTATATTGCCATATTGTTGGATCCATTGAAGGTGGTACCCACCCCGGAAAATCAAAGGGGAAGGGTAAATCCGGTGATGATAAGTAGAGTCATCATGGCCAACAAAAGATGTGATTGACTCATTCCCGAATTTGTGATTAATTTGTGCGCGGACACGTGTACATATTGATATAGGGATAAAATTTGTCCAGACTTGGTTGGAGATGCTCCCACCCTTCTCCTAAAACCTTTTAACTCCTTATAATTTGGAGGAAAATACCTCCAAGCTTGCCCGTATATCTAAAAAAATGGTCCTTATTGTCTTTTTTTTGCTTGAGGAAGTTTCACTACCCAAATGCTTCCCACAAGCTAGGTCCGAATAACCTCGCCTCTAACCCTTTCCGGTGGCCATGTCGCCGTGAGAAATGATATTTGCAACCTCAAGTGAGTCCCTCGCGCCATGCCCTAGCCGCGCCGCCACCTCTGCTCTCGCTACACTTCATATGCCACTTATGCGGCGGCGACCACAACCATCATCATTGTGATGCATCCTCCCTAATCGCCACACCACTATTGCCTGAACCATAGTTAGTGCAACCCCACCACCGCCATGTCTGCGAGGCCGTCCTCGAAGCTGAGACGGGGACATGTTGTGCATCCAAAAAAATTGACGAGTAGAGCCCGCCGAGGCCGTGATCGGACTTGAAGTTGAAAGGGGCACCCAGGTGGGGTTGAGGTTGGGAGGAAGATTCGAGACCCGCGTTTGTCATTGTGTGCTGGAAGGTTTAAGAAATTAAATTGCAGGGGAAGGGTTTCCCTCTTCCCGAACCAAACAAATTATTCAAAGTTATTTTTATTAAGGTGGAGAGGAAATTATATCTTCGAGGAGGGCTAGAGATGTTTTCACATAGTAGAATCTGTATGCATATAGTTAGGATGCGGTTACAAACATTAGTGTCGCGGTAAGTGGAAAATTAAAAGAATGATGAATTGTATGTAACTTCTAAAAATTAATACACTAGAATCAATGAAAAAGAGGCTTCGAGTGGGAGGGAAGTGGTGGCGAGGAATAGTCCTATTGAGAAAAAAATCAATGTAGTAGTTTTTGTGTTACATGATCAATTCGCTTCTGATTAGTCGATTGAACATGATTGACGTAGTTGGTTTTGTCTATCTATTCTACAATTGAACTTTAGTATGCACCCATTTCATATTTAAATACTTTATTTGTAATACACAGTTGTTTTTATTTAAAAAAAGACTTGTATTTTTTCAAATTTGTTATGTCTATTGGACTTTAAATATACCCTAGTTACGGTTTCAAAATGTGCAACTGGTATACTTGTGACGTGCAGCTGACTTTTGTACTCGTATTTGGTTGATATTTTCGTTACTCAATTTGATCACCAATCTGACCCAGTAAAAAAATAGACCAAAATGTGATTTATTACACCATCTGACAATATTAGAACTTGTGGAACATCTAATATGTTCTAAAAAATTGCTTTCTATATTCCGTAATATGTTGTTAAGGCATTCCATGATTTGAGCAACAATTTCTCTACTACTATGCACTTTATGTGATATAAAAAAATATGACATTGAATCCGTATTCAAAGCAACATTTATGATTTTAATTTGTTCCAAATCATTATCTAAACGAATCGTTCACCCTGTCTTATGAGATGGAGAGAGTGGTAGGGAAAAAACTTGAGTTTCTAACGTTGTGTGTTGCAAATGTGACGCAATGGATGGTAAAGATCAGTTTTATCCATTGGCTTTCCCAATTTCATGTTTCAGTTTTTTTTTCCTTTTGGCATTTTTAAATTAAATTATAAAATAATTTCAGCACAACACATATCAACAACCGCAAACTGATGAGCCCTGTCCTATCCTTCGTATCAAACACCGTCTGAATTTCCTTTAAATCAAAGAGACCTGTCGTTGCAAAGTATGAAATTCTTATGATGGTCAATTCCCTCAATTTTTGAACCACCCAATCTTAGCTGTCTAACTCAGAGCTATATATGATACTGGTTCCAGCTAGGTAAAATGCGTCCGAGTTCTATTTCTTTTAGAGTACTTGAAAGGATCGAGTAGGTTGACTAGACGGGGGGGTGAATAGGCAACTACAAATTTTCTTTTTCTTTTAATACAAATTCGGGAATTGCTCAAATATAAGTTCTCTAGATATGCAACTAGATGAACAATCCTATATGATGAGCAATAAGCAAGCTAGCAAGATATTCTACACAAGATAAGCTAGCAATACGAGTAAAGGAAGGTTAAGAGATAACCACACGGTGACGCGGAGATGTTCTACCGAAGTTCACTTCCCAATGGAAGCTACGTCTCCGTTGGAGCGGTGCGGAGTCACAAAGTGAACTCCGAATAGCCTTGATATGGCACACCGTATCTCCCTCGTGTTATCCTCCGATGAGGAGATCCACGAGCCACTATATGATGCCCTCGAGGTCGGCAACAAACCTTTACAAGGATGAGGCACACTCCACAACCGAATTGGAGGCTCTCACCAAATTCCCGCGGCTCCCAAAGCCACAAGAATCACAAGGCCGGGTCGCGTCTCCACAACTTAATTGGAGGCTCCCGGCTAATCCTTGTGGCTACCAAAGCCACAAGAATCACAAGTATCTTCTAGGTATCCAATGTATCAAGTTACACAAGATCTACAAGTGACTAGGTCGATGTAGACAAATCGGCTCGGTGGAGATGCGGATCTAGGGCTCCTCTTTCACTCCTCAAAGTATCAACGTGTTTGAGTGGTTGGAGTGGGAGCTCTAGTAGATTGAAACTTGCAACAATGGTGGAGAGAGAGTGAGGAATCAAGCTTAGTCAACCGGAGGTAGGTGGAGGGGTATAAATACCCCTCCCAGAAATCTGGCCGTTGGAGCTGTAAACAGCCCGCAGCGGTAGTACCGGGCCTCGCCCGGTAGTACCGGCTGACAGGGAACTGACGGCCTGGCGCCAGACTGGTCAACGCCTCCTCCATGCGCGCATCGGTAGTACCGGACCGCCTGGTCCGGTAGTGCTCCCCACCCGGTAGTACCGCGCTACTACCGGGGCTACTACCGGATAAAAACGAGCGAGTCCAGAGAGCTTTTGGAGATCTGGTACTGGGCCCGGTACTGGGCACGGTAGTTCCGCATGGCAGAACACCCGGTAGTACCGGGGTGAACCCGGTAGTACCGGCTGACGCAATGAAGACTGCTTCTCTTCCTTTTCTTGAGACAAGACCTGTGCAATATTAATTGATACAATCCTGCACACTTTTAGCACACACATTAGACATCTAAGTGTGTTGTCAACAAACATCAAAACACTGTGGGGAAGGATATGTCCTTTCAATCTCCCCCTTTTTGGTGTTTGATGACAACACACTTAGGAGAAACAAATGATTTGCAAAAGATAGACGGGGCTCTCCAAATTGTGTATTTATTAGGAATTTGCTTTTGAATGCAAAAACACACCATATAAAATGGGCGGAGCTCCCCCTATATTTTACAAACCAAGCAAGTTCATATGGATAACAATTAAAACAACTTGCAGAATATAAGCAACAATAAGCAAGTAACATACTAGATAGGTCTTATTACAATACCACAAGTTCAAGGCATGTCTTACATCATGCATAGAGAAGTTCAAAGCAAATATCCAAATAAAGATGAAACACAAGCATAAAGATCAAACGAAGTGCAAGCTTGTGTTTCCACCCATGCAAATCCCACAGCTCATCCTAAATAGAACACATTCTCCCCCTTTGTCATCGAAATGCCAAAAAGGGAGAAGCGCGATGCTAACACGTCCCTAGGAGCATCAAGCTCCACCCGCGCCGTGGTGGGTCGAAGAGGAGGCCTGGAAGCGATCACCATGTGGAGGAGCATCTTCATCACTCCAGAAACCATGCTTGGACACCCATTCCTCCTTTGGAGTGATTACTTCTTCAGAACCATCGGAGACGGGAATCTGCATATGCCTCATCATTGCTTTGTGTCGCTGAGCTGCCTTCTTGTGATACACATGAGCTTCATACAGACGGTCTTCCAAATCCAGTTTGAGGCAAAAGGCCCTCTTGGCCTTAATCTGCAGCTTCTTGAACCATGAAGGTTCCTCAAGAGGAGGTGCACTCCCACTAGCTCTCTCAGCTTCAGCAGCAACCTCAGGATCAATGGGCTTGGTTTTGGGAGGAGCATGAGACTTGATACACAGTTCCTTCACCAGATGAGCCACAACGGGGCTGCCATCCTTCATGATATCTTCTCCATTCTTCTTGAGAGCCCACTTGCAGCAAATAAGCTTCATAATGTATGGGCCATAGATGGGGGCCCTTCTATCAATGATTGTGGACCACAAGTCATTCCACATCCAATCCATCACATCAAGCTTCTTGCCTTTGCCTTGATTTTCATAGGAGAGCTTGAGAAGGTCAAACATGAAGCCATGAACCTCATCCCAGTTTCTCACACGGGAGCAATAGTTTCTCTATAGACACGATGGAGAATCTCAAAAGGACGCACAAGATGAGCAGTTTTACCGGTGGTGCCTCTTTCCATAGTGATTGGTCCAAGAACATCCTTGGAGCTGGATCGATCATTGTCATGGCATCTCCATCCACTAGCAACACTCTCACCCTTGTCTTCATAGCCTAGAAGCTCTCCAAACTCCGCCAAGGTGGCAGAAAGCAAGGTGTCCTTGGTCATCCACCATAGGGTCCGGGCTTCATCATGGTCAAGCTAGACGGTGGCAAAGAACTGAATGATGTAGTACTCAATGTAGGGATGGTTCTCCTTCATGATGTCAATCAGCCCAAACTCTTCACACATTGCAAGTGTCTCATCAAAATAGCCCTTGTGCTTCGAGTTTTTCATGTAAGGAATATCAAGAGTGTGTTGGACAACCACGGAGTAATCCTTGTGGAGATAGATTTCCTTGTAGATGGCTTCTTGATCATTTGTGTAAAAGTGCGGATTCCGCACAAGTGGTGACCTCTCCTCAGCATAGGGATTCTCTTCTCTGAGCTTCTGATAGTCATCATTCTTCCATAAGTGAAGTGCTTTGCGGGCTCTCGAAGGAGGAGCAGTGGTGTGATACGTCTCCAACGTATCCATAATTTCTGCTGTTCCATGCTTATATTATACCATTTGCTACATGTTTTATATACACTTCGTATCACTTTTATGCATTTTCTGGGACTAACCTATTAACAAGATGCCACAGTGCCAGTTCCCTGTTTTCTGCTGTTTTTGGTTTCAGAAAGTTACTTCTGGAAATATTCTCGGAATTGCACGAAACAAAAGGCCAGGTCCCTATTTTTCCAGCACGTACACGGAGTCCGAAGGAGAGACGAAGAGAGCCACGAGGTGGCCAAACCACAGGTGGCGCGGCTGGGCCCAGCCGCGCCTGGTGGTTTGGGCCCCTCGGGGGTCCGCCGACATCGCCCCTTCGCCTATTTATTCCCCGAGACGCGAAAACCCTAAAACACCGAGCCTTTCATCCAGAACATATTCGCTGCCGCCGCCGTCGTCAACCCTAACTCGGGGGGTTCTGAAGCTCTTCCCGGCACCCTGCCGGAGAGGGGAATCATCACCGGAGGGCTCTACATCGCCATGCCCGCCTCCGGAGTGATGCGTGAGTAGTTCATCCTTGGACTATGGGTCCATAGCAGTAGCTAGATGGTTGTCTTCTCCACTTGTGCCATCATGTTTAGATCTTGTGAGCTGCCTATCATGATCAAGATCATCTTATTGTAATGCTACATGTTGTGTTTGCTGGGATCTGACTTATATTGATACCTATGTGGAGCTGAATATTATATTATCATGTCTATGTCATTTGTGATCTTGCATGCTCTCCGTTACTTGTTGAAGCCTTGGCCACGTGAATACTTGTAACTCCAAGAGGGGGTATTTATGCATGATAGTTGGGTTCAACCTCTATTTAACCTGGGATAGTGACAGCAAGTTCTAAGGTTGTAGATGTGTTGTTGCCACTAGGGGTAAAACAGCAATGCTTTATTCAAGGATGAATGTATTGTTTACATTACGCACATTACTTAATGCAATTGTCTGTTGCTTGCAACTTAATACTGGAAGGGGTACGGATGTTAACCGGAAAGTGGACTATTTAGGCATAGATGCATGCTGGATAGCGGTCTATGTACTTTGTCGTAATGCCCAAATGAATCTCATAGTAGACACCACAGCTCACACATGCATGTTATATGCACTTATCAATTGTCAATTGCCCAGCTGTAATTTGTTTACCCAGCATGTTAGTTATCTTATTGGAGAGACACCACTAGTGAACTGTGGACCCCGGTCCATTCTTTTACATCTGAAATACAATCTACTGCAATCATTGTTCTCTACTGTTTTATGCAAACAAACATCATTTTCCATTCGATACGTTTAACCCTTTGTTTTCAGCAAGCCGGTGAGATTGACAACCTCACTGTTAAGTTGGGGCAAAGTAATTTGATTGTGTTGTGCAGGTTCCACGTTGGCACCGGAATCCCTGGTGTTGCGCCGCACTACACTCCTTCACCAACACCTTCGAAGCAAACCTCGTTTTCCTACTGGTCGATTAAACCTTGGTTTCATACTGAGGGAAAACTTACTGCTGCACTCATCATACCTTCCTCTTGGGGTTCCCAACTGACGTGTGACGTACAAGCATTGTTTCTGGCACTATTAACCTAGAGCCACCAACACGTTTTCTGGCGCCGTTGCCGGGGAAAACGAATTGCTTCTGCAAGGGGAGTCTCTCACACCCAATCTCTTTACTTTGTTATTTGTCTTGCTTAGTTTATTTTTATTTAGTTTGTTTGCTTCTTTTATCAAAAACACAAAAAAATTAGTTACTTGTTTAATTCAGTTTGATTTTGTTTTTCAAAATGAGTACTCCTGAGAACACTAAGTTGTGTGACTTCACTAGCACAAACAACAATGATTTCATATGCACTCCTATTGCTCCACCTGCTTCTACAGCAGAATTTTATGAAATTAAACCTGCTCTATTAAATCTTGTTATGAAAGAGCAATTTTCTGGTGTTAGTACTGATGATGCTGCTGCCCATCTTAATAACTTTGTTGAACTTTGTGAAATGCAAAAGTATAAGGATATGGATGGGGATATTATAAAACTGAAACTTTTTCCTTTCTCCTTGAGAGGAAGAGCTAAAGAATGGTTGCTTTCTTTGCCTAGAAATAGTATTAATTCTTGGACAAAATGCAAAGATGCTTTCATAGGGAAATATTATCCTCCTGCTAAGATTATATCCTTGAGAAGTAGCATTATGAATTTTAAACAACTTGATAATGAACATGTTGCTCAAGCTTGGGAAAGAATGAAATCTTTGGTGAAGAATTGTCCCACTCATGGACTGACTACTTGGATGATCATCCAAACCTTTTATGCAGGATTAAATTTTTCCTCAAGGAACTTATTGGATTCAGCCTCTGGAGGAACCTTTATGTCCATCACTTTAGGTGCAGCAACAAAGCTACTTGATGATATGATGATCAACTATTCCGAATGGCACACCGAAAGAGCTCCTCAAGGTAAGAAGGTAAATTCTGTTGAAGAAACCTCCTCTTTGAGTGATAAGATTGATGCTATTATGTCTATGCTTGTGAATGGTAGATCTCATGTTGATCCTAATAATATTCCTTTAGCTTCATTGGTTGCTCAAGAAGAGCATGTTGATGTAAACTTCATTAAAAACAACAACTTCAACAACAATGCTTATAGGAATAATTTTGGTAGCAACAATTATAAGCCTTATCCTTCAAATGGTTATGGCAATTCTTATGGTAATTCCTACAGCAACAATAGAAGTGTGTCCTCTGATCTTGAAGCTATGCTTAAAGAATTTATTAGCACACAAAAAGCTTTCAATAAAACTGTTGAGGAAAAGTTTGAAAAAATTGATGATCTTGTCTCTAAAGTTGATAGTCTTGCTCATGATGTTGAAATTCTAAAACTGAAAGTTATGCCTAATGAAGTTAAAGATATTAAGTCATTTGCTACAGCAAATGCCATCCAAGTTCGAATTGATAATAATATTAGGATGTTGGCTGAATTGCATGCTAGGTGGGAAAAAGAGGAAGAACTTGAAAAAGAGAATAGTATAGTTAGAGTTTGTACTATCACCACCACTAGTAATGCTAATGTTTCACATGCTAGTAAACCTCCTACTATTGATGGTAATGTTATTGGTGTTGTAATGTCTCTACTACTTCTGCAAAGCGTTTGAAATTGCCTAAAACTGCTGAAACTTTTTCTGATAAAAGTGCTGAAATTTTTCAAACTATTGGAGACAATGGTTCCACCACCATTGACAATAATGATTTTGATTTTGATGATTGTAACATCTCTGAAGTTATTATGTTCTTGCAAAAATTAGCTAGAAGTCCCAATGCTAGCACTATTAATTTGGCTTTTACAAAGCATATTACAAATGCTCTTTTGCAAGCTAGGGAGGAGAAGTTGAAACTTAAAGCTTCTATTCCTAGGAAATTAGAAGATGGTTGGGAACCCATCATTAAGGTAAAGGTGAATGATTTTTATTGCAATGCCTTGTGTGATCTTGGTGCAAGTGTTTCAGTTTTGCCCAAGAAGCTTTATGATATTCTTGATTTGCCACCTTTGGAACATTGTTATTTGGATGTTTTTCTCGCTGATAATGCTATGAAGAAACCTTTGGGGCGAGTTAATGATGTTTTTATTACGTAAAAATAACCTTGTCCCCGTTGATTTTATTGTTATGGATATTGAATGCAATGCATCTTGTCCTATTGTTTTGGGAAGACCTTTTCTTCGAACTGTTGGTGCCATCATTGATATGAAAGAAGGTAATATAAGGTACCAATTTCCTCTCAAGAAAGGTATGGAACACTTCCCTAGGAAGAGAATGAAGTTACCTTTTGACTCTATTGTTAGAGCAAGTTATGATGTTGATGCTTCTTCTCTTGACAACACTTGATTTTCACTTTCTGCGCCTAGCTGAAAGGCGTTAAAGAAAAGCGCTTATGGGAGACAACCCATCGTTTTTATTTGCTGTTATTTTTGTTTTCTTTGAGTCAAGGAGTTTTGTTACTTCTGTAGCAACTCCTTTGTATCTTTATTTTATCGCAATGTTGTGCCAAGTAAAGTTCTATATTGAAAGTTGATGCAAGATTTGGATTTCTGCGCAGTGACAGATTTTTAGCTGTCACGGATTTGAGCTTATCTCCCTGTAGAAAATTCAAAAAATTCTGAGAAAAATCACGCATATTCCTGAGATATGTACGCAACTTTCATTATTTTAGGCCAGATCCATCTGAGCAACTTAAGTGCCTCGAAAAAATTCGTCATTCCAGACTGTTCTGTTTTTGACAGATTCTGCCTTTTGTTTTGCATTCGCTCTTTTACTGTGTTTGTGTGGATTTCTTTGCTCCACAAAGCATTGGTGGCTGTAGCTAATGTCCAGAAGCTTTGGGATTGATTGTATCATTACAGAATATGAGAATTTTTGATTATGCACTAACCCTCTAATGAGAACTGTCTTGAGTTTGGTGTGAAGGAAGTTTTCAAGGATCAAGCGAGAAGGGTGATATTATGTGATCAAGAAGAGTGAAAAGCCTAAGCTTGGGGATGCCCCCGTGGTTCATCCCAACCATATTCAGAGAGACTCAAGCGTCTAAGCTTGGGGATGCCCAAGGCATCCCCTTCTTCATCAACAAACTTATCAGGTCATCTCTAGTGAAACTATATTTTAATTCTTTCACATCTTATGCGCTTTACTTGGAGCGTCTGTGTGTTTTTATTTTTGTTTTTGTTTGAATAAATTCGGATCCTAGCAATCCTTGTGTGGGAGAGAGACACGCTCCGCTTTTTCATGTGAATACTCATGTTCTTCACTTATATTTGTTGAGTATTCTTAACTAGCTACTGCAGTGCTTTTAGCTCCTGTTTTTCATGCATCTCTTCGAGCTGTTAGCACTTGTTTATAAATACTCTCTTGCTGCATTATATTATCATTTGGAGAGTTTATGTTTAATAAATTATTGGTGTTTGTTTGGAAGAAAGAAAATGCTACATGTAGTAGTTGGTATTGGAAAAGACATATGCATTCTTGTAGATCATTGTCTTGTTTTGATTTGATGCTTTGCAATTGTTTTGAGCTCTCAAGTAGATCATGTTTAAGCTCTTGCATCATGTAGTTAAAGCCTAGTAGTGGAGAACTACCGTAGAGCTTGTTGAGACTTGGGATGCATATTTGTTCTCTCTAAGGTCTAGATATTTTCTGGTAAAATGTTTGAGCAACAAGGAAGACAGTGTAGAGTCTTATAATACTTGCAATATGTTTTTATGTGATTCTTGCTGTACCGGTTTATACTTGTGTTTGCTTCAAACAACCTTGCTAGCCTAAACTCTGTACTGAGAGGGAATGCTTCTCGTGCATCCAAAACTTGAGCCAAAACCCATGCCATTTGTGTCCACCATACCTACCTACTATGTGGTATTTCCTGCCATTCCAAGTAAATATTTCATGTGCTACCTTTAAACTATTCAAAACTTTATTACTCCTTATTTGTGTCAATGTTTTATAGCTCATGAGGAAGTATGTGGTGTTTTATCTTTCAATCTTGTCATTTACTTCTGACAGACTTTCACCTGGACTAGTGGCATATACATCCGCTTATCCAATAATTTGCAAAAAGAGCTGGCAACGGGGTGCCCAGCCCCAATTAATTACAACTTTCATTAATAATTCTCTTCACATGTTTTGCCCTGATTTATCAGTAAGCAACTTAATTTTGCAATAGACACTCCTCCATGGTATGTGAATGTTGGAAGGCACCCGAGGATTCGGTTAGCCATGGCTTGTGTAAGCAAAAGGTTGGGAGGAGTGTCATCTATAAAGAAACTAAAATACATGTGTAAACAAAAGAGAAGAGGGATGATCTACCTTGCTGGTAGAATAACGTCCTTCATGGGAGCCGCTCTTTGAAAGTCTGGTTGACAAGGGGGTTAGAGTGCCCACTACCATTCGTTGACAACAACAAACACCTCTCAAATACTTATTTTGTGCTCTCTATATGCTTTCGAAAACTTAAAAAGCTCTAGCACATGATTTAATCCCTGCTTCCCTCTGCGAAGGGCCTATCTTTTACTTTATGTTGAGTCAGTTTACCTACTCCTTTCTATCTTAGAAGCAAACACTTGTGTCAACTTTGTGTGCATTGATTCTTACATATTTACTTATTGCACTTGTTATATTGCTTTATGTTGACAACTATCCATGAGATATACATGTTACAAGTTGAAAGCAAATGCTGAAACTTAATCATCCTTTGTGTTGCTTCAATGCCTTTTACTTTGAATCTATTGCTTTATGAGTTACCTCTTATGCAAAACTTTTTGATGCTTGTCTTGAAAGTACTATTCATGAAAAGTTTTTGCTTATATGATTCATTGTTTACTCTTTATCTATTTGTTAGCAAACTATAGATCATTGCTTTGAGTCACTTCATTCATGACATGAGCCTTGCAATATATTGATCAAGATTGTGTGAAAGCATGTCTCCTCAGAAATTATTTGTTGTTATCGTTTTACCTACTCGAGGACGAGTAGAACTAAGCTTGGGGATGCTTGATACGTCTCCAACGTATCCATAATTTCTGCTGTTCCATGCTTATATTATACCATTTGCTACATGTTTTATATACACTTCGTATCACTTTTATGCATTTTCTGGGACTAACCTATTAACAAGATGCCACAGTGCCAGTTCCCTGTTTTCTGCTGTTTTTGGTTTCAGAAAGTTACTTCTGGAAATATTCTCGGAATTGCACGAAACAAAAGGCCAGTCCCTATTTTTCCAGCACGTACACGGAGTCCGAAGGAGAGACGAAGAGAGCCACGAGGTGGCCAAACCACAGGTGGCGCGGCTGGGCCCAGCCGCGCCTGGTGGTTTGGGCCCCTCGGGGGTCCGCCGACATCGCCCCTTCGCCTATTTATTCCCCGAGACGCGAAAACCCTAAAACACCGAGCCTTTCATCCAGAACATATTCGCTGCCGCCGCCGTCGTCAACCCTAACTCGGGGGGTTCTGAAGCTCTTCCCGGCACCCTGCCGGAGAGGGGAATCATCACCGGAGGGCTCTACATCGCCATGCCCGCCTCCGGAGTGATGCGTGAGTAGTTCATCCTTGGACTATGGGTCCATAGCAGTAGCTAGATGGTTGTCTTCTCCACTTGTGCCATCATGTTTAGATCTTGTGAGCTGCCTATCATGATCAAGATCATCTTATTGTAATGCTACATGTTGTGTTTGCTGGGATCTGACTTATATTGATACCTATGTGGAGCTGAATATTATATTATCATGTCTATGTCATTTGTGATCTTGCATGCTCTCCGTTACTTGTTGAAGCCTTGGCCACGTGAATACTTGTAACTCCAAGAGGGGGTATTTATGCATGATAGTTGGGTTCAACCTCTATTTAACCTGGGATAGTGACAGCAAGTTCTAAGGTTGTAGATGTGTTGTTGCCACTAGGGGTAAAACAGCAATGCTTTATTCAAGGATGAATGTATTGTTTACATTACGCACATTACTTAATGCAATTGTCTGTTGCTTGCAACTTAATACTGGAAGGGGTACGGATGTTAACCGGAAAGTGGACTATTTAGGCATAGATGCATGCTGGATAGCGGTCTATGTACTTTGTCGTAATGCCCAAATGAATCTCATAGTAGACACCACAGCTCACACATGCATGTTATATGCACTTATCAATTGTCAATTGCCCAGCTGTAATTTGTTTACCCAGCATGTTAGTTATCTTATTGGAGAGACACCACTAGTGAACTGTGGACCCCGGTCCATTCTTTTACATCTGAAATACAATCTACTGCAATCATTGTTCTCTACTGTTTTATGCAAACAAACATCATTTTCCATTCGATACGTTTAACCCTTTGTTTTCAGCAAGCCGGTGAGATTGACAACCTCACTGTTAAGTTGGGGCAAAGTAATTTGATTGTGTTGTGCAGGTTCCACGTTGGCACCGGAATCCCTGGTGTTGCGCCGCACTACACTCCTCACCAACACCTTCGAAGCAAACCTCGTTTTCCTACTGGTCGATTAAACCTTGGTTTCATACTGAGGGAAAACTTACTGCTGCACTCATCATACCTTCCTCTTGGGGTTCCCAACTGACGTGTGACGTACAAGCATTGTTTCTGGCACTATTAACCTAGAGCCACCATGGTGGTACGAGCAGCAGCTGAAGTTCTTCCTCTTGCTTGAGTTCTGGCTGTGGTGCGAGCAGGCAAAACTTCCTCTTCTTCTTCTTCTCAATCTCATCCTCCACGAGACGTGGCTTCTTGGTACCACGGCGGCTACCTGTGAAACAGCATATAGGTAGGGCAGGGAATAGATGAGTGCACAAGTTCACGGATAAGGAATCAAAAACTAGCCAATAGATGTAAAGAATGGTTGAATCGAGCAAATTTGGAAAACCCGGTAGTACCGGGCTTAGCCCGGTAGTACCGGCTGAGCCGATTCAAGACTGAATGGCACAAAATCGAGAGATTCAACCATACATTACACATAGATGCTAGCTAACAAGGCCTAGGTGATCATCCATCCAACTTTAACCGTTGCCAACGGAGCTACCAATGTTTCCTCTCCATACATCTAGGTTTCAAGATCTAGAAACAAAGAATGCAAAGAACGGGGAAATACCGGAGGCCATGGAGGAGATCGACGAGGGGATCGCTCCCACGGAGCAGATCTGGCCGGAGATGGCGGAGACCGGCGGCCTAGGGCGGCGGCCGGAGCAGGGACAGAGGAGGCGACGGGGTGGTTCGTGCGGGTGGGGAAAATGGGGAATAACCCCCACCCTGCCCGCACGGTGATATTTTGATACCCGTGATTCCCGGTAGTACCGGGGCGGACCATCCGGTACTACCGGGGCCTGAATCTTTGCGAGCAGCAGAACTGCTTAGATTCAGAGCCCGGTACTACCGGATCCCACCAGGCGGTACTACCGGGGCCTCCTAAGAAACCCCAGTTTTCTTTTTGTGTAAGGAATTTGAACTTGTGCAAGATGGAAGTTGTTTTGAGATAGATGAAAGGCATAGGATTAGATCAACACACTGGAGATGGTACTTCATACTCAATTTGCAAGAATCAAACATACACAAAAAAACCAAATTGAGCATGTTTTCCATAGGAGCACTAGAAAACCAATAAAATCCAAATGAAACCAACTCTTCACAAGGAAGAGGGCGGTGGCCGAGGCCACCATGTATGAGTATGTGGTGTGAAACCGCGAAGATATATCTTGGGTCCACGGCCACTACTCGTCATTTAAGCTCACAATTCATAGAACGAATATAGAGATGCAAATGAATTCTTACTATCGGCATAATGGGGGGAGGGATGGTCCAATGGATTAGGACCGCACTCCCCCTATGTCCATGCCTACATCTAAACCAAATAAGTATCGTCTAATATGGGTAGGTATGCAAGAAATCCACTAAATCCAATTGGATATGTCCACCACATTTAGTTCTCCTCTCAACTCCTTGAATCTTGCTTCACCAAGAGGCTTCGTGAACATATCGGCGAGTTGATGCTTGGTGTTGACATACTTGATTGCAATATCACCCTTCTCAACATGGTCTCGAATAAAATGATACCGAATCTCAATGTGCTTGGTCTTGCCATGAAGAACCGGGTTGTGTGCAATTTTAATAGCACTTTCATTGTCACATAAAAGAGGCACTTTGTCACAAATGACACCATAATCCTTTAAAGTTTGCCTCATCCATAATAATTGTGCACAACAACTACCGGCGGCGATGTATTCGGCTTCGGTGGATGACGAGGCCACACAATTTTGCTTCTTGGAAGACCAACTCACAAGGGACCTACCAAGGAATTGGCATGTACCCGAAGTTGATTTTCTATCCATTTTGCAACCCGCCCAATCCGCATCCGAATAACCAACAAGATCAAAGCTTGTACCATGGGGATACCAAAGACCATAGTTGGGAGTATCCAACAAATATCTTAGAATCCTTTTGACCGCGGTTTCATGACTTTCCCTAGGACTTGATTGGAATCTTGCACACATACCCACACTAAACATAATATCCGGTCTAGATGCACAAAGGTAAAGCAAAGATCCAATCATAGAACGATAAAGCTTTTGATCAACTTCCTTACCATCCGGATCTAAGTGAAGATCCGCCTTGGAGTCCATGGGAAACTTATATGGCTTGGCATTGTTCATATCAAATTTCTTGAGCATGTCCTTAATATACTTGGCTTGACATAAGAATGTTCCTTCTCGAAATTGGTGGATTTCAAAGCCAAGAAAATAATTCAATTTTCCCATCATGGACATCTCAAATTCCTTGGTCATTAGCTTGCCAAATTGATCACTAAATTCACGGTTAGTGGAACCAAAGATAATATCATCAACATATATTTGGCATACGAAAAAATCTCCATTTACCCTTTTTGTAAAAAGAGTGGGATCTATTACCCCAATTTCAAAGCCACGGTCTACTAAGAACTCCTTGAGATGATCATACCAAGCACGTGGAGCTTGCTTGAGCCCATAAAGAGCCTTATGTAGTAAGTAGACGTGGTTAGGAAATTTAGGGTCTTCGAAACCCGGTGGTTGTTTAACATACACCAATTCATTTAGTGGACCATTTAAGAAAGCACTTTTAACATCCATTTGATATAAGACAATATTATGAGTAGATGCATAAGCAATTAGTAAGCGAATGGATTCAAGTCTAGCAACGGGGGCATAGGTTTCACCGTAGTCGACTCCTTCGATTTGGGTGTAGCCTTGTGCAACCAATCTTGCTTTGTTGCGAATGACTTGACCATGTGAGTCTTGCTTGTTCTTAAATATCCACTTGGTTCCAATGACATTATGGGAGGAGTCATTGGGTCTTTCCACTAATGACCATACTTTGTTGCGCTCGAAGTTGTTCAACTCTTCATGCATAGCCGCAACCCAATCCATGTCTTCAAGAGCATCATATACCTTGAGAGGTTCTAAGCTAGACAAACAAGAGACATGACCACAAAAGTTAGATAATTGATTGCGTGTGGACACACCTCTACGGATACTCCCAAGGATATTTTCTTTGAAGTGTTGTTGGTAATCCAATTTTGATGCACGCCGGATGACCCGGCGTTCCAAGGCTTGACCAATTGTTTCACCAACACAAATATCTTCATCATTGCCTTTATCTTGCTCATGGTCAACCCGAAGTGGAGTTCTTGGAGTTGTGGGTTCATTATGTTCTTGTTCACCACTAGAGTTGGGTGGGTCTTGACCATCTTCTTGATCAATATTTGAGGTGGATGGCTCAACTTGAGTAGAACTTGTTCCTTCTTCTTGAGTATCATCAATGGGTCCTTCAATAGGAATTAGTTCTCCAATCCCCATAGTTCTTATGGCTTGAGATGGAGCATCATCACCTACATCATCATGATCAATATGCTCCGCTTGGGAGCCATTATCCTCGACAAACTCCACGTTCATAGATTCTTCAACACACCCGGTGGATATGTTGTAGACCCTATAAGCATGAGACTTTGCGGCATATCCAACAAATATACCATCAAAAGATCTAGATTCAAATTTAGCAATTTTGCAACCTTTAATGTAAACATGGCATTTGCATCCAAAGACTCGAAAGTAAGATACATTTGGCTTTTTACCGGTGAGGAGTTCATATGGTGTCATGTCCTTGAGAGGACGGAAGAAGAGCCGGTTTGAGTAATGACAAGCGGTGTTGATGGCTTCGGCCCAAAAGTTGTATGGGGAATTAAATTCGGCCATCATAGTTCTTGCCATATCAATAAGAGTGCGGTTCTTCCTTTCGGCAACACCATTTTGTTGGGGAGTATATGCAGCGGAATATTGGTGTTGAATGCCCTCCCCACTTAGGAAATCATCCATAGTGTAATTCTTGAACTCCGTACCATTGTCACTTCTAATTGCCAAAATCTTGGAGTCATATTGGCGTTGAACTAGGGTTGCAAAGTCAATGAATATCTTTTGAGTTTCACTCTTCTTCTTGATGTAGAAAGTCCAACAATATCTTGATAATCATCCACAATCACCAAACAATATTTCTTGCCACCAAGACTATCATATGTGGGAGGCCCAAAAGATCCATATGAAGGAGCTCCAAAGGCCTCTTAGTGGAGATAATGGTCTTCTTGGGGTGATTCTTTCATGCATCTTTCCGGCTATGCAAGCACTACAAGGACGATCTTTGGAAAAATTAACATCGGTTAGTCCTACCACGTGTCCACCCTTTACAAGAGTTTGTAAATTTCTCATACCGACATGGCCAAGTCGGCGATGCCAAAGCCACCCCTTGTCGCCTTTAGCCATTAAACATGTAGCGATTTGAGTGGTCTCTTTTGAGAAATCAACCACATACAAACCGTTTTCACGAAATCCAACAAAGGCGACATTGAGTGTTTGAGTGAAAAGGATGGTCACGTGGTATTTATTAAAAATAACGGTGTAACCGGCATTGCATAATTGACCAACGGAAAGTAAATTGTATGAAAGAGATTCGACAAGGAGGACCTTCTCAATGGATAACTCCGGAGTGATCACCACTTTACCAACTCCCACTACCTTGAGTCTTGCATTGTTGCCAACGGTGACATGAGAGAATGAGAGTAGTTGTTTCAATAAGTCCTTTACTAGTTCTTTGCTTCCGGTCATATGGGATGAGCATCCACTATCAATGAGCCATGAAGATCCACCGGAAGAGAAACCCTACAATAATCAAGTCTTTGATTTAGGTACCCATTTTGGAATGGGTCCTCTTTTGTTAGTCACAAGGGTCTTTGGAACCCAAATAGCATAGTGATAATCATCTCCATATGAAGAGCCAACATATTTAGCAAAAACACAACCATTTGTAGATTTCAAAAGAACATATGAGGGGTTGTATTTTCCCGCAAAGTTATTGTGAGTGGCATTGCCCCTAGTGACATTACCACTCCCAATAGAGTTGTCATTTGCTTTGGCTAACTCCCCCTCCTTCACAAAAACAATATCTTTGGAAGGGGGAGTCGCCTTCTTCTTCTTGTTGTTGACCTTCTTAGAGTTGGGTGTGAACCCAATTCCTTCTTTGCCAACCACTCCCTTTTGATTGCTCAAAAGATCATTGAGGTTCTTTTCCCCTTGGATACAAGTGGCTAGGCCCTTCTCAAGTTGGGCCTTCAACCTAGTGTTTTCCTCAATAAGAGATGCCTTGACACATAAAGGGTTAGTGGTACAAGAATTTGCATCTTTATCATTATGAGAAGTGGTGAAGCTAGCATAGATAAATTGAGCTTGTAGTTTGGCATATGACTCCTTGAGTGTAGTGAGCTCACTTGAGGTCACCTTGTGGGTTTCCCTAAGTTGCTCAAAACCCTCAAAGAGTTTGTTATGACTCTCTACAAGTTCCTCATTTTTACTTTTTAGATCAATAGCAATTTGAATAGAGGTTTCACGAGTTTCTTTTGCCTTGGAAAGATCCATGGCATGTGTCTCCTCAAGTTGCTCACGGAGCAATTGTTCCTCAACAAGTTGATCTTCTAGCTCACCAATTTTGTCGGCATGATCACATGCATGCCCTTCGAGCTCACAAATCCTAACATCCTTCTCATTAAGAAGATGCTTGGCTTCTCCATATTGATACATGAGGGCCTCAACCATTTTCTTGGTTGGACCTTGGAGCTTGCTAATGAAGATAGAAATTTTATCCTCTTCTTCAATTTTCCCTACATCCTCAACACAATCCAATAGTGATGGGTTAGAGGAGATAGTAATTTTTGGTGGGGAATTCACCTTTGTTTCCTTGGCCATGAGGCACATGGGCTTGGAGATCTTGTCGTCGTTTGGAGATGAGAAGAGGTTGGCCAATGATGGAGGAAGGGTGCCCATTGCAAGAGCCGCCATTCCTACTTCTTCACTTGGTTCTTTATCCTCCTCACCTCCGGACTCGTATTCCTCTTCATGGGATGCCACAAGAGCCTTTTGAGGTGATCTCTTCATGTAGGTAGGCTTGGGGTGGTACTTGTTCTTCTTTAGAATGAGTTGACCACCATTATCCTCTCTTCTTTCATAGGGGCAATCCTTCACAAGATGAGTGTCCTTTCCACAATTGAAGCACATTCTTTTTATTGGTGAAGGGTTGACGCTCTTGTTCTTCTTGTTCCAAAACCGGGTGGCGGCAAGTGCAAGAACTTCATTGAGCTCACCCTCCAAGTCTTCTTCACCTTCATAGACCGGGCTTTCTTCATATCTTGGATGGTCTACCACACGAGCCTTCAAAGCAAGAGTCTTTGGGCCACGGACTTGGTTGAAAGACTTGGATGTGGACTTCAATGTATCATATGTGACAAATTGAGCCAAGATGTCATTGGGAGTCATTGTTGTGTAATCCGCTCTTGCATGGAGGTTCATCACCATAGTTTCACTATATGGCATAATTGCTTGAAGGAACTTGGCCTTGACCCATTCATCATCCATATCCTTCTTTCCATTTTCCCTACATGTCACCACAAGCTTGTAGAGTCTTCGGTAAAGTTCGGTCGGAGTCTCTTCGTCTAGCATGATGAAGTTGTCAACTTGATGTTGAAGGACGGCCGCATTGGAGCGTTGAATGCCCTCATTTCCTTCATACACGGTTTCAAGATAGAGCCAAGCCTCATTGCAAGTTTTGAGATTCCGCACATGATCTTCATCATTTGCGGTCATAGCACTCTCAAGAATGTACTTGGCATTTGCATCAAGTTGCTCATCAATCTCTTCTTGCTTGGTCAAGTTGTTGGGATCAACTGGGTTGAAACCATGTAGAACCACCCTCCAAAGATGCACCGATGAGCTGCGAAAATAAGACTCCATAGATTTCTTCCAAGTGAAATAACGAGTATTATCAAGCTTAGGAGGGGGTCTACCAAGGTTGGTTATATGAGGTTGAGTGAGTGAAACTTGAGTGAGATAAGAGCTAGGTGGAGCAAAGTTAAGAGAAGGCTTCTCATTAGGTTTATCATTTTTATCCTTGTCACTAGCACCCTTAATAGGGCTAGCGGATGATGAGGAGCCATTTTGATTAGATACCCGAGTATACACCTCATCCACCATTTTGCCTTTCATGAACCCAAAAAGTTCAATCATGGACTTCATGGTGATTGGGGCATCACCCTCGGGAGGGATTATTCCCGCTTCGATTAGTTCTTGTCAAGTTGTTCTCTATCAAATTTTTCTTGTTCCTTAGCAAGTCTTAACTCCTCATCTTTAGCACGTTGTACATCCTCCGCACTAGCCATCCTCCTCTTTAGGCGATTAAGCCCTTAATAAAGAGACCTTGCTCTGATACCAATTGAAAGGATCGAGTAGGTTGACTAGAGGGGGGGGGGTGAATAGGCAACTACAAATTTTTTTTCTTTTAATACAAATTCGGGAATTGCTCAAATATAAGTTCTCTAGATATGCAACTAGATGAACAATCCTATATGATGAGCAATAAACAAGCTAGCAAGATATTCTACACAAGATAAGCTAGCAATACGAGTAAAGGAAGGTTAAGAGATAACCACACGGTGACGCGGAGATGTTCTACCGAAGTTCACTTCCCAATGGAAGCTACGTCTCCGTTGGAGCGGTGCGGAGTCACAAAGTGAACTCCGAATAGCCTTGATATGGCACACCGTATCTCCCTCGTGTTATCCTCCGATGAGGAGATCCACGAGCCACTATATGATGCCCTCGAGGTCGGCAACAAACCTTTACAAGGATGAGGCACACTCCACAACCGAATTGGAGGCTCTCACCAAATTCCCGCGGCTCCCAAAGCCACAAGAATCACAAGGCCGGGTCGCGTCTCCACAACTTAATTGGAGGCTCCCGGCTAATCCTTGTGGCTACCAAAGCCACAAGAATCACAAGTATCTTCTAGGTATCCAATGTATCAAGTTACACAAGATCTACAAGTGACTAGGTCGATGTAGACAAATCGGCTCGGTGGAGATGCGGATCTAGGGCTCCTCCTTCACTCCTCAAAGTATCAACGTGTTTGAGTGGTTGGAGTGGGAGCTCTAGTAGATTGAAGCTTGCAACAATGGTGGAGAGAGAGTGAGGAATCAAGCTTAGTCAACCGGAGGTAGGTGGAGGGGTATAAATACCCCTCCCAGAAATCTGGCCGTTGGAGCTGTAAACAGCCCGCAGCGGTAGTACCGGGCCTCGCCCGGTAGTACCGGCTGACAGGGAACTGACGGCCTGGCGCCAGACTGGTCAACGCCTCCTCCACGCGCGCATCGGTAGTACCGGACCGCCTGGTCCGGTAGTGCTCCCCACCCGGTAGTACCGCGCTACTACCGGGGCTACTACCGGATTAAAACGAGCGAGTCCAGAGAGCTTTTGGAGATCCGGTACTGGGCCCGGTAGTTCCGCATGGCAGAACACCCGGTAGTACCGGGGTGAACCCGGTAGTACCGGCTGACGCAATGAAGACTGCTTTCTTCCTTTTCTTGAGACAAAACCTGTGCAATATTAATTGATACAATCCTGCACACTTTTAGCACACACATTAGACATCTAAGTGTGTTGTCAACAAACATCAAAACACTGTGGGGAAGGATATGTCCTTTCAGTACTCAAGTCGATATAGAGGTTTAAGGTCAACTTCCTCACATTTGGGGAGATAGGATTGCACATGGAACAGCTCTGAATCCCAGTCCCAAACTAAGATTAACTTCACCCTCCCAAACTGTCAAGACGTTGTTCTGCATCCCACTTCCAGTCAGTCGATCTAATGATTGATTTTGGGGGGCTATCACGGTAGTAATTACGAGTAATCATTTTGATGGGCACGGGCACGCATCTCTGAAACCATAAAGCGGCGACGATGATATATATACTTATCTGTGAGCACAACACACCACGCGTAGTTCATGGGTAGACACAGCAGAAGCAAGGTGGTTATGGCGGCAACGATTAGGACGTGGGTATGTGCGCGAGAGTGACACCAGACAAAGTGGCCATACATGATGTTGGTGTACCAACTAAACTATATCGACATGGATAGTGGAGATCACACGGGAGACGCGCACGATGAGTGTGGCTTTCTTCGATCTCTGAAGATGAGATGCAAAGAATGGAAATAGGAACTGAATAGGAAATGGGTTTTGGTCTAGCGGAATAAGTGCATGGCAGGTTTACAAGCAAGTCAAGCAACGAATACCTTTGCGTGAGTTGTATACGAACACCTGCCCTGCCCTGGATACAGCCCACTGATTAGTTTCCCGGGATATAATATTTGCTTTGGTTTGGCTTCAGTTGTAAGGTGATTAATTAGTGGATCTGGGTATTGTTTCCAGCTAAGTAAGATGCATATGCATGTTTCAGCGTCTCGAAATCAATCAAGCTGTTCGTTGCGGATCTAGAGGTCGGGTCAACTCCTTTACATTTGGGGAGGTGAGAGTTCCACATGGACATGGAATGGAACAACCTCTTTTTAAATTGTATAGTCTGATGTCAATCCATTTTCTTTCTTTCAAACATTGTTGCATGCTTTCTACCCTCTCACGACGTTGCAAAACACCACGGCGGGACCGTGAACACGAAATACTCTTGAAGACGAGATTGTCATCAAGTTTACTATCCATAGGGTACATTAAAGCGATATGATTTCATAGTTGATCGACGAAATTCGTTGTGGCACATCGGGAAAGTGTAGCCATCATCGTCCGACCTCACGAACATCTCCTTGTGGCTTCCATGAACTCATCGTCTTGAGCGTCACACATACAACACATCTATATATGACATCCACGTTCAGGGCGGAATGTCGAGTGACGGATTGCTAGATCCGATCACATGAATTGAGAGCTGGAGGAGGCTAGGGTTTTCAAAACCCTTAGAACAATTTCCTTAACTTCCGGGCATGTGTCTCTCCACATTATATAGCCATCTGCCTAGTCAGACAACACTTGTGGCCCTACCAGACCCTAATCTTAGGACCACACAGATCCAATCCGAACAGGACTCTTATCCCAACCACTCGGGGTTCAACCCGAGTTGGTTTCATTCACTTAGATCATAGTGAGTTATGTAACCCTTAAATGTGTGCCCCTATTGGTTCATGCACCCTTGGAAAAATCGCAACTTTTTATGTACACTACTCTCTTAAGTCGATAGTAGCGGCTCCAAAGGTATAATTCACTTAGAACATGCCAAGGGAGCGACGTAAAGTCAATCCGATGAACATTGACATTGTGCCAAAGGTATTACTCCTTTTGCCTCGCGATATACTCTGTCAAGATCAAGGCGAGTGCATGCCATCAATGTCGATATCTGGATCCCGTCATACATATTCCGAAACCGAGTTAAAACTTAAGTCGATTCGCATGGACATGATTTATGAATCAGATCACTCGAGGGGAGTCATCGGAGTGTCAAATCTCGTCTTGGTCGCCCACGCCTCGTAGCTTGCTTCCCGACTAAGACAAAATCTACCTTTATAATTACCCAGTTACGGAGTAGCGTATGATAAAACCTAAGTAAGTCAATTCAAAACTTGAGAGCATGCGAAGACCTCACTTTAAGTACATGAATAATACATTATATTTGAGACTAACAAATGTCGATAGATTGTTGCAGGGGGCGGAGCCAGGAAAAATCCATAAGGGGGGCCAAAGCGAAAAATCGAACTATACGGGGGCCAGAGAAGAAAATTGCATAGGCATTAGGCATACAAAACCAGGGACTTAGAAAGAAATACCAAATCTCAGGGGGGCCAAGGCCCCTGCTGGTCCCCCTGTCTCCGCCACTGGATTGTTGCGTCTTAAAGTGGGTTTGTTCGACTTGGTGATCTCCGCCACTGAGTCAATACTATCGAGTTGGCATCACATGGCATTTCTCCGTGAAGGTAATTATTCGGCGATGACGAGTGATGCAAAGTAGAATATGGAAGTATGGAAAGGGGTAGGGTGAACTGCTCACTGTTGTATATATTCGTCGTGGCTCTGAACAATCCTAGAGAAGGAAGCATGTGGCTAGAACTTCAACTCTTCGATAGATTAGTCATGGTGCATGTTTATTGGTGTGGTACTTGAGTATATTTTCTATGCAGCCAAAATACGAAAAGTTTTTTAGTTTAGTGATTATGTATTTTTTTCTTCGGTAAATGCCTTATTGTGTTACCTACGTTTTCTATGTATTTTTCAAGAGTTGCGGGTTTAATACATGCGATTGTTACATATTACATCAATTGGTCATGTTTAGTGTTTGCTTTCATGCACAACCTATGTGGTGTATAGTTCTCTTATAGCATCGTCAAGGAAATTTTTGTTGAAAGATAAACAAATAACACCAAATCTATGCATTTTGCATTTTTTACGTGAATTGAACGGAAACTTCAAAACAGAAAGTTTTTTCTCTTGTCGATATAGGTTCTCGGATAACATGTTGTGTCCCAGCAATTAGTAATATGCCTATGTTGGTCATAAGATATTTCATTATCCCCTCTGTATGGGTATCATATTTCATTTTCTAGGGGAAGTTCAAGCTTCCATTAAATATCCAATAAATCTATTGGAAAAGCTAGGGACTATACAAGTTTGGACTCCAACGGAGCCTTTCAAATGAAATACCAAACCTAAATGCAAAATAGATTATTGGCTAGACATACTATTACAATTTATCTCGTCATGAATAAATCAAAACTAATGAAGGAACCACACAAGTCCTAAGCTCATGTAGAAGGATCTTTCTGCCTCCACTTGAAAATGTGTAGTTCATAACCAACCTAGGTAAACTCATTGTTCTCCGCACATTTGAGAAAAAAACAAAAACAAAAACTTGCATTGATGGGAGAATACGATCTGCCAACACAAACAAAACATTCAGTCTTGCATTGCGTCGACGCTTCCACCCAATGTTGATTGGGCATGCATTTCTCCACATGAGTTGGGCGTCGCCTCCTTCCCCACAAGCACTCCTACTGAGGTCGACCATATAGATTCACTCCATGCAAACTAAGAAGTTTTAATCTAGATTTTATTTACATGTGTAGATTTGGGTTGCGAACATTAAGAACGCGGTGAGAGAAAGTCAGCCGCAAGAAATACATCACTTAGTTTTGGAATATTTTTGTATCTGTATAAACTAGGTAATAAGTATAAAGAGGATGTTGAAGTTTTTGCTGAGATCTTCAGGGACTTTAACTAAAGGGTACAACCAAGAAATATTCACCAGAACCCCCATTTCTGAGCATGAACAATTGTCGAGTGATTGGGGATTAACAACAGGGTATGGAATATAGTACCTTTGCAAGATCTAGCATTGATCCGCTTCAGAATAATCTGGGCATTTCAGGTCCACCCCTTGTGAGAACACACCGGTGACCTGTCTCGATGGAGCATAAACTACTCGTCTACATGCATACGCCGCAGCCTCTTTTGTGTCGAATCACCGCCTCCCTCCAACTGCACGTGCACACGCTGGATGGATATACTCGAGACTCCGATTATCTGCGGGGATGGAAGACTCGTGGTCTCATGGAGGCGGGGAGACGAAAGGAACCGGGGAGGAAGAAAAAAGAGGAGCGAGACGCTCATGTTGACCGTGTCGATAGCCAGAATCACTAATCGGAATATATGATTAATGCGACTCTTTTTAGAATTTCAAACGAAATTATCGTCTTGTTCCTGGTGCCTATTACCTTTCTTTGGTACTTCCTTCGTTCTTGAATAAGTGTACATCTAGTTTTTATTCCAAGTTTAACTTTTTCAAATTTGAAAAACTTCAGATAAAAGAGTAGCAACATATATGGAACTAAATTGGTATATTTTAAAACTTCATATCAAGACTAATCTACTGACATTAGTGTAAAAAATGCCGAGGTTGTCAAATTAACAAGTTTGACTTAGGATAAAAGCTAGATGTACACATAACAGGTAGCTTTGATCGTGGATTGTTGAATGAGGCAATGGACGGTCCAAATACATCCCAAACATAGAACAATTGCTCTTTTGAGCACATCATGTATGCTCTCACAAGAAGTGGTTCGGAAGGAACATAAAACTAAGGAAAATTAACCAGAATAACCGCTGGCGGTTAGCACAGTTCTATATATGCAAGTTGCGAGTGATTGACGGAAACGAGCCGTTTCGCCACTTGCAGCGGCTGATGCAGCGATTCCTGCGGAATATTCGAGGCGCCGGCGATGCTGATCGTCGTCAAGCAGCAAACACCAATCACTTCCAGCAAGTTCCCGCCACGATGCCCACACCGGCGACACCCGGTTCCTTCACCTCACACGTGTCAGTGAGTAGGACACTGGCATTCTCCCAATGGTGGAAGCGACACACGATGATCGGTTCACAAATGAGCATCACATCCAAATCGTATTTAATATCCGCGGGTCCCACACGACAGTAGAGCAGCTCTTTGCCTCCGTCTAAACACCTCCGAGAGGACGGAAAAGGGCAATTATTATCCGGAGGAAGAAGATAAAACAATGGCCATGGGTTTCGCAGGGGCCGCGGCTATAAAGAAGCTGCTCGGCCCTCCAGTCCTCCTCCCCGCCTTCCATTTCGCCCACTCCGACCTTCGTCCACACTCCACAGCCAACCACCACCAAAAAGCCCACAAAACCCAGCAAACACCCACAAGCCTCCGTGAGTTCGAGCGAGGTAAGCATAGATCCGAGCGAGTTCTTGCGTCTCCAAGGTAAGTTCATCTTCTAAATCAGTCTCAAACCCTCTTCCAGTTCTTCCCCCGTCGTCTTTCTTGTTGGTCACAGAGCAGTCGGTGAGGTATCCAGGGCCTTTTAGATCCCGGGCTTCAGATCTGTTCTTTTTCTCTTCCGTTTCTAGCGTAGTAGTTGGTCGCCAAGAGAGGTTCTTTTTCCACACCTCCTTGTTGCTGCTCGTGTCTAGATCTACCACCAAAGCCATCTCTTTTTGCTGTGGCTGTTGATCTACCTTGTTTTCCTCTGCCTGTTCTGCGTTTTGGTTTGGAAACCAGGCAGCTTTCTTTCTTGTTTGTTCATCTTTCTTTCTCCAAAGACAAAAAAATCCCAAAAAAAGTTTCTTTGAATCTAGAGTAGATGGCTGCCGCCATAGATCTGTCCGGGGAAGATCTGTTGAGAGCACTCGAGCCTTTTATCCGAGATGCCTCTGCTTCCCCTCCACTCCACCCTCAGCTTAGCCCCACCTCGCCCTTCTCCTTCCCCCACGCCGCCTACAGTGGCTACCCGTACGGGGTGCAGGCCCAGGCCCAGACCGAGCTCAGCCCGGCCCAGATGCACTACATCCAGGCACGCCTTCACCTCCAGCGCCAGACCGCCCAGCCGGGCCACCTCGGCCCGCGGGCCCAGCCCATGAAGCCCGCTTCCGTGGCGTCGGCGACGCCGCCGCGGCCGCAGAAGCTCTACCGCGGCGTCAGGCAGCGCCACTGGGGCAAGTGGGTGGCGGAGATCCGCCTCCCCCGCAACCGCACCCGCCTCTGGCTCGGCACCTTCGACACCGCCGAGGAGGCCGCCCTCGCCTACGACCAGGCCGCCTACCGCCTCCGTGGGGACGCCGCCCGGCTCAACTTCCCTGACAACGCCGCCTCCCGTGGCCCCCTCGACGCCTCCGTCGACGCCAAGCTCCAGACGCTCTGCCAGAACATCACCGCCTCCAAGAACGCCAAGAAGTCCGCATCCGCGTCCACCGCCGCAGCCACCTCGTCCACCCCCACCAGCAACTGCTCCTCGCCGTCGTCCGACGACGCGTCGTCCTCTCTGGAGTCCCCGGAGTCGTCACCCACCACCACCGCAGCAGAGGTTCTGGAGATGCAGCAGCTCGACTTCAGCGAGGCGCCATGGGACGAGGCTGCCTGCTTCGCCCTCACCAAGTACCCTCGTACGAGATCGACTGGGACTCGCTTCTCGCCACCAATTGACACCCAGCGGTTCATCTTCTTCAGCCACTACTACTACTAGTACCGTCTGTCTTTAGCGTGTCATGTTGATGCTAGGTTAATGGTCGCCGCCGCGATGCAGATGGCATTTTAGACACTCTGCACCGGCTTTTAGCGGATTAGCTCTAAGCCTCTAATCCTTCCGTTCATTGTGTAGATCAACTGCTATTCGTTTTTTTTTTGTCCTAGTGTTTGGTTAGTCCCGGAGGGGTGTAAGCCGGCGTTTTTGTGCCCGGCGTCTCCGGTGGGTGGTCGGTCACTGGTCTGTGACTCCGGCCGGTGAAGTCTGTTCTAGCTAGGTGCTGGTCCTTCTTCCACTGCTCTTCAGATTGTAACTGTGGTAGCATGTCTATGTAATATTAGCTCTCAAAATCGTGTAATGTGGATTATATTATTTTGTTGTTAGTGTTATGTATGTTCGTCCTGTGAAATCCCGTGGAATTTCATACTCGTCTGCAAATGGAACTGAGCAAGTGTGCGCGGCCGGTAACTGTGAGCTACACGCAATCGATGTTTCTCTTTGCAGTTAGACTGATCATAAGCTTGTTTTTTGTTTCTCTTTGTGGTTAGACTTTGATCATAGCTTGTTTCCGGCGGTCATGTCTTTTGTGTTAACTCGTCCATTGGTTGAGATATCTTTCGTCTTGGGTGAAAGGGAGAACCGTAGAAGAAGCGAAAAAAAGAAGAGAAAAAGGAACACATCCATTGCTTTGGTACTAATCCGAATATCATTAGTTAACAACCCTCCTGTATGAACAAATGGAGTAGGTCGAACAGATAGCGCCGGGCTGGACATGAGCTGTATGGCACGAAGCTTCGTGAGCCGATATTTTTATATTTCTGCGATTTGAAAAGGAGACGCTCCTCGATGCAGAGTGGTGAGAGGACGACGTGATCTCTATTGTCTCCTACCGGAGCGCCGTTGCGAAGTTGCCATGCTGAACTGCCGATGATGCACCCCATCGTTTTGGTGCGGATCACCTGCGCGTTCCAGAAATGCCCCACGGGTACGCGCAGCGCCAAAATTCGACCCCGATGACTCCGATGGTAGACAAATAATTATGCAAAATAGTTTAATTATTTTTATATTTCTGGTGGTCACAGCATCTCCACCGGCGCTCTGCTCCTAATAACGCTATTGGGCGAGCTGACACACAAAAAGCATCCAACGGCGGTGATCACGAGAGTGGCCGCCGATGCATCTTTGGCGAGCCCAGATGATGGTGCCATCACAAACGGTAGGCCTAGAAGCTACGTGTTCGACGAAATTTCCCACGACGACAATGTCGATATGGTATGAAACCGATATATTTCATTTGTGTTTGTGAGTGGTATGAAATTGATGTGTGCGTTGGTATTTGCAAATAATTTGAAGGTTTGGCCATCTCAGCCATGATCCTATCATCGGGACCGGTGCTCCGAAAGAAAAAGAAGACGATGAAGAGGAGGATTTTTTTTTTTTTTTTTTTTTTTTTTTCAAGGACACACAACCGAAGTGGTTGCTGTCATTTCATTAAGACTTGAAAAGGAGATTTTGCAGAGGTTTTACAACACTTTCCGGCACAAGCGGCCCACACCAACACCACGGACTACTCCTCACGATATCCTACTACTCTCGTAGCTACTCTCCACATCTGTAGCTCATCTGCTGCAGAGTTTACAACGATATGCACCAGGTTACATCTACCCTCGAACACTCTAGCATTTCTTTCTAGCCATAGCCGTCTCAACCCTGCGATCATCAACGTAGCCAGCTCCTTTCTCTGCTTCTTTGGTTTTCTCCTTATTGTTTTGCACCACCAACTTCTAACACTGATCCCCGCTGCGGGTGTGAGGTCTGTCGATTGTGTCACAGTGCCAAGTCTGAACCAGAACTCCCTAGAGAAGGAGCAGGAGGATGAAGAGGAGGATGGTGAGGGGGAAGAGGTCGAGGTGCAAGATCTTGAGACCGGGCGACAAGAGGTGGAAGACCGCTGAGAACGAGTGAGTATGTGAGACATGGAAGCTAGTGAGCCTTAACTCCATTACAGACATCAACCAAACCTACGGACGGAATTGGAAGAGGATCGAGAACAAATTCAACGTGATGAAAAAAAATATAGTGACTTCTCCAAGGTGTATATGGACCGCAACGACAATGCTATGTATCATAGGTGGAAGACCATACAAATGGATTAAAACAAATTCTATGGTGACCTTGAGCAAATCCGTGGAAGAAAAGTGAGTAGCAAGACGATGGCAGACGAGTTGAAGGATGCATTAAAGGTTTTATCGACGCAACAATGACGACAAGGAATTCAAATTAATGCATTGCTACACAAGAATTCAAAGTTGCAAGAATTGAGAAGACACCCGTCGCGATCTCAACAACGGCCGTAAGGGTCCCCATGGGACGGTTCACTACGCCGCTGACTCGGATTGACGCCCAATTGAATACAAGAAGGCAAAGACGAACAAGCATGGGTCATCCTCATCGGAGTCCGTGCAAGCAACCATTGACAAGTGCCTCGCCGAGCTCACGGATATCTCGAAGCAAAATGCAAGCACTTTTAAAGAAATTTGGTAGTATTTGATAAACAAGTATGTCGAGAAGCTTGCACTTGATAAAGAGAAGCTCTCCATTGAGAAAAGGAAGGCCCAAGTGGCTCTTATCGTCGTCGACAGAGTGAGAATCAAGCCGATCTCGGAGATGTCGCAATTCATGATAAAAAAGATGAACAAATATTCCAACATCTTGACCGCCGACCTCTTGGCTTTCCACCTCCAGTGAGGGCTTGGTATTTTATCTATCAAAATTGCTTCTTGCGTGAGATGGATCTTGTACCGCCGGAGACAATGACGGCCACGACCACACCAGCGGTGGAGCCAACGCCGGAGACTGCGGTGGAGAGCGAGTCCGAGATCGTTCGGGATGTGGAGCGCACATGGTGATTCTTTTGTGGCTAAATATTTGAACTTGACCGTCTATCTTGCATTTTTTGATAAAAATGTTATTGGGAGTGTTAATTAGGAGGCTCCGGTGGAGGCTACCGCTCCCAATAGGCTGACAAAAGGTACCGATGCTTCTATTAGCACTTATCCGGCACAACTGTCAGACACTATTGATATGGGTCTCAATTCTTAGAAGGATATGGGAAAAACAAGTTGCTAAGAAAATAAGTTTTGTAGTTGCCCACCACGAACAGGCAAAGAATATGCCAGTGTGTAGCCAGTGTTTGCAAAAAAAACGGCGGGTGGGAGACCGGATCATGAGAGAATCGTAGAGAGTTGAAACGAGGGCGCGAAAGCAAGATTTTCTTCCGGCCGGAAATCGCCGCACGCTCTTCCCTTTTCCTCGGCCTACTGTAAAATTGATTGGCAAATCCGCGTAGCCTCCGCGTCCGCGTGAACACAAAGGCGACGTCGCGGGTCCCGCCGGCAGCCACCGGAGGAAGGAAAGAAGAAAAGAATCGTCTGCCCGGTCTCTCATCTGGCTGTGCACGCCTGCCCTGCTTGCCTCTCATCTCCGGTCAAAAAGGAAACCCCAAAACAGTGGGCGGATCTCTCTCTCTCTCTGTGTCATTGCTTTGGCATGTGGTAACTGGCACTTGAACGCAGGGAGACACGCTCATATCATCCTATCCTCATCCTTGTTGTAAATGCAAAGGGTGGGCACACCAACCCACTGGACAAAACCAAAGCCTTGCCTGCCTGCTTGCTCGCGACTGTATACATCGCTGCCTCTGCCTACAGATGGGCCCACCTTTCATGACCACCGTGGGTGGGGCCATTCTTGTGTCTCCTCCTTTGCTGCTCACACATTCTGTTCATGCCGTTGATCATCAGTGATCAGTCATCTTGTTGGTAATCGAATTAGTGGCCGTGAGTAAGTTAGTTATCCCGGGGGAGCACATGAGAAGAAAAGGTGAGAGATGGTGTAGGAAAAGCGGAACGAGTGAACGAGCCTGCACGGTGCCGCTCCACTTCACTGCCGGATTGAGTGTGTGCACTGCGCACCAGTTCCAGTTTCACGGTTTGTGGAACAGCTTGATACAACTACTAATTCATAAAGAAAAACATGTTGGAGTTTTTTCTCTCCTTAATTATCTTGGCTACTGGGCTCAACGGATTATGTAAACGGTTGAACCTTCTTCCAATCCAATTTAAATCGAACTTTTCTTGAGAAGGGGAGCCGCGCGAGCACTTTATCTCGCTCTAAGTAAGCGTGTGCACCGACTCGCCCACAGAGTCGCTCCGCATGGGCTGCCCCATTTGTGTTTTTATCTTTTTTCTTCTTCGTTTTTTTGTTGTTTATTTTGTTTTTGGGGTACTACACTATTTTAATTTGTATCTTTTATCTCTCACACTTATTTTCTTCAAAAATACATGAACCATTTTCGTGAACCTTTTGTATTATAGGTGTACACTTTTAATTTACGGTGAATTGTTATAGGTGAACACTTTTTAATTTTACATGAACCATTTTTTCAAGATATACACCATTGTTATCGTGAAACATTTTTCATTATAGGTGAACAATTTTTAATTTATCGTGAACCCATTTTTTTATAAAATAATTTTTTCCACTAACATTAACCATTTCTGTAACATCGGTGAAGATGTTTTTTAAACTTAGACGAAACTTTTTTCTTGTCATATGTGAACATTTTTATTTCATGTTTTCGAAATTCTTTTGATATTAATATAAAGCCAACCCTATGATTTGGGCCGGACCAAAGCCGGCCCAGCAATGATGTGCCGCACCAGCTCGCTAAGTGAGACGTATAGGAACCCAGGAGACGTCCCGCAAAAAGCAGACTTGATTGTACACTGATTATCTGGGCCGGGCCTATCGGATTTCTCCAATTCAGGCTTGGTTACAAAGGAAAACTGGTGTGGAGTTGGTCCATCAGAAAGAGAACGAGGCTGCAAGTAGATATCAGCAGAAAGAGAACAGCGTGATCGACTCCAAGAGACGTTGGAAGTACTGCACTGTGCAAGTGCTAAGCCGAGTAATCCCTAAGAAAGAGAAGCTAAGCTAGGTATTTCCGCTCAAAAAAGAAAAAAAAAGGAAAGAAGAAAGCTAAGCTGAGTAGAAGTCCCCTTTTCTTGCGCGGCCGGCGGCCGGATCGGCGGTCTTCTCCCTCTCCGGCCGCCGTTGAGGCGGTGGGGGAGTGGAGGGACCTCCGATCTGTGCTTATGGCCTGTATATAGTAGAGTAGGGCTCCCGGCGGCGTTGGCAGGGTGGTGGTGGCGACGGCGCTGTGGAATAAGGGGGTGGTGACCGGAGCTTCTTCCCCATCTCGGCGAGGTCCTTTGGGACGGAGCCGACGAGCTTCCGGTGTTCCGTGCTCCTGGATCCCTGGATCCGGTGGGCTCTGGTGTCTTGGCGGTGATGGCGAGGCGGCTGCGGCATCACCGTCGTTGACTTTTGTTCCTTCGGCTTCGTCTCCGCTTCGGTGGTTGCTGCTCCTTCGCCATCGAGAAGCTTGTGGGGTTCTGTACAGGAGCGACGACAGCGTGGGATCGGTTCCAGAGCAGGGGAGTTGGTCTGTTGGTGGCAGATCCGGTGCGAGGTGGTCGATTCTTCGACGTCTGCGGCCGGATTGGAGGGGGCGAGCGCCATGGCCGAGGTTCTTTCAGTGTTTCAGGTCCTGGCGTTTGACGGCGGGCGACTCCTGCGGCTCTCTACATGTGTGGGGGTGCTCCTTCCTCCGGGCTCGACGGCGGCCGGGCTTCTTCTTCTCTGCCGGCGTGGCTGGCGGCGGGGAGCGGCGACAGGCTTCGCGGTGGTTCAGCTTCATTGCTGTTGTTCTGGGTGTCCTGTTCCGGCTGTGTATGCCTGCGTGTGTGCGTTGTGTTGTTTGCCTCTGGCTTTGATTGTACGCAGGTTTACGCTCAAAAAAAAAAAAAAGTCCCCAATAATCGTGCATTCTTAACAGTCGCCAGGGTACACTGCTACACTGCATGATCTTCACAGCGACATCCACTGAGGTGCTCCGTACACAATTTCCTAACGCGCTCCGGCCCGTAGTTTAGAGACGCCCCCATGATAAGCTTAGCTGATCTGCCCTTAATAAAGAAAACATTTCAATGGTTTATGTTTTTTGAACTTCAGTGGCTTTATCGTCTTGTTGCAATAGTCGTGAGTCACGAGGATTAGAAAAAGGCTTGTGCTTGTATAGACCCCCAATGTGAAAAGAGATCCTGAGCTGAGCAGAACACAAGGACGATTGAGATTTATTCTTACATGTCCCGGATTAGGGTCACGATCGTCATTTAGGCCTCATCTGAGTACTCCAAAATCCGGTCTAAACCCACTATATAACCCTTTTGGGCCCGTTTGGACGAGAGGTTCCCGTATTCGTATGCGCCACACCCGTACGCCGGAGATTGCGCGGCCAAGTATCCATCGGAGCAGATCTGGATCGGAGATGGCCACTGTAACCGGCGGCTGCAACGAGCTGATCACGATCGTCTAGGGTACGTGAAAATGGAAGTGGCGACCGACGACGTGCCAATGGCTATCGACATCTAGGACGTGGGCCAAAAAAAAACCGATACATACATACACCGTATATCCTCTCAGCAAATACACGAGTCTTTGGATCTGGGCTTCGGCGGGCTACCCAGGCCCTACCCTCTCTCGCCGGTGGAGACCGAGATACCCCTTCGGTAAGTTTATTCGATTGTGAGGCTTGGAGGTTTATGGAAACACAAGCCTTAGAAAAAAGTTTGAAATGGGTGGGTTTTAAGGTAGATCAGGTTGCCTTGCGAGTAAGCATCATCGGCACTAATTTATTAAGAAGCGAGGCCATGCGCCCACCAACCGTAATCCATTCACATCGCCTCTATGGTGGACATAACTTCTTAGTTAGCAACAATATATGCATTAGAATTTTCTAATGTGAATGATAAGACTAGTGCACTCACTTACAATTGAGACAGTTTCGTGTGTCGCTCACCATACGTGCACCCAATGGAGTTCTCCACGTATGCACAAGACAATCCCAATGTTATTATGACTGCAAGGCTGCAACCGAGCACGCTTGTAGGCTTCGGCTGGAGATAGGTATCTTGCCCATATCATTCCGTTTGTGCGGTCAATCTTGATAAGTAGTTTGAGCCTTGCTTTGTATGTTCAATTCATTATCTGCTCATTTGTTTAAGATGGCACTAAACCGCTCCTTTTGTAGATGCCTAGATGTAGCTAACTAGTAGCTCTTAGGTTAGTAGCTGAAGTGCACTTGGCATGCAAATCCATGCTTGTTGTTTTTATTATCTATTGTCCCAAACGAAAAAGATTTTACTTTGGGATTTGTAGTTTTGTGGACCCATTTACCCAGGAATAATGTATCTTATCTGAAGCCAGCTACCTTCACGCTAAGAAGCTTTTTTCTTGGATTTTAAAATAGTATATCCATCGCTACTAGAAGTGGAAATCGTCTAGATTACTCCATTAGTTACACCAGACCACAACGGACATGTGCCTGCAGCGAAATCGAGCTTTGTTTTCCAACTTAAGAGTTGCAGTCTTGCAGATACAATAGAACATAGAACATCCTTACTCGTTAGCCTCTTTGGTTCATAGGATTACAAAAAGGTAGAAATATGAAAACACATAAGTATGATGTGAATGCATAGGAAAAATGGGGAGTCAGCATACACATGATTTTTGTAAACCTGCACATTATAATTAGGATGTTAATATGTTATTATGCTGTTTGATACTTTGGTCCCAAACTTCATGCATGTGCACGAGTTCTAAAAGGAGTCTCTAAGTAGACTTCAAACTTCTAGCATTTTCCTTTTAGAATTGATATCAAAGTAAAGTTTCTCTGTCTTTTCTTTGCTCCATTCCTTTGAATCAAAAAATATAAATAGTGTCAACAAATAAAAATATTTTATCTCGATGTTTTTATTTTATTTCCCTAAAACCAATGATACCGTACATAAAGATAGTCTAAGTGACAGACATAAGAAGAGAAAATCAACAAACCGTCCATGATTTTTTTCCACAGTTAAAAAATGTGAAGTTTTGGCGGTGATTTCGCCCATGAATTATTCGGGTTTAAAGATACCCGCCCCCTAAAATGCAAATTCTTTGCGTGCCTAATCATAGAAAACATGTTTGGACATTGGATCGACTCAAACAACATGGGTATCATAACTATGGTCTTCAGCCCCTGTGCGCAAGTTCATGAGTCCGCCGCCCATCTTTTAATCCAATTTTGTTTCTCTCTTCACATTTGGAGAATGATCAAGGATTGGGTCAGGATGGCGAACCTAGGCAGCCCACAATGGACATACTTTACGGGCATCTAAGAATGGTGGTTAGCCATGAGAACTAAAGATAAGTTCCAACGGCGTCCCATGGCATCTCACACTATGCTCGTCTGTTGGGAGTTGTGGAATGAGCGTAATGCTAGAGTCTTGTTTGCTACTTCCACATTGTCTTCCATAGTCATGAAAGATTAAGAGAGGCGACTAGTTTGGTCAAAGCGAGAAGGAAGTAAACATACTTGTCCGAGTTGCTCACATTCACGCGAAACCCTAGCCACCGACTCCCTCTCTTTCATCTCCGCCCACCTAGCCACCGCCGGAGGAAGCCTGTCTGACGATAGCGGCAGTGGGCTAGTCTCCATGCGATGCGGGAGCCCTCACGACTGGCGTGTTGCGACGGCCCGAGATGGCGCGCACATCGGTGGATGTCGGACATCAGGGCGGCGGATCCGGGTCTTCTCGGCGCTGGGGGCCGTCCGGCCATGGCGGCGACGGTCTGCGGTAGAGGTTCCCGTTCTTTGATTCTCGGCAACATTGGATCTCTTTGGTTACTTTTTTCGGCGGCGGTGACGTCGATACATCTTCCCGATTCATGGTATTAGGCGTCTTGAGGTATCGCGTGACATGCTTGACCCATCGAATGTGTGTTGCGTCTGAAGGGTTCGTGCGCTAGTCGACTAATATGCTCTAGATTGCGCGATCCCAGGCTGCAAATTGTCTCTATGGGGCGCAAGTTCGGCAGATTTCAGCCTCTACGACTCTACATTACAGGTTCCTAGTGTGGCGCTCCGGTGATTGGCCATTTGTTCGCCCCTGATGGGGATGTATATCATAAACTCTAAACTCTCCGTTGATTTTTGCGAGTTGATCCTACGATCTCATCTTTTTTTTAAATGGGGGCGAAACCTCAGCCTCTGCATCAATCGATGCACACAACTTTTTATTGCAGAGTTTTAATAGTCATAGGTTTACAATTCACGGATCACAAAAAGTCAGATCGAATTTAGTCAACCATACATTGTGAAAAACTCACAGTCGTGACCAGTTTACTGCATCCATACGCTGCCTTCTTTCTCAAGTTCTCATGTAGTGATATCTTCGATGTTCTGTTTTTTTTTTAAGGAATGAATTCCGTCCGGCGTCTATTGAAGTCCAAAGACACTGTTCAGAACAACATAGCACGCCATGAGAATTTTCTATATCCGCTCGAGCACATGATGCCGAGAAACGAATGTGTTATACTATAACAAGCTTTAACGGTGGGTAAGATATGGTTCTCTCTTTAACTTGAAGGTATATCGATCTCTTTTGAGCACACGGCTGCTTTTCTCTTCTCTCTCTCTCGTTGTTTAAGGCCGATAATCGATCTTGAAGAATATCTCCACATCAAGTGAAGGAACAAAAAGGAAATCTGAAGATCCATCGCTAAATCACGAAAGTAGCTAGGATATCAATCATTTGGGCTAGCTAGGATATCAGTAGGATTGTTGTGGTTTGATTAGTGATCAAGCCGGCCTCTCGGTATCGATCGGGATGCAAAGATAGAAAGAGTCGCGCGTGTAGTTTAAGCTACTGGTCGATCTGTTAAAGGAGATGCAGACACGATTTAGTGTGTACATACATACATACATACATACATATTTGAGATAAGTTGAGACATCTTTTTGTGAACGGAGGGAGTACCTTTCATCATGAGTAAAGCCAAATAATATGGCTTAGATGATCTGAGAATCTCAAAGTACGCCAACTGATATGACGTCTGTACGCGAGAAAAGCCATATCAAATGACTTTACCAAAATGACTTAGAATTTTTCGCGTTTCTCAGCCTCCGGATACGCCAAACCGTATGGCGTTTTCGGACATTTTCAGAACCTCTAAATTTTTTGTAAAGCCTTAGCATATGACTTTTCAAAAAAGACCATATCTGAGCAAAAGCTTTGCGAAGAGCCATACTTAGTTTAATGTTCGATTAAGGGTCATTTAGTAAAAAATACTCGGACGAGGCCGGCCGGTAGGTGAGATCGAATGGCGGCCCGGTCGCTAGCAAAGTGAGGGATTATCTTCCGGTCTTCGTCAGGGCTCCACCCAACTGTCGCTGGCTGCAACTTGAACCACTATCTATCTGGTGCGAGCCCAGTGTGCCCGTCTATTTTTAACCGGCCATTGTCGTTGAAACATTCTACGCAGGTCTGAGAGTTGGTTGTGCGGCGCCGTGAGAGAGTTCGTCGTTCGCCCAGCAACATTCGTCTTTCAATGTAGCAAATCATCATGCATGACAGGGAAGGGTGACGTACGACCGCGCAAATGCCGTGCATGGCCGGCCGTTCCCGGCCGGGCGCCGCCGGTCTTGATCGTGTTCCTAGTAGTAGAAGCAGCAGACAATGCATGTGTGCTAGTAGTACGTGCGAGCATTAATGAACTGCAGTTAGGGCGTGCTTGGTGGCATGCAGATTGTCCGGCTAGGCCTGCCAGCTGCAACCGCACGATGTTTGGATGCCCGCACGAGCTCCCGGGACAGGCCTGCGCGTAGATTAAAGCAGCGTCGAGCCAGGCCCAGCGGCATGCTCAGATCAACCGTGCCCGTGGAGCCAGGATCCCGGCGTGCGACCTCGAGCAACCTCGCGTAGGAGCTATTGCAGGCGCCGGAGAGGCGGAGATGGCACGAGGGCGAAAATTGCGGCGGGAGAATTTCGGTCACCGCCGTTCAATTTCGCCTCACCGGCGCGCTATTTCGCCTCCCTATTTAGTTCCTCCACGCCGAGGAACCAAATCCAAAACACCATTTTCCCCCCTTTCAAGTTCCATGGCGATGGCCAAGGCGGGGTGTTCTTCTTCCAAGGCGGGAGAAATCCCGTCGCTGGAGCTCGTTCTCAGCAACTCTTCTCCTTGCAAGGTGGCGGCGGAGGTCGACGGCGGCAAGGATGCTGGGTGCAAGGAGGTGATGGATCTCGTCCCCAACAACTGTGCCGTCAACAAGGTTGTGGTAGATCTCGTCGGCGGGAACTCCCCTCATACGACCGCGACTGTAAGAGCCTCTACCCCTTGTTCTTGTATTAGATCTGCAGTAGATTGAATTGTACTATGTTTTTCTGGTAACTTCATTGTTTGCTACTCTGTTTCTATGTTAGATCTTTGCTTTAGTCCGGCGTACTATCATCTTCTTGTTCGACATAGTTGCTAGTTGTATGATTGCGTTGTGTTCGTCGTCATTGTAGGACATCTGTCGGCCTAGCTCTCCGGATCCTCATCTCTATGCTCCGTCAGTTCGCCATGCTCTACCTGACATGAACGCAGTCCCTCTTAGTTTTGCTCTTTCGGCCGATGAGTCTGCCAAGCCACTTCCTGACTCGTATGACAATGCAGTTCCTCTTCGTTTTACTCCACATCCTTAAATGGTGTGGTCAGCTTCAATGTCCCTGTTCGTTCTGAATAGGGTTTGTGAGCTCGTCCACAAGGGGATCCGTATTAATAGTACTGTCAGCACTACGCATATTTACAACCATCTGCGGAAGTGGAGACAGAGGTGGCTTAGGATCACTCGTCTGGCCAAAGTTGAGGAGGTGATTTGGTGTGAGCATTCCACGACCTTGAGGATGGACGGCGATAAGTTGATTACGCACACCATGGTGAGATAGATCAACTCAAACTCTGTGTTTATTTTTCGCTTGTTTAAACTGACACACATCTAACATTTTAACTCCTGAATCTTAGGTGCATCCCAAGAACAAGGAGCTTAATAAGCCCGTCACCAACTATGCTCATTTGCAGACTATCTACTCAATGACGAACATGCCGGCTCCTACTGTCTACAGTCCGGCGATTGTGATCCAGGCTATGAACTACTTTGCCGATCACGAAGATGAGCATTGCCTCTACGCGGACATGACAGACACAAAGAGGAGGTCCTGATTGTGTGCCTACTGCCACCAGCAGTACACCATAGCCCCTTAGAACATGAGTAGATTTCGTCCCTGGTTTGTAATATTTTGGAAGGTGGTATATGTTAACCCCTGCACTGATGAACTTGAGATGAAGCACGCCGAGTTCGTGCTTCACTCGTGCTGCGAACTATGCTATGATGGTGACGAATTAGATCTGCTGAAGTATGACATTCTGAATTTGTGTGTGCTATGTTCAGTTTGATTATGTCTATTCCATGTTAAGTTCGTGTTGGGTAACCTCACCACAAGTGGAAACAGGTAACCACATCAGATCATTGCACGGAATCAAACAACGAGTATTTGCGCCGAGCTCAGCCGAAACAGAACTTTGCACACAACCAAACATCAGGCTCCTATTTTTCTCTTCGTGCAAGAAATTGACCATCGAGCAACCAAACGACATGCATAACATTCTCGCTGCATAAGCCAGACTAGCCCCTGCACAGCTAGTCTGACGGGGCGCGAGAGGAGCTGCAGGCTACCAAAGACGCCCTTAGGTACCGACATTATCAGCGGTCCCTCTCTAGTCTCTACTCTCTACATAGTGTGTGGCATATACTAGACCAGAGACAGTAAAATGCGACGAAGCCCAGCTTTGAGCCTTTGATGGTTTGAGTTTGACCAAAGTCAGCCATGCATGAAGTAGGCTCCGCCGCCGGCCGGATCCATGCATGTGCGCCGGTCCTTGCTGGTAGCTCGCGCTGTGCATGCATGATGCCGGTCGGGCCGACACCAGCGTCGGATGGTCGCAGCTACCACACTGCACAACGATCTGCTTCCCATGTCGGTCCGCCTGTGGTTACCCACGCCAATCTGTCTGTCGATCGGCGATTTGTCTGTCGATCGGCATGTCTAGCTAATTAACCACCAAGAAGTACTGGACCAGTTCTGTATCAACAACCACAATACACACCTTCGTGTCCAAGGCGTCTGTGAAGGTGCGGCGGCGGCGCGCCGTCGGCATGTTCTGTTCGGTGTCGGTGGCCTTGCTCAGCAGAGGGACTTGGTTGTAATTTTGTTTTTCGAGGAGGTCCTTTCTGTAAAAGACTTGCTGTAATGTGGTTTGTCTCCCGCAAAAAAAAACAACCACAATACACACCGCGCCTGTATGCACGTCGACAGCACGACCGATCATCGCTTGTCCTCTCTAGATAGGTTAGAGTGTGTTTGGTTTTAGGAGGGGTGGAATGCAAGGGCATCTCCAATGGACTGGCGCAAACGGATCAGCCCAGTCCGTTTTTGTCCGAACGGACATGGGAGGCGCTCCAACGGGCTGGCGCATAGGGACATGTGTCCGCCCGGACACGTGATTTCGCCCCAAACGCGGCCCAACTTTGGTCAAACTTTAGGGCGGGACGGACAACCTCTCGGTCCGCCCTTTGTCCTCCCTTGTCCGCGTCTGTCCCAGTGGCCAGCCACACAAACCTACCCCATCCATTTCGTCCCCAAACCCTCCCGCGACCCGCCGCCACCCTAGCCGCCGCCGTCCCTCGATGGAGGACGGTCTGTCCAAGTCGACGGCCGCTACCGGCGCCGTCCTGTTGAAGGTGAAGAAGGAGCGGAAGCCGGAGTCGGGCAAGCGACAAGGCCGGAGGGAGAGGACTCGGGAGCGCCTGGCCGAGGAGAAGGCCACGAAGGCAGCGGCCGCAGAGAAGGAGAGGCTCGCCGCCATCCAGGCCCAAGCCAACGCAGACTTCATCGCCACCCAGGTCGCCGCCCGAGCTGTGCTTCTCCTCAAGGGGGAGGTTTTTGAAGGTGCATTTGGCGCGGCCGCCGGCCTCGCCCCCACCGTGGTCGCTTCGGCGGGGAGCTCGGTCTCCTCCGCCAAAAAACCGCCAAGGTCCTCGTCGCCTGGCCTCTCGATGCCCTCACCGGCCGCCGTCCATGCCGCACCGTCGCGGCTGGGGTCACGTGAGGCGTCGCCGGAGATTACTTCGGTCCCTTCGGAGCCGAGACCCATCGACCTCAACTTGACGCCGAGTGCCGGCGACGGGCGGCTGCGTGGCAATGCGAAGTCCGTCTCGGGCAAGATGACCATGCCCGAGGCCCGTGCACTCATGTTCGACGACATGCCGCCGACGACGCCGACCAACCCGGCCTACTTCGACACCGACGATGTCATGCAGGACATGATTTGCGGGGGGGCTTGTTCGACCCTGCCGACGCCGAGACGCAAGACCCAACGGCGGGCATGTTCGACCCTGCCGACGCCGAGACGCAAGACCCCAACGCGACCATGCCCGAGGCCGAGACGGCAGGGGAGACAGAGGCCGATGCGATAGACATTGACGATGAGCCACTCGATGTCGACGAGGAGCACGCTCGAATCGCGGCGAGCCTCTGAAGGAAGAACCATCGCACGACTAATTACACGGACAAGGAGGACCAAGTTCTCTGCGAATCTTGGATGACATGTGGGCAAAACGCAACATATGGTGCTCAACAAAGGGCACCGCGTTTTGGTTGAGGGTATGGAAGTATTTCCATGAGCAAAGGAAGTTGCCCCCATACAAGATAGAGAGTGATCGCGAACATGAGGATGTGTGATGTCCTCTATTCTATTATCATGTTATTTGAACTAATTTGTATTTTGAACTATGTGTCATTTTGAACATTTGAATGTCTTGTTGAACTATGTGTCATTTGAATTATTTTTCCTGTTAATTTTCACGTCTTTTTTATTATTTTTTGTCATAGAAATTGATAACTATGGACAACCATATTTTTTTTTCACAAACGGACCATTTTTTTGCGTCAGCCCGTTGGGGCCACCCAACCCCAAACGGACAGAGTCCTAAAATGTGTCCGCGGTTCGCCTCCAAACAGACCAAATCGGACACAATTTGGTGTCCGTTTGCGCCAGCCCGTTGGAGATGACCTAATAGAACCGTTCCACACCTGGGACAGATTCCCATGTTTGGTTGTGCAAGTGGAACGAAACCAAGTGGAATGTAACCTTTCCATCCATTTCACCTCGTTCCAAAACCAAACACACCACCGCTTTCTCATTAATTGTTTATGCTGCAGGATCCATGCATCATGCATGGTTATCTAGGTTACAACCAAAATGAAATCACAGCGATAATTGGCATATACAAGCAGCTCGCGCCTACGCAAAACAGCACACATATTCACCACACAGCTATAAGAGCCGGTGCACACGCAACACGTGTTGAGGCGTACTAGTTAGTGAGTGAGCCTCTGCAGCACAAACACAGCAGACAGCAGATTATGGCTGCGGCGCACACAAAATGATTGGATTTGAGACAGCACACGTACATCAGAGAATGGACTACCACCACTATTCCTAACAGTGCAATTAATCATGGATTAACATGTGTGATCCGTACGGTTTCTTGTCCGCCCTGTTAAGCGATAGGCTTGTATATCTTCTAGAAGTTCTGTTGTAACTAAGTTCGGTAGAGTATAAACCGAACCTAGATTATCTGGGACTATTTCGTAGCTTCCAAGTCTGTAACCAACTGTTGTAATCTAGGTCTTCGTGACCCTATATATTAACACGTAACCGAGCCGAGTCCAAGGCATCGTTCAATCCAATCTATACACCAAAGTTTACATGGCATCAGAGCTCGCCCTCAGCACGTCCATGGCGAGCCCCGGCGCATCCTCGTCTCGCATCGGCGGGAACCCTTTCGGTCAAGGAGTGACCGAGAGGTTGACGAAGGGCAACCACACCCTGTGGAAAGCCCAGGTGCTCTCCGCGATCAGAGGAGCCCAGATGGAGGACTACCTCGACAGCAAGATCGCCGTCCCGGAGAAGCAGATCACGGTGACCAAAGGCACCGAAACAGTCAAGGAACCGAACCCCGTTTATGGTATGTGGATCGCACAGGACCAACAGGTCCTTAGTTTCCTTCTGACTACTCTGTCTCGTGAGATCGGACAGCAGGTCCACAGCAACACCAGGTCGTCGGCGATGTGGGCTGCGATCGAGGGCATGTTCAATGCCCAGAGTCGCGCCAAGACCGTGAACCTACGCATTAGCCTTGCCAACTCCCAGAAGGGGAGTCAGAGCATGGCTGAGCACTTCAACAAGATCCGCTCCCTCGCTGATGAGATGGAGGCGGCTGGCAAGAAGCTGGACGAGGAAGACGTGGTCTCCTACGTCCTGGCGGGACTCGACTCCGACTACAACACGATCGTCGCCGCCATATGCTCACGTGACGAACCTGTCACCGTCGCAGAGTTGTACTCCCAGCTGCTGTCCTTCGAGATGCGGCTGGATCTCCTTCAGGGCGGCTCTCAGTCGTCCGTCAACGCTGCCACACGCGGCGGTCGTGGCGGTGGTGGCCCAGGCCGCGGCTACGGCGGCGGTGGCTACAACGGTGGTGGTGGTGGCTACAATGGTGGCCGCGGTGGTGGATCTGCGCCACCGCAAGGACGCGGGAATGGTGGAGGCCGTGGCAACTACGGTGGCGGCTACTCCAACAACTACAACAACAACTATGGCGGCCAGAACCGCCATGGCGGCAATGGCTCCAAGCCACGCTGCCAGCTGTGTGGCAAGATTGGCCACACGGTTGGGAAGTGCTGGGAGAGGTTCAACCCGGACTTCGTCCCTGTCCAAGCTCAAGAGAAGAGCGTCGCTGCTGCATCCACCTACTACGGAGTTGACACCAACTGGCACATCGACTCCGGCGCCACCGACCATATCACAAGCGACCTCAACAAGCTGACGATCCGTGACAAGTACAACGGCAACGAGCAAGTCCACACTGCCAGCGGGTCAGGTATGAACATCGCTCATATTGGTCATTCGGCTATTCATACCCCTGATCGAAATATCTACTTGAATAATATTCTCCATGTTCCAGAAGCAAATAAAAGTTTGCTATCCGCACACCGTCTTGCATATGATAACAATGCCTTCGTAGAAATTCACCCATCTTCCTTTTTTATCAAGGATCAGGCAACGAGGAAAACCCTTCTGCAAGGCACGTGTAGGAGAGGTCTATATCCACTTTCGTCCAGTTCATCCAGCTCAAGCAAGCACGCCCTTGGTGTCACCAAACCGTCCTCGGAGAGGTGGCATGCCCGTTTAGGTCATCCGTCGTCAGTTATCGTCAATAAAGTGCTTAGCCAGAATAAACTTCCTTGTTCTAGTTTATCTAGTGATGACTCTGTGTGTGATGCCTGTCAAAAAGGCAAGAGCCATCAACTTCCTTATCCAAAGTCGTTTAGTGTGTCAAGTGCTCCGTTGGAGCTTATTTTTTCGGATGTTTGGGGTCCTGCTATTGAGTCTGTTGGACGAAAGAAATACTATGTTAGTTTCATTGATGATTTCAACAAGTTTACATGGATATATTTGCTTAAACACAAATCTGATGTGTTCCAAAAATTTCATGACTTTCAGAATCTAGTTGAGCGCCAATTTAATCGAAAAATCCTTGCTATACAAACCGATTGGGGTGGCGAGTATGAGCGCCTTAATTCATTTTTTACCAAAGTTGGTATCTCACACCATGTTTCATGTCCTTGTGCTCATCAACAGAACGGTTCGGCTGAAAGAAAGCACCGCCATATAGTCGAAGTAGGGCTCTCTCTTCTTGCTCATTCCTCCATGCCATTAAAGTTTTGGGATGAAGCGTTTATTTCTGCCACTTACCTCATCAACCGCACACCGAGTCGCCTTCTTAATTTTGCAACTCCTTTGGAGCTACTCTACCATGAAAAACCACACTATGAGTCATTTCGTGTTTTCGGGTGTGCGTGTTGGCCCAATCTTCGACCATATAATCCTCGCAAATTAGAATTTCGCTCTAAACAATGTGCTTTTCTTGGATATAGCAATCTTCACAAGGGATTTAAATGTCTTGATATTCCTAATGGCCGAATCTACATCTCACGTGATGTTGTATTTGACGAAAATGTCTTCCCGTTTTCCACCCTAAACCCAAATGCCGGCGCTAAACTTAGGTCTGAAGTTCTTCTCCTATCTGATCAAGGGGGAGAAAATGCTGTTGATCAATGTGATGATGTTCCTAATTTTTCTGAACCTGACTGTGCAAGAAGTGTGCAGAAATCTGATGTTTTTCAGCCAGAAACGACAAGCAGAGGACAAGGAGAATATTCCCCTGGTCGCGGTGATCCCGAGAGATCATGGAACGGAAGTCCAGGGCGATTTGCGCCGGGTTCTGGACCGCGTGACGCGCGGCAGTCCATCACAGGCGCGGGACCAGGCGCGGGCCCAGGAGAAAACGCGTTCACGCGCGCTGTTCCTGGCAGCACGAGGCGGGCACACGCCTCGGACGACTCCGCAGGCGACACGCGACACAAGCCGACCATCGCGTCAGGTGCAGACCCCGGCGCTGGAGTGGAGACTGTTTTGTCTCCCCACGTGGCGTCACCTGAAAGGCGGGGCACGGCATCTCCGCTCCTGTCACCTGGAGAGGAGGATTCCGGTGTTGATTCGCCCGGATCATCTGTGGCACCCAGCCCTGAAGCTCCAGCTGTGCCACCCAGAAGACACACAAGGTCTCAAAGCGGTATATTTCGCCCTTTTATTCCTAGAGATGGTATGATTAGGTATGCATGTTTAACAACAACAGGTGAACCTGCAAATTTGCATGAAGCATTAGGAGATAGTAATTGGAAAAATGCAATGGATGTTGAGTATGATGCACTGATGAAAAATAGGACATGGCATCTAGTTTCACCTAGGCAAGGGAAAAATATCATAGATTGTAAATGGGTCTATAAGATTAAAAGAAAACCTGATGGTACTATAGATAGGTACAAGGCTAGATTAGTAGCTAAAGGATTTAAACAACGCTACGGCATTGACTATGAGGATACTTTTAGTCCAGTTGTAAAAGCAGCTACTGTTAGATTGGTTCTGTCTATTGCTGTTTCCAGGGGATGGAGCCTTCGCCAATTGGACGTACAGAATGCGTTTCTTCACGGCGTTCTTGAGGAGGAAGTTTACTTGCGGCAGCCCCCCGGGTATGAAGATAAAAACATGCCGCACCATGTGTGTAGATTGGACAAAGCACTCTATGGCCTGAAACAGGCCCCCCGTGCGTGGTACTCCAAGCTAAGTACAAAGTTACAACAACTTGGTTTCATGCCCTCCAAAGGAGATACGTCACTTTTCTTTTATAGAAAAAAGGGAGTCACCGTTTTTATGCTTATATATGTTGATGATATAATTGTTGCTAGTTCATGTCCGGAGGCAACTACAGCGTTGCTTAGTGACTTGAGAAAGGAATTTGCCCTAAAGGATCTGGGTGATCTCAATTACTTTCTAGGTATTGAGGTCAAAAGAGTTGATGATGGTGTTTTGCTCACACAAGAGAAATATGCTACAGATATTCTAACCCGTGTAGGCATGAAGACATGTAAGCCGTCAAGTACACCTATCTCCACCACTGAGAAGCTGTCCAAGCATGTGGGGAAATTGTTGGGTCCAGAAGACTCAACTCGGTATAGGAGCATTGTGGGAGCATTACAGTATCTTACGTTGACTCGGCCTGATATTTCTTTTTCTGTCAACAAAGTTTGTCAATTCTTGCATGCTCCTACTACTTTGCATTGGACAGCTGTGAAGAGAATTCTGAGATATCTTAGAGGATCTACAACTACTGGTCTCAAAATCAGCAAGTCGTCTTCCTCACTTGTCAGTGCATTTTCTGATGCTGATTGGGCAGGCTGTCCTGATGACAGGCGCTCCACTGGTGGCTTTGCTGTGTTTTTTGGGTCTAATCTCATTTCCTGGACGGCAAGGAAGCAAGCCACCGTGTCACGGTCAAGTACCGAAGCTGAATACAAGTCCTTGGCAATGCCACAGCTGAGGTAATATGGGTGGAGTCTATACTTGATGAACTTGGTGTGAGTCATCCCGAAACTGCATGTTTGTGGTGTGATAATTTAGGAGCAACTTATTTGTCTGCAAATCATGTGTTCCATGCGAGAACAAAACATATTGAGATTGATTTTCATTTTGTGAGAGAGAGGGTTGCACAGAAACTGTTGGACATACGGTTTATTCCAACAGGAGATCAAGTAGCAGATGGATTTACTAAACCACTGCAACTCAGACAGTTACAAGCCTTCAAGAACAATCTCAACTTGGAAGAGTTTAGATTGAGGGGGAGTGTTAAGCGATAGGCTTGTATATCTTCTAGAAGTTCTGTTGTAACTAAGATCGGTAGAGTATAAACCGAACCTAGATTATCTGGGACTATTTCGTAGCTTCCAAGTCTGTAACCAACTGTTGTAATCTAGGTCTTCGTGACCCTATATATTAACACGTAACCGAGCCGAGTCCAAGGCATCGTTCAATCCAATCTATACACCAAAGTTTACACGCCTGATCGAGTCACTTCGCCTATGCATTTATTCTGTTTTTTAACAACTTTTTTCTTCCAGATGACTTGCTTCTTTCTCCAACCGGTCTGTTTTTCTTAGATTTGTTTCTTCAGAAGAAACTAGGCTAGAAACGATCTATATATAGTTGTTCCATTTGTCGATATTTGCTTTGAATATGTCGAAAGCACAACCACACCGGCCTCTTTTACGCTAGGAACGTAGTACGTGCTAATACTTGCGTCTACGTGATTAATTCCACTTTATGCAAAGTTGCTTCGATCGAATCTGTCCAAAGCTAAACCATGGCCGTGGTGGCGAGGGGAGCGTCCGTGCGGAGGTGGGTGATGGTGGTGGTGGTCCTTGGCGCTGCGGTGGCGGCTGGAAGTTCGGCGGCAGCGGGAAGACGGCGCTTTGGCCGTGCTCTTTCAGCGTGGTTAGATTCCGCTGCTCGCGGCGGATGGCGTCTGCGGTCTTCTACAAGGTGGTGGCGCCTTCTTCTCGACGGACGGAGGTACGGCGCCGCCGGCAGAGCCTAGGAATTTGGGGCGAGGCGGTGGTGGGTCTGATTGTGGTTTCTCCAGGCAGTTCGGGTGCTCTGTGCAAGTTTCGGGTCCTCTTTGTAATTTTGTTTTCTTTTAGGACCTGTATGTAATTTGTACTGGGCTTCCTGTTATATGAATCAGATCCTTTCAAAAAAAAAAGCCAGCCATGCAAGAAGTAGGCCCCGTCGCCGGTCCTTGCTGGAAGCTCGCGCCGTGCATGCATGATGCCGGTCGGGCCGGCACCAGCGTCGGATGGTCGCAGCTACTCCGTACCACACTGCACAACGATCTGCCTCCCATGTCGGTCCGCCTGTTGTTGCCCACGCCGATCTGTCTGTCGATCGGCATGCCTAGCTAATTAACCACCAAGAAGTAATGGACCAGTTCTGTTTATGCTGCAGGATCCATGCATGGCTATCTAGGTTACAACCAAAAATGAAATCACGGCTATAAGTACTAAGTAAGCTCGCGCCTACGCAAAACTGCGGACATATCAGCACACAGCTATAAGAGCCGGCGCACACGCAACACGTGTTGAGGCGCACTAGTTAGTGAGTGAGCCTCTGCAGCATACACAGACAGCAGATTATGGCTGCGGCGCACACAAAATGATTGGATTTGAGACAGCACGGAATGGACTACCACCACCATTCCTAACAGTAGAATTAATCATAGATTAACATGTGTCACCCGTACTGTTTCTTGTCCGCCCAAGTCACGTCGCCTCTATGCATGTGTACGACGATCAACTAACCGCTCGATTGTTCGTGGATATGTGTTTTTATGCGCTCGACGAATCATTCAATCAGCACGAGCTGCATGCATCTCAACAGGTTGATTTGATCATTTCCCCCCCTTTATTCTGTTTTTTAAGAACTTTTTTCTTCCACCAGATGATTTGCTTCGATCTCCAGCCGGTCTGTTTTTCTTAGATTTGTTTCTTCAGAAGAAACTAGGCTAGAAACGATCTATATATAGTTGTTCCATTTGTCGATATTTGCTTTGAATCTGTCGAAAGCACAACCACACCGGCCTCTTTTACGCTAGGAACGTAGTACGTGCTAATACATGCGTCTACGTGATTAATCCCACTTTATGCAAAGTTGCTTCGATCGACCGAATCTGTTGCTTCGATCGACCGAATCTGTCCAAAGCTAAACCATGCACCCAATAATCGATCTGCGCCATAAATATCGCAGTACCTTTGCTGCAAGAGCCCACCTTGCGCAAGATATACCAATTATTGAGTAGCCTGCATAATGCATGGTGCATGGAGATCTTTTTCTCGTCCTCCAAGCCAGTAAGTTAAGTACGACGATCATCGATCGCAACTCAATCAATGAGCGAAGAGTCAGCTAGCTACGAGACGTAGCTAGGGAACATATTCTCCTCCTCCGATCGCTGCAGCAGCATATATAGGTGTCCTGCTTTGTACAACTATTGATGCAGCCAGAGCACATATATACCTAGCGATGAATATATTGGCCAGAGGATGCATGTACGTATGATCGATGTATCCACTATCCAATGTTTTCAAACGACATTTGGCCTTACACACCGGCCTAGCATCACTGTCTATCATCCGTCCATGGCTAGGGATTCCCGACTCGCCCCGGCCGTCGGTTGATGCATATTCCACACGTATACATGGCATGGCATATGGCACAAGCTCACCCGGCCACGCGCCGAAGCATGCAGGCGCGTGAACAAAGGTTCCTAAATACTAACTGCTCGATCGGTGCCTATGCGGGCCATACAGCTAGCTAGCTAGCAATACAAAAAACGGAAGCAAAGCAACGAGAAACTGAATAACAAATGGAATGAAGATTGACGGCCCATGGCGCGCCCAAGAGTCGACGAGATTAAGGTAATCATGCATGAGCGAACATGCGCGCCAGCAGCAGCGTACGTGTGTATACCAGGATCAACCGGCGGCGACGCGCGCCTGTTTCTGCGGCGGCGGCCCCTGTTTCGTCCCGCTTCGCCGTCGCTACCTTCGGGCCCCGGGTCATGCCATGCGCACCACGTAGTACCAGGGGGAACATGTGCCGTGCTGCTTTGCGTGGTCTCTTTCCGGCACCTAGCTAGTCATGCACCGGCCAACTCCGCTTCGCTTCGTCGTGGAAGCCATAGCTTGGTTCGTGATATCCCTTTCCCGGCCGGGGCAGGACCGGCTGCCGACTGCCGCCCCGCTCTCCCGATCGAGAGATTCGTCTCATGCATCGCATCGCATCGGGGAGAATGGATGAGTGGATGGATTCTGGTTCCCGCCACCAACCAGCCAGACGATAGATATATTCTACGTTTCCATAGCGTAACGGCCAACTGCAATGCTATTTAGCAAGATCTGCTTTTGCTTGCTAACTTTCATAGACTATTAATTACTTGACTTCTAAAAGAGATATATACGTATTACTCTTGTTCAATCGTCCACAAGTGGAAACTTTCTCTAGCAAAAACCTGAATAGTTAACGATAAATGATATACTACCTTAGAGGAATTGTCTAGCGCCAATGCTAAAGCATGTGAGTGTGAAGGCAATTGTACTTGTTCCAATTGAACTTTTTTGCGGATCGTTTCGACGATGGGCTCGATGTCTCGATGCGTTGGTCTAGCTTTTTCTTCCTCGAAATTGGGGTTGTCCCGGCCTATGCATCAAAGTGATGCATATGGATTTTTATTTCCTTGTTGCAAAGTTTGCTCAAACAGAGTTAAATCTCATGGGTCGCAAAGGGTGAAAACATGTATCAACCATCGAAAAATACAAAGAAGAAAGCAAAGGCGACACATCACCAAGTAATTCTAGCAGGAAGCCGCCAGCCGCACTGTTTGTATAAATCCCTTGCTGCCGTCTCTCCACTGGTTGGAGATAGGACCGCGTACGGATCTAATGTGTAGCCAAGGGGATAACATGCAAAAAAGATTGAGCTCTTGTTTGTTAAAAACAAAGTCATTACACACATTCCATATAGCCCACAAAACAACACAAACTCCCACCCGAATAGGTCGCAAATCTTTCTTAGAGATGCCCTTGAGCCATTTCCAAAATAATTTTGTGACATTCTTGGGAGGTGTCAAACTAAAAGACATGTGCGCTATACGCCAAAATATTTTAGCTAATGGGCAATCAAAAACAGGTGTTAAATTGAATCGTCCTTGTCGCAGAAACAACGAGATCTATTACCATTCTAATTCCTTTTTCCAAGTTATCATTAGAAGGAATAACTTTATGATGTAAAAACAACATGAAAAATCTTAATTTTCAATGGGACTTTCACCTTCCAAATATATTTGCGTAAATATTTCATGTGCTCATTAAGGAGATCAAGATACATGGATTTTACTAAGAAGCTCCCCGTTGATTTTAACTTCCATATAATAACATCTTGTTTGTTTGAGAGATTAACTCCATCAAACGGTGAGCTAGCTCAAGCCATTTGTCCCACATATTCCCCGTCAAAGACCTACGAAAAGGGATGTTCAAGGTTGTATCTGTGAAAATACTAGCTATAGAAACCTGTTTTCGTGGAGCTATATATAAAGTATCGGGTATTGTTGAGATAGAGGAACATAACCGAGCCATGCATCCTCCCCAAACATCGTGCTCAGGCCATTTCCAACGTCAAAAGAACCACTACTAAAGAACTCCTCTTTGACTCTCATAAGGTGAAAGGATCAGTATGACCACCTAGAGGGGGGGGGGGGGGGGGGGGGGGGTGAATAGGTGCTACTCAATTTTTAGCTCTTTTTGAGTTTAGGCTTGACAGAAAGGTATATTCTCTAGATATGCAACTACGGTGAATTTACCCATATGACAAGTTAACACAAGACTAAGCAAGATACAAGTAAGAGCTAACGAGTAAGGAGTAACCAAACGGGAAGCACGCGGAGACAAGGATGTATTCCCGAGTTTCTCCTTTTTAGGGGAGTACGTCTCGTTGGAGGGGTGTGAGTTTCAAACTCAAACGCCACAAATGGCCTCACCCTATTCTCCGATGAACCTTGCCCAAAAGCCCGGTTCACTTTCCACTATCGGAATACTTCAAGGCAGAATCTAGAGCCTGATGGTCCCGAAGAGCAAGGCCTTGATACCTGCAAAAGTAAACGGGATTAGGTTGAGACTCCAAGTGCAGAGTGTATAGTAAGTGGAAGACAGTTTTCCCCACGAGGGGTGACTCGAGGGTTTAATATCGAACTCTCGGGGAATCTGAAGTGGTAGATTTATCTTCTTATCCTTCTTTTGGTTACCTACAAAACAAGGTTAGATGTTTTGGTCCTCAACCTCACCTGTGGTTGTCAAGCACAAGGTGTAAGAATGATATCAGGATAGTTATGCAATGCAAACAAGAAATAAATATGCAATGATGGTGGATGCAATGATAAATGATATTTTTGGGTTTTTGAATGATGTATGCAAGATGAAAAGTATTTTTGTATTTTCGGATTTAATGATGGCTGAAAATAGAAAAGTGGTATATGGTGTTGGAAAGGTGTTTCTTATGATTAAAAATGGACTGGGGTTCATGGTTTCACAAATGCACTCTCTCTTTATAAAGTGGTAGACAATGGAACACACAGTTAACATATGAGATTGCAACACAGGGTTTGATAACAAGTTACTTAGATATATGGGCATCACGTCCTAACATAGAGATCTTTTGGTTATTAACCTCTCTTATACTCCACCAAGATGCGAACTAAATCATAACACCTCAGTAATTAAGATAACTCAGAGTATAGCATTAAGTATCATGACATGAAGTGAAAATAAGAACATGCTAGATCTAGTCATGGAGTAGTGGCAATGGTCACGCCCACATCCCCGGTAGCATGGTATTTTAGTTTATCCCTAGTGAGGTAACAAAGTAAGGTAAAGATACCAAAGTGGATCGCAGAACTTTCTCTCACGTTCACTGCACTAGCCACCCCCCGTTACTCCAACTAATGCACACGTTCCCCCACACACGCTCTCATAAACATGCTTGATCAAAACAAGTAGACAAGAACGGGGTACATAATATGCATCTATACTCATAACTGAAACAAACATTGCAATCTCAAACATATATTAACTCATAAAGATCCACCACAAAGGTATTACAACGGTGACCGTAATCATGTTCAGCAGCTCATACGGTGCTAATTAGTGAAGCTCAAGAGAGGAGAGATACATAAGTTACTTCCACAAACCCATAGTCCAGAGGTGGACTACTCCCTCTTCATCATGGAGACGGTGGAGAAGTCGATGGAGAAGATGGAGACCACGCCGGCAGCGCCCCGCCGGAGTTTTCCCCCTCCAATCTGCAGCTCCTGATCTCCGTTTCGGTGTTTCTGTGTTTGTGCGGCGCTCCTTCCAGAGAACGTCGGGGGACCTTTTTTATAGGCGTTTTTAGGTCAAGACGATGTCGGTGGAGAAGATCGACGGCAACGGAGCCACGAGGCCCAAACGGGTGGGTCCCACGCGGCCACAGTACCTGGCCGCGTGGGCCACCCGTTTGGCCCTCGGCCTCCGTTTGTTCGCTTCCTTCGCCCACAGTCTTCTTCCTTCCAAATATTGACGCCCGTAAATTTCCAGGTGATTTCGTTGACGTTTGGGTCCCTGAAACATTAAAATAAGAAAACGGGTTTTCTGCCTGTGCAGGGTTAATTCCATAAAAATAGGAAATAAATGAATATTCCCAAAATCATTATAAAACATTGATATAACCCTTATATGATGCAAATATGATTGGAATATAAGCAATTAAAGTGCAAAGTTCATGTATGCATTTTACATGCATCAACATCCCCAAGCTTAATCCATGCTCGTCCTCGAGTATGAAGATGATAAAACTAACATGGACTTTGCAATTTAATACTTAACAATGATATCAAAGATGATTACTATTGCTACATATAGTCAAATGATTCATTCTTCAAAGGAGTAGCAATATGCAAATAGTTTATGAAGTGATATCAAGTATTCAAGACAAGGATGTTCATTGATAGTTCACAAAGTGTAACATGTAGCAAGTAATATGGAACACATGTATGCATAATGATAAGTAGAACATCCTACAATGGTCATAGAGTGTAGATGAAAATCTGAATATGATAGGTGTACACTTTGGAAAGATGTATATGTGAGTAGAGGTAAAGCATGCATAAGTTTCATCCAACTTCCAAACTCTTCTACTTAAGTTAATGATTGCAATAAGGTATTCATTGGTGTCAAGCTCTCATTGCCCCTATCATAGCATCTTGAATGATTAAGGTTAAAGTGAAAGCAAATATGAGTAGTGTGCTTGATAAAGAATGGGTTGAATGTCTCATGCCCCTTGAATACAAGTACTTACACCATGTGTTACTCAACTTGGGAAACAAAGCAAGTTCAATTAAATATCATTGTAAGCATAATAGTATCATCAAGAGCGTCAACTGGGGTACCTCTTGTCCCAAGATATGGAACAAGCCCATATCAAAATGACAAGACAAACAAACAAAATGAACAATCTCAACACCCTTTTTATTTACCATTTGGAATAGTTTTTTATTGCAAGGTGTATCACAGAAGGTTCACCATAGTATGTAAGTAAATTTCCACCATGAATGATGCATGGCTTAGATTAGCGGCCCAGGCGTCTCTCTAACCATTTACACAAACTCATTTAAACTCACTCTATTTCCACATTTATTTCAACATGATAAGCATCCATAGACAAAAGCACATGATATCAACTAAATGAGATGAAGAGCGTGTTGAAAGCTTGCCATGTGACAGCACATATGGGCTAACTTCCAACCCAAAACATTCATCAAGCCACAAACATCATAATCTTAATCACAATGGGTCAAGTTTTATTATGCAAATAAAAGAACATTGTGCATCAAGTTCGTGAGAGCTATATAACCAATTTTTTCCATTGCAATCAATAACATAAACATTTTCATTCAGAGGTAAGATAACACAAACAACATGTTAAACATACTCGGAATAGCATAAAGCCAATAGGTAGATATGGTGGACTCACTGGAATAACTTTGGTTGAAGGTGTTGGAAACAAGTTTTTGCTTGTTGGAGTTTTTGGGCTAGCAAAAGGGAGAAAGTTGACCATCTAGATGCATGCATGAGTGTCCATAGAACTAACTAATCCATGTTAAACCAAGTAAATAACAATCAGCACCAAAACATGAATAAGTGATAGCTCTACAAAAAGAATTTGCAAACTATTACTCATAAACAAGCTCATGAATCATGCAACTATATGTATCATTAAAAATCAAGTCAAACATCCCTTTTCCCAATCTTATAAAAGCATCCAACATATTTCAACCCATATTTCCAGTAGCTCTCTCATATATAATTGATAGTGTGGTGGTCTCTCAAGACTCAAACAAAAACAAAAACGACGCTCCAAGTTTATGCGATAAAGTGTTTCGATCGAAAAACAGAAGTTGGACGTGTGCAAACCGAGAGTGTGTAGGTCCAGCGGGGTTGTCTTCACATCCCCAAGCTTATGGTCTTCACCATCCTTGGATAGCTCTTGGTGCATCTCCTCCAATCCCTGTGAAAAAACTTCAAAACACCGTTTCTCCCATCTCTTTTCTGTGGGGTGCATTAATAGTGATAAACAAATAGGTTCCTTGCTGCATATAATCCTTGAACAAAAATTCATATGACATGTCCAGAAAGTATATAATGTTGTATGCCTACTCATAAACTCAATTGGATCAAAAAGATTCAACTTAAAAGCTCAAAGCATGCATCAAACAAAATGGGACAGAATCTGTCCAGAAAAACAGCAGCAGCAAAACGTATTTTTCTACCCTACCAAACTTTCTCGAAAAATTCCGAAAAATTCATGCATACAGAGGATGAAAAGTTGCAACTACAGTTCAAATATGAGCTCATTCGGAGTTACAGAATAAGAATTAAAAATCATACCGTGCACTGATTCGTGCAGGAATAAAATCTCCGAACGCTATAAGCAACTTTTTCAAACCAAAAAGGGTAAAACTTGGCACTTTATTAAAAACTCCAGAACCTAACTAGACACAAATCTCTTGTTACAGCAAGAGGACACAAAGAAAAATCACACATAAAAATAACCGGGTTGCCTCCCGCAAAGCGCTTTCTTTATAGCCATATAGCTAGGCTTCTTACTTGTTGTTTTATTGTGACGAAGCTCATGAGGGAGCTTGAACTTTGGTGGTTCCCTCTTCCTTGGAAAGTGTTCCATGCACTTCTTGTGTGGAAACTGAAACTTTACATTCCCTTCCTTTGAATCAATGATAGCACCTGTGGTACGAAGAAAAGGTCTTCCAAGAATAATAGGACTAGAGGTTTTATTCCCCATGTCCATGATTAGAAAATCCACAGGCACAAAAGTCATATGTAACTCTACCATAACATCACTTACTTTTCCCAAAGCATGTTTAATAGAGTCATCAGCAAGTGCTAGTTCAATAGAGCATTTTTCAAGATTTTTCAATTCAAGCACTTCATATAGTTCTTTAGATAAAACAGAGACACTAGATCCTAGATCAAGTATGGCATGGTGTGTCTCTTTTCCAATAGTTACTAGTACCTTAGGTATCCACATATCCCCAAGCTTAGGTGGTATCATAGCCTCTTGGTTGTACCTAGCAATCTTTTCTTTCAAGACATGATTAGCAATATAAGAACCAAAACCTGCTTGGTTAGTGTTGATGGAAGGATCACTTGCAAATTTTTGTAAGATAGATATTAATTCATGCAAGCTACAATTTTCTAAGTCAAGCAAAGGATCCTTGACTTCATTAAGCATTTTAACTTCCTCAACTTTCTTTTCCTTTTTAACCAAACTTGTTGCTACAGGAACCTCTTCACATGTTTAAGAGATGAATCTTTTCTCAATGAATCACTAACTCGAACCAATTTTTCCTCAATATTGTTCAGGTAAACATCTTTTTCCAGAAATTCTTTCTCACAAATTCTCAACTTATGCATGACATTAACCAATTCATTGTTTATCTTTGGAATAATGTTTTCAGAATAAGAAACTAGTTGTTCAAAATCTTCCTTACTAGGTAGCTTTTCTAACTTAGTTTCAAATTTATCCTTTGATGAAGCAAGTGCTATTGTGGTGTCTTCCAACTTTTTCTTGCTACCCACAAAGCTACCAAAAATCCTTCTAAGTGTCATGGCTGCACAAGGTGGTGTTGACAAGACAAAACTTCCACCTGTAGCCCCATCTAAAGCATTTTGATACCAAGGATCTATTCCATAATAGAAATAAAGATTTAGCTTTTCATCTTCACAAGGTGTAGGATCTTCATAATGCATCCTATTAATTCTTACCCAAGCATCTTTTAATGTTTCTCCATGATATTGTTTAAAACTAGAAACAGAATTCCCTAGAGAACTCCCTCCTTGTTTGTTTCCAAGCACCATGATAGCAAGTTTTTTTTGGTATTTTTAATTTTTTATGCAAAACTGAAATAAATATGATATGATATGCAATGACACTAACAAAACAAATAAATTGCTTTGTAAGTAAAGATGGATAAGATGGTGCTCACGTAGGTGCAACCTCCCCAAGCTTAGGTGTTAGCACAAGTTGGTGACGTTGACTTTGTTGTGAGATGAATGCGATGATGCACACCCTTGGATAAATCTCTCAGCTACGATTCCCCGGCAACGGCGCCAGAAAACGTCTTGATGATCCCGAAGAGCAAGGCTTGATACCTGCAAAATAAACGGGATTAGGTTGAGACTCCAAGTGCAGAGTGTATAGTAAGTGGAAGACAGTTTTCCCCACGAGGGGTGACTCGAGGGTTTAATATCGAACTCTCGGGGAATCTGAAGTGGTAGATTTATCTTCTTATCCTTCTTTTGGTTACCTACAAAACAAGGTTAGATGTTTTGGTCCTCAACCTCACCTGTGGTTGTCAAGCACAAGGTGTAAGAATGATATCAGGATAGTTATGCAATGCAAACAAGAAATAAATATGCAATGATGGTGGATGCAATGATAAATGATATTTTTGGGTTTTTGAATGATGTATGCAAGATGAAAAGTATTTTTGTATTTTCGGATTTAATGATGGCTGAAAATAGAAAAGTGGTATATGGTGTTGGAAAGGTGTTTCTTATGATTAAAAATGGACTGGGGTTCATGGTTTCACAAATGCACTCTCTCTTTATAAAGTGGTAGACAATGGAACACACACAGTTAACATATGAGATTGCAACACAGGGTTTGATAACAAGTTACTTAGATATATGGGCATCACGTCCTAACATAGAGATCTTTTGGTTATTAACCTCTCTTATACTCCACCAAGATGCGAACTAAATCATAACACCTCAGTAATTAAGATAACTCAGAGTATAGCATTAAGTATCATGACATGAAGTGAAAATAAGAACATGCTAGATCTAGTCATGGAGTAGTGGCAATGGTCACGCCCACATCCCCGGTAGCATGGTATTTTAGTTTATCCCTAGTGAGGTAACAAAGTAAGGTAAAGATACCAAAGTGGATCGCAGAACTTTCTCTCACGTTCACTGCACTAGCCACCCCCCGTTACTCCAACTAATGCACACGTTCCCCCACACACGCTCTCATAAACATGCTTGATCAAAACAAGTAGACAAGAACGGGGTACATAATATGCATCTATACTCATAACTGAAACAAACATTGCAATCTCAAACATATATTAACTCATAAAGATCCACCACAAAGGTATTACAACGGTGACCGTAATCATGTTCAGCAGCTCATACGGTGCTAATTAGTGAAGCTCAAGAGAGGAGAGATACATAAGTTACTTCCACAAACCCATAGTCCAGAGGTGGACTACTCCCTCTTCATCATGGAGACGGTGGAGAAGTCGATGGAGAAGATGGAGACCACGCCGGCAGCGCCCCGCCGGAGTTTTCCCCCTCCAATCTGCAGCTCCTGATCTCCGTTTCGGTGTTTCTGTGTTTGTGCGGCGCTCCTTCCAGAGAACGTCGGGGGACCTTTTTTATAGGCGTTTTTAGGTCAAGACGATGTCGGTGGAGAAGATCGAAGGCAACGGAGCCACGAGGCCAAACGGGTGGGCCCACGCGGCCACAGTACCTGGCCGCGTGGGCCACCCCCGTTTGGCCTCGGCCTCCGTTTGTTCGCTTCCTTCGCCCACAGGTCTTCTTCCTTCCAAATATTGACGCCCGTAAATTTCCAGGTGATTTCGTTGACGTTTGGGTCCCTGAAACATTAAAATAAGAAAACGGGGTTTTCTGCCTGTGCAGGGTTAATTCCATAAAAATAGGAAATAAATGAATATTCCCAAAAATCATTATAAAACATTGATATAACCCTTATATGATGCAAATATGATTGGAATATAAGCAATTAAAGTGCAAAGTTCATGTATGCATTTTACATGCATCAGAACCCTTACAACACACTTGAGTGTCAACCCACAAAAGGATTGGCGGCTCCTAAGCACCACAACACCTGCCACACAAAAGTAGCAAGCAAGTAAGTACAACAAGATGCCTATGTTTTCCTAGTGGAAACCCTAGGCTCAAATCCCTCAAGTGAATGAGGGGGAAATGACAAACGGCTTGGTGAAGATATAGATTCAGGCCTTCTCTTCAATCCTCCAAAGATCAACTAGTTTGGATGGAGGGATTGGGAGATCTAGTAGTTTTGAGCTTGCAACAATGGTGGACTTCAATTCTGGACGAGCTAGTTGGCTGGAGGTAGGTGGAGGGTTATTTATACCCCTCCCCAAAATGTAGCCGTTGCAGACAACTAACACCGGAGACTCCGGTCCAGGAGGGCCGGAGACTCTGGCCTGGGCGGAGACTCCGGCCTCGGGCGGAAACTCCGGGTCACCTCCGGACCACTTCCGGACGCGTAACAGAGAGTGCCGTCCTTTGGACCTTTGCGCACCAAAACTTGATGGGCGGAGACTCCGGCCCCTGAGGGCGGAGACTCCGGCCTGGACAATCCTGTTGCAAACTCCTTTTTTTCCTGACAAATGTTTCGATGCAAAGTATAGGAATATCTTCTAATTACTGAAACACTTGACACTATATTAGTGTAATCCTATTGTTGTTGCATAACACACAAAACACTAAGAGATGTTCTTTCAATCTCCCCCTTTTTGGTGTTAGATGACAACACTAGGATTTGCAATTGGGCACTAAAACAAATTTACATGTTTCCAAAAAAATGAGTGGCTCCCCCTAAATGTGTGCATATAAGTAATTTTCGTTTGAATACAAATGTACAACATATAGATTTAGAGCAACTCCATCAACAATATGGAAACAAGATATATTTGCATAAGTGAGAGACATGACAAGATAGAAGGATTGAGAAATGTAATTGAAGCCATACCTTGTGCATAAAAGTGTAGAGATGGACTAGAGTAAACCATTGCACAATACATCATATCTCAACCATAGATAATAAGAAGTCCACAAGTCACACCATAAATAAAACATAGTCTCACACAAATATCAAAGCAAAGCAAATAGTTTGACAACCTAAGATAAATGGACACAAGCTCTAAAGAAATGATAGAAGAACATGCTTGTGCCCAAACTAGGGCTGGACCTGAAGCTCGAGGCTCGAGGCTCGGCTCGGGCTCGACAAGGCTCGGCTCGGGCTCGGCTCGACTTGAAGGTGGTGCAAGCCAAGCCTAAACCTTCCGGACAAGGCTCGAGGCTCGACAAGCCGGCTCGAAGGCTCGATGAAATAAAAAAATTTGACATGGCCTTTGCCAAAAATGTAACATTTGACAATTGTAATCTGCAATATATCATGAATATATAAGTGGCATCCATGACAAGTCGATCACAGAAAGACATGTACTTGGTCCAATAGTCTCATACATCACAAACACAAGTGCACTTAGTTCAACAAGACAACAAATAGAACACGACATGAGTTGTAGCTCAATCAAAACACAAGTCTTAACAATTTAACATAAAGTTCAACCACAAAAGGACCATTGCGCCATCATTTCATCTTCTTGTCGGCGCTTGTCACTTGTTAGAGGCCATGTCGAATCTGAAGTGTACACAAACAAATTTCAGCAAGCACATACAAGAAATAAGTACCATTTATACTAGTTTGCATCACGTTTTTGTTGTAGAGAAAGTTTCAGCAAGTATACACAAATAAGCACCATTTATACTAGTTTGCATCAGGTTTTTGATTGTATAGAAAGGTCCAGCAAGTAGATAAATGAAATAATCAGAATTGACATTTTTGTGCTTCAGATTTTTGGCTGTATAAAAAGTTCAAACACTGCTTGTGCAATCACATTTCCACTATGTGGAGGGTCCAACTCCACAAAATTCAGCACACGACATTGCATATTCCATTTTTTATCAATGAAGTGTGCAACTAAACACATATAGGAAAGTGTTTGGTTGGATGTCCACAAATCAGTAGTTAAAGCAATGGTGTCCACACCTTTAAGAACTTTCATAAGGCGCTCTCTCAGATTGAAACACCTTCAAGCATTCTTTTCTAATGGTTTTCCTACCAATAAACTCATAACGAGGATTCAAATATTTCATCACTATGTTGAACCATGTGTGCTCTACCATCCTAAATGGATAATCATGGCATATAATCATCTTAGAAATTAACTTCCTAGTCTCCTCTTGACTAAACTCCCTAGAAGAATGCAAAACAGGAATACCAGCATCACATGCACTAGATGGCTGAAAATTGAGAAGGGTTTGACTTGCCACAACAGCCATTGCAATCTTGTAGTCAGGACATGAATTGCGGTAGTGTCTCAAGAGATGTGAAGTGGCTCCCCCTTGCTCCTTACTTTAGGAGAAGAACTTCTTGCAATAATTGCATTGTGCCATAATCACCGTGACACCAGCCTCCGGGGGATGGCCTAGGAACCTTCTCAAAGTGATCCCATACCTTTGAGCCAGACTTGTTGCTCGACTGAACAACAACCTTCAGACCAACCTTCATTCCCTTTTGCCGCTTCTTCTTTCTTACAGACACCCCATCATCATCGGATATGTCAATGTGACCATCGTTAGGTATGGGCAGCTCAATATGACCATCAACAAATACATCTTCCTCGTCCATGTCATCGTTCTTGTCATAAGAATTCTCTTCCTCATCGTCATCATACAGATTTCTCGGCTGCACATAAGAGCAAGGGGGCATGGATTCAATCACACTAAACAAACAACAAGTATTACCGCAGTTGCATCAATTTCAGAAGGGGGAACCAAATTACCGTTTCTCTTGGAGAAGCTCCTGCTTCCCGCTGCGACGAATCCACTGCTCGTGTTGGCGACAATGATGTCTAGTCGAAGAGATGCCGAGTAAACCGGCTGTTTTGGAGTTCATCGCGTTGTCGTACGCAACCCTCTTTCCCTGCGATTTTGCTCGTGAAGCGGCACTCTGCTCCTTTCGAGGTTGCATTGTTGGTCAAGGTCTCAAGGAGACGGTGTCGGCGGTGAAGAGGTGGCGCAGGCCGCCGGCCGCCACTAGAAGGTCGACGACGGCGCCGCATGGCACGCGCGTCCTTGGATGACTCCAGGCGGCGAGCTACGGGAGGAGCATGTCAAGGTGGCCAGGGAGTAGGGGGAGGCGAGGAGCCATGGGCGGCGTCGGCGGCGGTTGTGGGCGTCGGTGGCGGGAGGGCGGCCAGCGGCGGGGCTAACCCTAGTGAGCAGAGGATGCGGCCACGGGAACGAGAGCACGGGGACAGGGGATTGGGGATGGGGTCGAGGCAGAGCACGGGGTCGAACGGAAATCGATTCTCATGTAAAAAAACAAATGACGCGGCTCGCAAGCCGGCCGAGCCGAGCCTCGAGCCCAATTCTCAGAAACTTTTTAGAGGCAAGCCGAGCCTGGCTCAGATCGAGTTTTCTCGAGCCTGGTCGAGCCGAGCCTCGAGCCGGCTCGGCTCGGCTCGATTCCAGCCCTAGCCCGAACCCTTGCAAATCCCACGGTGAGAGCCTAATAGAACTACTTCTCTCCTTTGGCATCGAAACGTCAAAAAGGGAAAAGAGCGATGCTAACGTGTCCCAAGGAGATCACTCATCCTCTTCATCATCGTCGGCATCATCACCACTTGCTTCTTGGGTCTCCTCCTCGTCATACTCTTCATTTTCATCCTCATCCTCATCATCATCTTCATCTTCGTAGCGCATAGGAGCCTTGCCGGTGTTGCGAGAAGAAGAGGGCATGGAGGAAACATCTTCATAGTCACCCCAAGGAAAGTGATCCACATTCCATTCCGCAAGAGGAAGAGTAGTATCGGACTCCGGTGACGCGGGGGTACCTTCTGGGCGAGGAGGTGTCCTACCACCGTTGTTGCTCTTGCGCAATTCTTTGAAAATCTTGTGTTGGTTGGAAAGGATGTGCTTCCTCTCAACATAAGCCTCATAATTTTTCTTGTGGGTGGCAATCCCCAAACACATCATCGTCTTTTGCCACCAAGAGAGGTGCTTCACTTCGTTGTTGACTCTCTCTTTTCCTCCACCACCCCGTGAGGGGGGAGTGGCATTCTTCCTCCTTGCCCTTGGAGCTTCTTCCTCCTCTATCTCTTGATAAGTGGCTTGGGGAGTGGTATGAATGGCTAGCACTTGGAGGTTTCCATACTTGTGTTGTTTGAAACGAGATTGATCGAGTTGGGGAACCATTTTGAGAATGAGCTTCATGACATAGGGCGCATACATAGGATTCTTCTTCTCAAGAATAGTGATGTTGATCTCACACTTGATATAATCCATCACATCAATCTCATACCCATGACAATTTGGTCCAGCAAGGTATGTCTTGTGAGCATGATGCATGAGGTTGACAAGAGCTCCACGGATAGCATCCACATTACCCACTTGAGGTGCAATGCTCCAACGAAACATGCAAATCAAAATGTTGTAGATAAGCTTGAGCCCTCGGGCGGTGGCAATGCCTCCCTTTTTGCCACAAAGAGGGGCAAGGATTTTCTTATCATACTCCATCCATTCAACATGCATCCTTCGACCAGCGGAGTGGTAGCTCCTTTGAACTCATACCCCAAAAACTACCCAAATTCTTCAAAGGTTGCTTCACATTTGAGAGGACCCGTCATCCAAGTCATTTTAGTGTTCTCCTCTGGTCCTAGCACAAGAGTGACAAAGAATTGTTGGACATCTCGATATCATAGTCTTGTTGGGTGGAAATGAGCTTCTCAAGGCCTAGCTTTCTAGCAACCCAAATTGCCTCCACAAAGTATTGCTTATTGCCGAACACTTCAAACCTCAAAGGTTTTTGAGGGCACACAAGGGCTTTTGGGTCCAAGTGAGCATAAATTTCCTTCATAATGAGCTCTTGCTCTTTCTCCAAAAGTGACCATCGGTTGAGTTGTTGGGCATGTCATAGAATTTCTGCCTCCTCATGGTTCTGTAGTCATCTTTGTTCAAATCGGTCACGGTGGTCAAGTTATCAAACTTGGCCTTCTTGGCCCTCTCTTCTCGAATGAGAGCAGCCTCCTCCTAGCCTTTCTTGCATCAACTGCCTTTTGTTGCTTTGCAACACCACGCTGCACATACTTATCTTGCACTTCATCATAGTCCAAATAATCTCTTCCCGACTTCTTTTGTGCTTTCTTGGGGTTGGATGATGATCAACCTGAATGGTACCTCTTGTTATCTGTGAAACAAGAGTAGATAGGAATCAAGGAGGTAAGCATACATGCCCAGGGAATCCAACGAAAGAGCAATTTGAGAAAACTGGGCACAAAAGAGTGATCTACATCGGAGTTTCCGGTCTCAGGAGCCGGAGTCTCCGGTCTGTCAGGACCGGAGTCTCTGGCCCTGAGGCTAGAAACCGCAATGTAGATCAAAATTCGGTACAAGCTCACAAATTGTTCCTGGAGTGTATAGTGCCAGCATATAGATTCTACACCAAGAAGAACCACACGATCTACTCTCAAAACTACATCTAGGATGAAACCCTAGAGGAGGTGAGAGAGGAATACCCTTGGCCTTCATGGTGGAGTCCAAACGGAGGGGAGGAAGGTCCCCGACGTTGGAAGGTGGAGGAGGACAGTGGCTCGGCGGATTCCGGCGGTGGAGACGGTCGGAGCAGCAGCCCGAGTGGAGGCGGCGGCAGGAGGAGGTTTGGGGTCGGTGTGAGTGGTGAGTTGTGGAATCAACTCCCACCCCGACTCCCTATAGACTCCTGCGGAACTGCCGGGACCGGAGTCTCGGGGTAAATAGGCCGGAGTCTCTGGCCAAGCCGGAGTTTCCGGTGTTTACTGCGGGGACTCTATCCAGATCGGAGTCTCCGGTGTTCTCACACCGGAGTCTCCGGCCCCTCCAGACCAAAACTGCCAGGTTTTGTGTGGGCATGTATGATTGCAAGAGAAGCAAGTTTTGAGATAAGATTTGGCTTAGGTTGAGAGCATTGTCACTGATGGTGGGATACACACTTGGAAATTGAAAGATAAAAAATAAAGGCCAATTCCAAGTGTTTCTCCTAAATGAAAAGCAAAGAACTAGAAAACCCCAAATGAATCCAAATAAATCCGAATAAGAACCAACTCCTGACAAAGAGGAGGGCGGTGGCCTAGGCCACCATGTATGAGTTTATGGCGTGACACCGCGAAGATGTATCTTGGGTTAACAACCAACACTCATCATTTTAAGCTCACAATTTCAACAAATGAAAGTAGAGAGGAAAATGAGGTCTTACTATCGGAATAATGGGGGGGAGGGATAGTCCAATGTATTAGGACCGCACTCCCCCATGTCCATGCCTACACCTAAACACAATACATAGTCAAGACATAGGTGTGTATGCAAGTTGGTCAAGCCAAGCTCCTTGAATCCACGATATTTAACTCATTCCTCAAGAAAGTGAATCTTGCTTCATCAAGTGGATTCGTGAATATATCGGCAAGTTAGTCTCTTGTGGGAACATGGCCTAGCTCAATATCACCACGGACAACATGATCTCGAATGAAATGATGACGAATCTCAATATGCTTGGTTCTTGAATGTTGCACCGGGTTGTGAGCGATCTTGATAGCACTTTCATTGTCACACAAAAGAGGCACTTTGTCACAATTGACACCGTATTCCTTTAAAGTTTGCCTTATCCATAACAATTGGGTGCAAGCACTTGCGGCCGCCACATACTCGGCTTCGGCGGTGGAGAGAGATATACATTTTGCTTCTTGGAAGACCAACTCACCAAAGAACCACCAAGAAATTGGCATGCTCCGGAAGTTGACTTCCTATCATCGTGATCGCCGGCCTAATCCGAGTCCGTGTACCCACGAAGAGAGAAAACTTTGTCCTTGTACCACGAACCAAACTTTGGGGTATGAATCAAATATCGAAGGATTCTTTTGACCGCCACCATGTGGCTTTCTTTAGGAGGGCTTGGTACCTTGCACACACCCCTACACTCAACACAATATCGGGTCTAGATGCACAAAGATAGAGCAAAAAACCAATCATGGAATGGTATACCTTTTGATCGACATCTATACCCTTTGGGTTAAGTTGTAGATGACATTTGGTGTCCATGGGAATACTCTTCTCCTTAGCATCTTGCATATCAAATCACTTGAGCATGTATTGGATATATTTGGTTTGAGAGATGAAAGTCCCTCCTCTCAATTACTTGATCTCAAAACCAAGAAAGAACTTCAACTCTCCCATCATGGACATCTCAAACCTATCGGTCATAAGCTTTGAAAATTCATCATTAAAAGCTTTGTTAGATGAGCCAAAGATAATATCACCCACATAAAGTTGGCATATAAAAAGCTCCCTTTAACCCTCTTAGTAAAGAGAGTGAGATCGATTTTCCCAACCTCAAATCCACGGTCTACTAGAAGCTCTCTAAGGTGCTCATACCACGCACATGGAGCTTGTTTAAGTCCATAGAGCGCCTTATCGAGCTTGTAGACATGGTTAGGGAACTTGGGATCCTCGAAACCCGGTGGTTGCTTAACATACTAGATTTAGGGGTACGCCTTGGCGCACGACCCCCCGAGCCCTGTTTTGACGACACGCCATACACAATGCTAATAATTAACGGGAACAATAATTATATTCTTATGTAAGGTCGGGGACCAAATTAGACAAATAAAGGCAGAAAACTAATTCGTGCAACTAATTGGCATGGAAACACAACGAACTTGTGATGCGCCATACACAATGCTAATAATCAACCGGTAGAAATAATTATATCCATGTGTAAGACCAAGGACCAAATTAAACAAATAACACACACAAAACAATACGTACAAATAAATGACATGTCAGCAGCAAGGAAAATCCTTTGTGCACGAACCCCGAGCCTATTTTAACGGCACACCACACATATGTAAGGTCACCTACCAAGGAAATCGTATGCCTCGGCTCGTACGACAGTCAACAAAATATTTCCCCTCGTATTCTGCTATCGTATTTTGGCTTCATTGGTCAAATGTTGCCATCCGTGTAGCCTCAACGGACGGATTGAATTAATTTATGAAGATGAAAGGACGAAAAACTGGCTATAAAAACCACCACCCCGTTATGCTTGCCGTCCTCTTCTTCGTCTCTACACACTCGTAGATTCCCTCTGCTAATCCATCAGCATCTCCTATCCTCCCCACCATGCCACCTAGAAGATTGATCCCACGGAGGACTGTTGGCCCTGTCGTGGAACCCCCTCTTCCTCCCTTGGCCATCTCTATAATCAAGGGACTGCAAGCCGAAAACAGGAGGCTAACCTCCACCTGCAACTATCTCCTCAGCGAGAACATAGAGCAGATGGAGAAACGCACCGAAGATCTTAAGAGTCAAAAGGATTTGTACCGTAAGTACATAGAGGCAATGAATACATATTTGGAGCATAAGAAAGCTCTCGTGCAAGAGATCAAGCATCTGAAATCCCAGTTATCTGAAAAGAAAGACCGCTGATTGTATCATGTAGTAAATATCCCTGCAAAATTCTCTATTTTCTATTTGGGTTTATGCGCTGTTTTTTCTGCATCACTTAATCCTCATGACGCTGCTCAATATAAAATAAATCCCGTCTTCCATGCAGCCGAAGAAAATATTTCTCATGCTTGCGATCCAGGAATCACACAAGTAGAAGCATTTGACCTTACCAATAGGCAATAGGAACCTTTCGATGTTGCCGACCTGTCTGTGCTATACCATGATTGCTTTCTTCTCCACTGACATAGCCTTCTCCGTCTTAATCCACCCTCCGATCACACCGACTCCCTGGAGTCGGTGTGACCACCGTTTAATTGTTGCGCCTTTCCCTGGACGCACTCGTAGTCCACAATTGTTTTCGTGTCACCTCCTCTCTACCGAAAACCAGCTTTAAGCCTATGTTCTCACAGAATTCAGTCCGTTTTACCCTAAACAACATGGATCTTCTATAGATCAAACAACACGAAAGTGAAGTACCGTCTCCTTAGATATCACGTTGGAGCCGATATGAGTTACCGCAGACTCACGAAACACATTCAATAACGTACAAATAACTCCAAACCTACCAACCTACCACGCTCATTTCTCCTTCATTTAGATCCTCACTTTACCAGCCGACTCCAGGGAGCCGGCGTAATACTAATCGTCACGTCACACCCATCAAAGATATAAAATTACTATGGACTCAGGGAACACATTCAACCACGTAGAAATAACTCCAGCCTACTTACCTACCACGCTCATAACTTCCTCGTTCAACACCGTCACATGTAGTAGTCGAAATGACAGAGCCATGTCTATCGGTGACATATATGTTACCAGCATATATCGTCATACTCGCCACAACTTCAAAACAGCCTTCTGCTGCATACCCTCCTTCTCCGCATCAGGGTAGCCAAATTAAACCCACAAGCAACAAAAATAACCAGACACTCAAAAGTTTCATGACCATCGCGTGGTGCCGCGGGCACCTTGTTTCAACGTCAGCGGGAAGAAGTAACAAAAAACATGCGGGCAATCCTGGTTTTGCCGACTCCTGAAGCCGAAACAATCATACAAGAACGCACCCGCATCTGATTCACATGCTGGCAGACCCAACGCGTCTACGCTAAGTCATACACGGTATATTCGACACAGGATGGAACAACACATCTCTGTCTGGACAAATAGGCCGTCAGCTCCATTCGCTTCGTCCAAAATATATTAAGCCGGCGCTCACGTGTGACTCTTGACGCATTCCACGTGACGCCGCATCAGGTCTCGCCGGCTCCCTGGAGTCGACGTGGGGTTCCAGGTCAAGTGTTCAATCATTTCCGATCGGAGAGAGTACCTCTGGCCACAAAACGCATGGAGTCGACGGAACAGGTGACGTCCATGGAACGCGCCCAGAACCCAAGGGGACAAGAAAATCACATCGCACCGTTTGTACTCTCCTTCATGTCGTGGATAACAAATTTGTTGTAAGTGACATTGCAGCCGCTTACCTCCAATAAACAAACTGCCATTATTTTCATGTTACTTTACAAAAGAACAGTGTCCTAAAATATTTCACTGTAAGTGACATTGCAGCCGCCTACCTCCAATAAACAAACTGCATTATTTTCATCGTTACTTTATTAAAGAACTCTGTCCTCAAAGATTTCACAAATTCGCACACTCACCATTAAATGACGACTCTGGCTAGGCATTCCATAACCAACCAGAAAGATGAACAAAGTAAACGGGCAAAGAACATCGGGGTGGTTCTGAACAGTGTTGGGAAAAAACGAACGCTTTCTCGAAATATTCGATGCCGACTCCAGGGAGCCGGCGGGAGAAAGCAGTGACGTGACGTCATTCTTCAGGAACATTAGGCGTAGGCCATTAATAAAAAAACATGTGCACCCAACCATCGCCGCTCACCTCCCACCGGTCATTTTCTTCTGAATTGCTGCTACCTCAACACCTAGACTACCATGACCTCTAAGCCAAGCACAGGGCGAATCAGTAAAATCCGAACAACGACGACAAAACACATGAAGAAAAAGATGGTACCTCGCCGGTTTTCAAACCGTAATGTGGGCACCCAAAATCTCCATCCCGCGACGAACGGCCTCACGAAGAAACGTGTGACAAGATCCGTCAAAGCTGGGCTACAATTCCCAGTCCCCGCATTGGGCGGTACCTCATGGAGGGTCGCTATTCAAGACGCGTCGGCAGAGGGCCTCCCATTTACCTCGCCGCCGTCCTCGAGTACCTTTACTTAGAAGCACTGGAGCTCACCAGGAACACAGCACGGAAAACAAAAAGGAGCCGCCGAGCCTCCATCAGAAGAAGAGAAGGCAGGCTAGGAGGCCGGTCGTGCCCTCCTAGCTAGCTACTCCGCGTTCCGTATTACTAGATGACTTTCTATATGTAGATATATATGTATCTAACATCTACAAATAGAAAAGTCACCTACTAATGTGGATCGAAGGAAGTACGACTCTGGTTGTGATGACACCGTTGAATTAGCCATCTATTGATGGGAAGAAAAGAAAATGGTCGTGCATCCCTAATGGACAGCGCCATATATATGCATGAGAGACATTGCCGATCCTCATGACAAATGACAGGCTATCTCTCCACACCCCTCCGCATTAACCGGTCTTGCCGGTTCCCTGGAGTCGGTTTCAAGAACGTACGGTTTCAGCTCACGATCGGCTCTCTGTCATATCTTTGGCTACCCAAAACGTTGAGTCGCCGGAGTGGATAGTGCTATATATATGCACGAGAGACATTGCGATCCTCATGACAAATGACAGGCCATCTCTCCACCCCTCCGTATTAACCGATCTCGCCGACTCCCTGGAGTCGGTTTCAAGAGCGTACGGTTTGAGCTCAATGGTCGCCGGAGTGGACAGTGCTACCGAGGACCACGTACGGTTGGCGCCGAGCCGGCAGGGTCAGGCACTGCATTAAGACGGAGATGACCATATCGATCGAGCAGAAAACAAAACTTTATTCATGTCCCAGGCCTTCCCCATCGTTATGGGAAGTACGCAAAGGTTTGACCTCTCTCCAACTGATACGCTAAAGCTTGATCGAGAGCCCCTCTTGATAGTACGGTATCTATCCTATAACCCGTTATCCCAACTAGCAACATGAGACCGGTAAAATAGATACCCTATGAAGATCATACATTTGCCTTGCGCATTCCACTTGAGCCGGCTTAAAAGCGGTTTCAAGCTAGCGAATGCGATAAGTTGGTGAGGACGATAAATGGGGGCAGGCCTAATAAATCCGCTGTCCTGCCGTTTTCTATCAGTAACAGAGCGTGGTTCGTAAAAGACTGATCCAACGGTGCATTAAGACGGACTCTGACAACTATACATTACAACATCAGTTGGGAATTTAAGGAGACAGAACTCACAACCTGACATGCATTAAGACGGGCTATGCCTCCTGGAGTCGACGTGATCCCAAGGCACATTAAGACGGACTATCGCTCCTGCAGTCGGCGTGATCACACGGTGCAGTTATCTTAAACATAAGTCCCTAGCTACCGGCTCCCTGGAGTCAATCTTAACTGCCATGCATTTACCCACGCAACATGTGGAGTCGGCGAAGTAGGTGACAGCCAGCCGACGCGTCGATAACCCATGAAGACAAGAGGAGCCAACTTAATTAAACGATGCAGACGAACGGAAAGGACCACGCCGGATGGACAAACGGCTGAAATCGCCGTGGTTTGTATGTACCATATACATAGCGGTCACTTGCCGATCTCGCCTGGCTCCTCGAGTCGGCATGAGCTATCTGCCTATCCTACGCAGATCAAGTGGAACGTGAAAAAAAATGCAAGACCTCGGCAGCCTAGCAAGGTGTATATTGACTTGTCCGTCTTAATGCACCGTCCAGTCACGCCGACTCCTGGAGTCGGCAGGTAAAGCGAGAGGTTGAAGCAGGAAGTAATGAACGTGGCAGGTTGACAACTTGAAGTTATCTCTACGCGATTAAATGCATTCCCTGTTGGTATTAATGTAATATATGTACATCAGTGAATCGACAAGGGGTAGACGACAGAGGTTCTCGACATGTATCCGACTCGAGAAAGACAACAAGGCGGGATGGCATAGAGAGCTGCAATAGAACAGGCTCGTGTCTCGGATAGGATTTTACTTGACGACTCGGTGTTTGAAGCGTACGAAGAGATTACGTCACACTCTACTCCACGCGTATTGTGAATGGATGGTCAAAATCGAACGCGTGCCCTGGCCGGTTTAATTGTACCTGGGAACGTTCGAATCCCTTTGTTTCGGTGGTAGACCGAGCTGCATCAGAACGATTACTTCCCTGCACCATCTTCCGTGTCAATATTTTACCAAGATGCTTCCTTGTCTTGTACATCGACGGTTCACTTTATTTGGGATAGGAAGATTGGTACGCGTAACGACTTTGCTAGTCCGTGTACATGTCGACTTCAGGGATCCGACATGATACTACTATAAAGCAGAAATTCGTTCATAAACAGTAACACAGTGACTACCCAAGTTTTCAGTCAACAAAACGGCTCCGTGCACCATCCCGCCGGTTCCTACCTGGGCGACTCTTCCGACCAAGGATATTAAGCCGGCGGCTAAAAAATGCTCTAGCTACCCATTGGACATCTATGTGTTCTTGTCTCTTGACGGCAGAGCAGCACCAGAGCATTGACTCATTTGGGTGCATCCTTTTGGAAATGGTTACCCCAAATATAAGACTCAAAGCTAAACGCCTGTAGCACAACATTTTTTTTGCCTTCAGCTCATAATCGTAGAGTGAAGAGTATAAGCTTAAATCAACTGGATTATATATCTATAAATTTTGACTGATCTTACGTTATCGCTGTTCGGTCAGTCAGAAGAAGTGTCAGGTCGTCGACCTAGCGAGGCGTTCCCTAGGAGGTACCAACGATGTTACCTTCTCCCTTTCGTGTGATAATACCGACCTTTGAAACAAAGACGCGGCCCATATTAACACTCCCCCAGCACAGTGCACGCGGCAACCCAATGATAACTTTAGATACTATCCACTACAACCGACGCCAGCGACAAACTTCTCCTATTCCAGTATACCGTCTCTACTGACTACTCCAGACGTACGCACCGTCCGGTCTAGCCGGCTGCGTGAAGTTAAAGGAATAGAAAGAAGGGAAGACATAACACCCAAAAAAACAGCATAAACTAACCCCGGAGACAACTCCAGTCGGCAAGGTCGGGTTGTGCATCAAGACGGAACCTGGAGTCGGCGGGGTGCACAGAAAACTCATCCAGGATCCGACGACCAAACGGTACGGAAGGAAGGAAATGCTTTCCGCGAAAGACCAACTTTCCACACACACGAATGGACTAAACATGTTAACAAACCAATCTTTGGTCAAAAGAAGTACACAAAAAAGAGGAAGTCGGTGGGAGCGCCGAGAGGTGAGACGGAGAAGGTCAGTCATGTCGACTCCCGGGACTCGACCAGTACATAAAGGTCAGGCTAGCCGACTCCCGGAAATCGACCAGTACATAATGGGCAGGCTAGCCAACTCCCGGGACTCGACCATTACATAAAGGTCAGGCCTGCCGACTCCCAGGACTTGACCGACGACCAAACGGTACGGTAGGAAGGAAATGCCTCTCCGCGAAAGCCCAACTTTCCACACACACGGATGTACTAAACACGGTAACAAACCAATCTCTGCCAAAAAGAACATACAAAAAAAGAGGGAGTCGGTGGGATAGTCGAGCAGTGAGACGAAGAAGGTCAGTGGTGCCGACTCCTGGGACTCGACCAGTAACCTCCGTGCAGTACTCGACGTGACCAGCGTTCCTCTCCATATAAATTGCTGCCACGATAGTACAACCATCATCGGCAGCTAAGCCGGCTGGTATTCCCATTGGTGTGTGTGTGTGAGGAGCGAGGTTGGTATGTACGCGTGTTTACTTCATCCGTCTGTGTGTGACCGTACCATCTAGCCGGCTCACTGGAGTCAGCGTACTCCAAAGAAACGCGTCAACATATTCTATACAGAAGAAAAAGAACAGAATGTAAACAAAACATATCAAGATAAGAAAAACTACATTGCAGTAAGCGATAACGGCATTACCTTAGCACATATCCCCTGAGCAATTATGGACTTGCAAGGAAACAAAACTCCGACGACGAGACTCTAAAATATGATTTTCCCGTCTTATGTCATCTCGTATGTCCGTCGCAGCTGAAAGCCCGTTATGTCTTGTACAGTGTCACCAATATAAGATTCCTGTTATAGAATACAATACATAGTCACGCACAAAAACATCATAAAATAGAGGACGTTGATCAATCGAAACACTACATTTATCTATATCTAATACGGTAATAAGAGTACGAAAAAACGAATACCAACCATCTCCAAGGATCCCACGAGACAATAAACGTTAAAACAAACCAGGCCACAAAAGGAGCAACGAAAGATAAATGGAGAACAAACATGGGACCAAGTAGGCTACAATCTCTCTTATAAGACGATTCGTCATCCAGCGTAAGAAACACCGAACGTGGAGTCACATAAGCAGTCACGTGTCGCATACCCTCGGAAGGAACATACATAAGCAACCTATATCCATGTATAGAGGACAGGGCGAACGCAAAAAAAATATAGATATCGAAAACGCCGAGCCGGCGAGACTGCGAAACACAAGAATGATCTATCAGATATAGGGAGCCGGCGAGACACGAAGCCGGCGAGACTGAAAACCAAAACAATAACTATCAGACACAGGGAGCCATCGAAACCGCGAAACAGAACAATATTTTATTTGCGACACCGACACGGCTAAAACACAACCTGAAACAAACAAACAACAAACACACAGGAAACCACAACAATACTCTATCAGATACAGGAAGCCGGCGAGACGGCGAAGCAGAAAATGTTAATCTGCAGCCGAGCAGTCAGACGGAGATGGTCAGTCCTGCCGACTCGACGGGATCGCCGAACAGTAAGACCGAGAAGGTCATTCCGGCCGACTCCCCGGACTCGGCCAACACAAACAGAAAATCTAGCAACACGACAGAAACACGGTCCAAAGCACCGATCGAAAGCAACCAAGACCTCAACGCCCAAAACGATACGACCGCAAGAAAATCGAAAAAAACAATGACACGAAAAAACAAAAGCAAATACGGCAAAGACGGCGAGACTGAAAACCAAAACAATAACTATCAGACACAGGGAGCCATCGAAATCGCGAAACAGAACAATATTTTATTTGCGACACCGACACGGCTAAAACACAACCTGAAACAAACAAACAACAAACGCACTGGAAACCACAACAATACTCTATCAGACACAGGAAGCCGGCGAGACGGCGAAGCAGAAAAATGTTCTATCAAAGACACCGACACGACAAAACCACGAAACAGAACAATGTTTCGTTAGAGCTACCAAACCAGCAAAAATTCGTCCGGGATATGGAGACGCTGTGTACAGATGTTGCAAGACTAAACCCTCTAGATGTTCAACACATAAATAAACGAAGAACTTTAAAGCAAAATCATCCAATACAGCAAATATGTCCTAGAACAACCCTCATGATCGTATTGGTTCATTCCCGAGGCATACACGAGAAGGGTCTTACTGATTTAAAGATGAACGGACCTCGTGGTGAAGAAGAGGAGGGAGGAGGAGGCGCTCCAACGTCCCCGAGACCGGAGAGGGGCTATCCAGGCCGGAGAGAGGCTCTCCTAGTGGCTAGCTTGGACAACGGCGGCGGTGGTGAGCTCCTTTTCTGCAGCCATCGAGCCGACGAGTCTACCTGTAAGAAAACCACCAACAACCATGTCTCGTACGAAGACACGACCTGAAACAATAAAAACAAACAAACACAGGAGCATTACACATCCGGGTATGTTTAACCCAAAAAAAACAGACCAGTAATCCGACGAGCTCGAATGGTGAGCCGGCAGCGACCACCAACCAGGATAACTCACCACAGAAATTACAGGAACCCAAACCCGCGTCTGAAATATTCTCGAGTAAGGCAACGACCTGCAAAGAAAAAAGGCAAAATAAGTCACAAAACTATCACAAAATCAGTACAACCATCTCAAGAAGGGCCAAACTCCAAGATCACAAATCCATACACAGAAATCGACTTGCATCACGATAGCAAAGTAAAAATCAAAGCATCTTCAAATTAACTAAACTAAACATCGATCGATCAGCCAAGCGAACTATGGAGCACCAAAGTTAGCAAAAACTAACCGGCAGATGGCGAATGGAGCCTAGCCAGCCAACCGAAAGAACTAAGCAAGATGACGACCTGCAAATAAAAATGAAACAAGGAAAAATAACATGAGAGCAAGACCCACCAAAACAAAAATAAGAAAACACCGAAAAATCACACGATAGCAAGAACATCACGACAAGAAAAGTACGGAAATAAAACAAAATAGCAAGAGGCTGATCTGCAAAACAAATAACAAACATAACCGTGTGGAAAAAGAAAACAAACAGGCATAGAAATAGAACAACACGAAGCAAGCAACCAATGAATAAAACATACCAATAAATCAGCACATTAATAACACGGTTCATCACACATGAACAACCACCGGGAGCCGGCACATCCTCCAGCACAACCGAAAACAGTAAACCGGCGACCTACGAAAAACAGAACAAGTAGGAACGAGATATGAGAAACCGAGGAAACAAAGAAAAACAAACCGCATTAGCAACAAACAATACAACAACACAGATCGAACACACGGGGAACGACATGAACAAAAAACGACCAAAAAAAGAGAGTTCAACACGGCAAGAAAACCCAACCTGAACTCAACGGGAACAACCGTGACCGGAAGAACATCAAACGGATTCCATTGAAACACGGGAGAGATCGAGGAAAACACGGCGGTGCAAGAACACGGAGGAAGAAGAAAAGGGGGGAAACGAGAGCTGCAGTAACCATCCGATCCAGAAAACACCCTATATACCCCGTTCCATCGCACTGTATTTAGGTCGGTAACCACTTGCAACCAATGGCGAGCCGCCAGCGTGATGCGAAATCGGGCCTTCTGACTACCAGCACAGTGCAACGTACCTACCGACGAATGAAAAGACGCCATGTAGGACGGTAAAATCGGGCCCAATTTTCAACTAACATCACGAACAGTACCGATCCTGCGAAATACCGAACGTGCCCCGTTACACTATAGAATATACGCACTTTACTGTAGAAAATACGCATCGGCGACGCACGCAAGGGAAACATCGGCGACACACCGTCCCGAGCAACCGACATGTGGGCCAAGGAGAGGGAGGGACCCGCGGTCAGCGAGGGAAAAGGGAGAGGAACACGTAGCACGATCACTCTCCCGGACGGGCACGCAATGCAATTCCTAAAACCTAAAACGGTAAATGAACAAAATCAACCAATGGGAGGAACACGCTCGGAATCTTTGGCACTGTTGTCCGTCCGCCACACCGATTAAACACGAACCGTGAGGTTGACGGGCGGGCCGTCGGGCTACAGCGGTAATCCACGTAAGATGTCAGCGAGAGTGGGTGCAATAAGGCTGGTATGGTTAGCGACTTTGCAAATCCCTATTCATTCCGACTCCAGGAGCCGGCAGGGATCGGACGGAGCGGAGGCACGGAGCGGGGAGGATCGGACGGCCAGAATGTCCAAATCGCTGAGGAGCCTCCAAGGGGTCTCACCGTTTATATCTTTAGATACCAACTCCTTGAGTGGACCATTAAGAAAAGCACTTTTCACATCCATTTGTTGTAATTTAAAGTTATGATGTGATGCATATGCAAGGAGGATACGGATGGACTCAAGGCGAGCCACAGGAGCATAGGTCTCTCCAAAATCAATGCCTTCAACTTGAGAGTACCCTTGAGCCACCAATCTTGCCTTGTTCCTCACCACCATGCCATGTTCATCTTGCTTGTTCTTGAATATCCACTTAGTGCCTATAACATTGCGGCACTCTTTGGCTTCTCGACTAACTTCTACACTTTGTTGCGCTTGAAGTTGTTGAGCTCTTCATGCATAGCTTCCAACCAATCCGGATCTTCAATAGCTTCAAAGACTTTTTTCGGTTCCACCACGGAGGTGTGAGCTTGATGCTCACTAAAGTTTGCACATTGTCTTCTTGTGACAACATTCCTTTTCAAATCACCAATGATATTGTTGAGGTCATGTTCTCTTATCTCCATGGTTCTTGCAACTCTAGCTTGACGACGGGCTTCGATATCCTCATTGGATCAAGGAATAATCTCTTGATCATCTTGATCATTTGTGTCCCCGTCTTGACCGGAATGATGACCTTGGTATTCATTGAGCACACCTTCATCACTAGAAGGAGAGGATGGACCTTGGTCTTGATCATGGCTAGCATCAACAAATGGAGAACTTGGTTCTTGGTAGCAACTTGATCAACATGAGGAGGGTCTTGAACTTGTTCTTGGCTTGGTGCACCATTTGCTCCACCGGATGGTGCGGGTTCCACTTGTGATGAAGTATGCTCCACATGGGTGGAGCTTGGTCCTTCTTGAGGCGCCTCATGGTGGATCTCGATTGGGCGAAAAATCCCACGCCCATCCGCCTTATTGCATCTTGAGGTTCCTCATCATCTACATCACGAACATGAAATTGCGCCACTTGGGAGCCGTCATTCTCATCGAACTCCACACTACAAGATTCTACAACGATCCCGAAGGACTTGTCGTAGATTCTATAAGTGTGGGATTCGGCACCGTAACCAACAAAAGTACCCTCTAAAGCCTTAGACTCAAATTTAGATAAATGAACACCTTTGATCTTATAGAAACACTTACAACCGAACACCCGGTAGTAGGAAATATTGGGCTTGTTGCCGGTAAGCATCTCATATGGAGTGAACTTCTTTTCGCGCGAAGTAGAGCCGATTTGAGAATGACACGCCGTGGAGATGGCCTCGGCCCACAAGAAAAGTGGATTCTTGAACTCCGCCAACATAGACCTTGCCATATCCATAAGAGTCCGGTTCTTCCTCTCGGCTACACCATTTTGTTGAGGGGTATACGCAGCGGAATATTGATGACGAATTCCCTCTTCACTAAGAAACTCATTTAGGGTGTAGTTCTTGAACTCGGAGCCATTGTCACTTCTAATGGCCAATATGGGAACATTGTGTTGACGTTGCACTTCATTGGAGAAGTCGATGACGGCTTGTTGGGTCTCACTCTTCGACTTGAAGAAATAAACCCATGTAAATCTTGAATAGTCATCAACAATCACCAAACAATACTTCTTCCCACCAAGACTAGGTTGAGGCACGACACCAAAGAGATCAACATGAAGAAGTTCCAATGTCCTTGTTGATGAAATGATGGTCTTGCTTGGGTGGGGAGATCATGCATCTTTCCTTCAACACAAGCCCTACAAAGACGATCTCTATAAAAAGAAACATTCTCTTTTAGTCCAAGAATGTGGCCACCCTTGTGAAGACTTTGCAAAGTTCTCATATTGACATGGGACAAGCGGCGATGCCACAACCACCCCACGTCGGCCTTTCCGAATAAGCACATCGCTTGAGTGTTGGTTGACTCCGAAAAGTCACCACAAACAACTCATTTTCGACATACCCAACGTAAGCGACCTTTAGAGTCTTGCTCCACATGAGTACCACAATATCAATATCAAAATGGACGGCAAAACCCATCTTATTAACGACACGAACGGAAAGTAAATTGTAACCGAGGACTCAACAAGCATGACATTCACAAGGGTGATATCCCTTGCTACTACCACCTTGCCGAGGCCCTTTACCTCCGCTTTAGATTTATCTCCATAAGTGACGGTTGAGTGATTTGAATTTGGTCTCAACTCGTCATGATCTCCTTGCTTCCGGTCATATGACTTGTGCATCCACTATCAATCACCCATTTCGACCCACCGGAAGCATAGTCCTACAAGAAATCATTGCTTGGTTTTAGGTACCCATCTTGCAATGGGTCCTCTTTGGTTAGCAACAAGGGTCTTAGGAACCCAAATAGCTCTAGCAACATATCCATCATAGGGACCAACATATTTTGCATAAACATCACCATAATAATCAACATAAAGAATATAGTGAGGGTTAGCAATTCCCGCAAAGTCATTACGAGTGGTTTTGCTCCTTGTAGCATCACCACTCGCAATGGTAGACTTCTTTGCTTGTGCGGGCTTGGCCTTCTTCTTGTTCTTCTTCTTCTTCTTGGCAACATAACCAAGACCCTCTTTCCCAATGTGTGGCTTTTGCATTTGCAAAAGATCATCAAGAGGCTTACTTTGGGACTAGAGGCCTTGGCAAGTTCGCTCTTCAACCTAGCATTTTCCTCAATAACATTTGCATGATCACAAGAAGTAGTAGAGGAACTAGGAACATTAGTTTTAGATGATTGAATTTGAAGTTGTTCAAAAGACTTGGTGAGGATAGAGTGTTCACTCTCCAAGGCCTTGTGGGCCTTGGTGAGCTTCTCTAGCTCCTCGGTTAGTCTATCATGACCAACACCAAATTCAACCTTTTCTTTCTTGTAAAGCTTATATTTTGCAATAGCATGGTCACGTTCTTTAATGATTTAGAAAAAATTGCATTTTGTGACTCATCAAGATTTTCAAGTTTCTCTTCAAGAGAGACACGAAGCTCATGCTCTTCCTCAAGAGCCACGGTGAGAGCGGCAATGTCGTTAGCATATTCTCTTTCAAGTCTCCCTTCTCCTCAAGAAGATCTTGTGTCATCCCATAATCGCTCATAAGAGCTCAAAGCGTGTCTTGGCTTCACCTTGCAAGTTAGTCATGAAACGATCCAAAGCAACATTTTCTTCCTTTATTCTAAGACTAATAAGATCATCCATTTCATTCATAGTCTTGGAAGTGGAAGAAGATGATACCTCGGTGGCCTTGGCCATGAGACACTTGGCGGATTGGATGGGAATGTTCTCATTGGGGGATTCAAAGAGAGAAGGTGATGTTGATGAAGCAATGGCAATAGCGGCAACTTCACTTGTGGTTTCTTCTTCTTCTTCATCCCCGGACATGTACTCCTCTCTTGTCACCAACACCATTCTTGAAGGTGCTTCTTGTTGGGAAGTTCTTCTTGAAGAAAGGTTTCTTGCTAGGGGACTTTGAGGCATTCTTGAGAAAGCCTTCCTCCATGTTCTTCACGGTTCTCATAGGGCACTCGGCAACATAGTGATATCTATCTTGGCAATTGAAGCAAGTCTTCATTTTTGGGTTGCCCTCCTTGTAACCACTAGATTTGAACTTTTGCTCCACTTGAGCTTTAGCTTTGGATGGTTCTTCCAAAAGGTCCTTGCCGCAAGAGCCACATAGTCTCTATGAGCAATCTTGAGTTCTTCGGGGTCCATGAAGGACACATCTTCACAATCTTGATCTTCATTGTGTTCCATTACCTTGGCCTTCAAAGCAAGTGAAGCTCCTTGTTGCATTCCACAGCTCGGGCACGAGAGTCTTGTGCAATTTTGGCTTGAACTTTGAAAGATTGCATCTCTTGCATGACTTCATTTGAGGTCAATTGTGGAAAGTTGTGCCTTCCTTGGAGACTCTTCAAGTCAGCCGGTTCAAAAGGCAAGAGAGCATTCACATAATTCCTCTTAATCGAAGCATCATTCACATGGGGCGCACCAAGATCTCTATAGGCATTGGCAAGGGCCTTGAGTCTTCGATACATTTTCTCATGGTCTTCTCCATATTCCATGAAGAACCCTTCGCCCTTGTCGCTCATCTCCTCAAATCAGTTTCTCCTCATGCTATCATTTCCAACGAACACTTCAATGAGACAATTTCAAGCTTCTTTGGCGGTGGTGCAATTTTCGATGTGAGGCAAATCATCATCTCCCACGGCATCACGGATCAAATCAAGAGCGGTGGCATTTAGTTGACAATCAACCACCTCCCTTCTTGTCTTGTTGGATTCATCCACGACTAGGTATCCTTCCTCAATGAACCTCCAAAGCTCGATAGATGCACTGTTCACATAAGATCTCATAGAAGATTGCCATTTAGTAAACAAAGATGCATTTAGCTTAGGTTGATTTCCTCTTAGGTGAATTGGAGGATGAGGGATAGGTAGGTCGGGAGAGTATGGAAAAGGAACTCTACCATATTCTCCCGAACCATTAGTTGGTTTAATTGGGGAGTCAATTTTATCTTTGTCAACCCCCTTCTTCCCATCAACCTCTTCCTCCTCGGGTTTCTTAGGAATCTCCGAAGAAAGAGGAGTGAAGGAAATGAGATACCCTTAGCCTCCATGAGTTTCAAGATCATCTCTTGCAACTTTTCCATTTTAGTTTCCATAGAGCTCTTCATCAAATTGAAGTCCTCTATGGAAACCGAAGTGGACTCGATGGGGAGCTCGGGAATCTCATTTCCATGCTCGTCAATGGCCATACTTCTCTTAGGCGGTTAAGCCCGAATAAAGAACCTGGCTCTGATACCAATTGAAAGGATCGGTATGGCCACCTAGAGGGGGGGGGGGGGGGTGAATAGGTGCTACTCAATTTTTAGCTCTTTTCGAGTTTAGGCTTGACACAAAGGTAAATTCTCTAGATATGCAACTACGGTGAATTTACTTATATGACAAGTTAACACAAGACTAAGCAAGATACAAGTAAGAGCTAACGAGTAAGGAGTAACCAAACGGGAAGCACGCGGAGACAAGATGTATTCCCGAGTTCCTCCTTTTTAGGGGAGTACGTATCGTTGGAGGGGTGTGAGTTTCAAACTCAAACGCCACAAATGGCCTCACCCTATTCTCCGATGAACCTTGCACAAAAGCTCGGTTCACCTTCCACTATCGGAATCCTTCAAGGCGGAATTCGGAGCCCTTACAACACACTTGAGGCTCAACCCACAAAAAGATTGGGGGCTCCCAAGCACCACAACACCTACCACACAAAAGTAGCAAGCAAGTAAGTACAACAAGATGCCTAGGTTTTCCTAGTGGAAACCCTAGGCTCAAATCGCTCAAGTGAATGAGGGGGAAATGACAAACGGCTTGGTGAAGATGTAGATCGGGCCTTCTCCTTCAATCCTCCAAAGATCAACGAGTTTGGATGGAGGGATTGGGAGATCTAGTAGTTTTGAGCTTGCAACAATGGTGGACTTCAATTATGGACGAGCTGGTTGGCTGGAGGTAGGTGGAGGGGTATTTATACCCCTCCCCAAAATCTCGCCGTTGCAGACAACTAACACCGGAGACTCCGGTCCAGGAGGGCCGGAGACTCCGGCCTGGGCGGAGACTCCGGACCTGGAGAGGGTGGAGACTCCGGGTCACCTCCAGACCACTTTCGGACGCGTAACAGAGAGCGCCGTCCTGTGGACCTTTGCGCACCAAAACTTGATGGGCGGAGACTCCGGCCCCTAAGCACCCCTGAGGGCGGAGACTCCGGCCTGGACAGTCCTGTTGCAAACTCCTTTTTTTCCTGACAAATGTTTCGATGCAAAGTATAGGAATATCTTCTAATTCCTGAAACACTTGACAATATATTAGTGTAATCCTATTGTTGTTGCCTAACACACAAAACACTAAGAGATGTTCTTTCATAAGGCCAGTCCAAAAAGACTAGTACAAAGGTATTGGTGATACTTAAGACACAGTTTTTGAATGTAGGTATTTGTTATGGAGAAGCTCTTGCCACACCGCTTCCTCATTTTAATGTTTAAACAACCACTTACTGAGTAAAAGTTTATTTTTAAGTCTAAAACTTCAGCTCCAAGCACCAAGCCCCCTTGATCTTAGGACAACAAATGATACTCCACTTAGTTAATCTATACTTCCTTTTGCCAGCATTTTGCCAAAAAAAACACAACCTATAGAATTCTAGTCTCTTTCTTACCCTCCTGGTATCTTGAGAAAAGATAGGCAAGCTAGTTAATACCGAGTTTATAAGGATTAGCCAAAATCCAGAAGATAACAATTTGCATATCTAGCTACTCGGGTTTTTCTCTCTTCAACATGTTTCCATTCTCCATTTTTAACTTACGAAAGTGGATTGGAATTCCAAGATATTTGAAAGGTAGTGATCCAAGTTCACATCTGAATAGCTGAATATATTCATCCACCATGTCCTTAGCACTGCCAAAACAAAATAATTCAGTCTTATGGAAATTTATCTTAAATTCAGATAGTTTCTTGAATGTGCATAAGATTAGTTTCATGTTTATAACTTTTTCTAAATCATGTTCCATAAAAATTATAGTATCATCCGCATATTGTAGTAATGAAACCACACCGTCTACAAGATGAAGAATAAAACCAGCTGATTGGCCGTCTTCCTTTGCACGATTAATCAAAATAGATAACATATTCACAACTATATTAAATAAAATATGTGATAATAATGACCTATGTCATCATTCACCTTATGCGAACACTACCATGTCTAATAAAATTATTTATCCATTGGCACCATTTTGGATCAAAGCCATTCATTCACAGCGCTTGTTGAAGAGATGACCAACTAACCTTATCGTAAGCCTTTTCAAAATCAATTTCTAGAAGAACCGCATCCAGTTTCTTTCGAAGCAACTCATGCATGTTTTCTTGCAGAACGACAAAACCCTCCAGAATGCGCCAACCTGGCATGAATGACGTTTGCGTTGGTCCAACGACCGTCTGAGCTACCCCGGTTAATCGTTTAGTACCAACTTTAGCAAAAATCTTAAAGCTCGGGCAAATGGGTTGATATTGTGTTGGATCTCACTACATACGTAGGTTGTTGGTGCACTTAGTGAGTCTAGCATATTTAGGTTTGTGACTGGGAAAATATGACGACAATTCCAAAGTAGGACTGAACCAAAACCATAACTATTTTTAAATGCCTACTCACACCATTTCTATGCAACATATAAATTCTTCCAGTGTTGCTTGATAAGCCTTTGGCTGTCCAGGACTTAGGAAAACCGTAAATCTTGTTAAACTTTTTAACGGTCCCGGAGGGCTAAGGAAAACTACTTACGTTGGGCTAGTGTAGTACACTAGGGAAAACTATGTATTCCCCCACAAGGCGGTGTCGTTCTCGATTGAGACACTATACAAAAAGTCTTCACTGATGCTACAATATAATCCTCTTGGTTCTAGCAAGATGACTTGGGTCCATGCAAGGTGGAGATGATTGCAAAGGTCTAGGTTAATCGTTTCTTTCTCGAGCAAGCTAGGTGTTTACTGGACAAGGAGTGGGGTTAAGTGTGTTCTATTTGGAGTTTTTAGGTGTAGTTACCTTTACATATGACCTTGTATCATTACGACTGAGATTTTTTTCTTTGGTGTCTTCTTAACTAGTGACCCCTAGAGACTATTTGCTTTCTACAAAGTTGGCAAAATGACCTTTCCTAAAAACACATTGTTAAGAGTATTCCTAAGTACAAAAATGACGTGTTACACTCACTTTGTGTGCATACAAGAGTGCAAACAAACAACTATTTTAGAAAACTGACCCTAATGCTAATGAGGTCGTAGCTCAAGAGGCCGAGAAGATCGACATTGAATTTTTGGTGCTCTAAAGGATTTTAACTAGAAATAATATTCGTGCAATGTACCATTTTTTTAAACTTGTAATCTACCATCTTCAACACGTGTCATCTTGTAAACTATTGAACCCTAGAAACTATTTGCCTTCTGCAAAGTTTGGTCAATTGACCATTCTTAAAAAACTTTACCAATTTCAAGAGAATACATTAGTACGTAAAAAGAGAAGTTTTACACTCACTTTCTTGCGTGCAACAATAATGGAAAGAAATATATGTTTTAGAAAATAAATCATATATAGTGCCTAATAGTGTTTAGTAAATTTTGAGTGGACCAAAGCAATTTAATTGGAAAAAATCTTCATGTAATCGAGTAATTGTACCTTAATTCGGGCTAGATCACTATCTTTGACACCTAGCTTTAAAAATCATGTTAAGTTTTGTATAATAGAAGGTTGTAGAAGAGGACATGCAACAATCAGAAAAAAAAACTAGTCGCAAATTGTTTCACCTTGATTTGTCATTAACCTAGTTATTTTGATGTTCTTGCTAAACATTGATTTGTGTGCTGGCTTGTTGATTTCAACGTTATCTTTTGTATTTTTTCCCTTGGTCATTTCAGATCGATTATTAACTTGTGATCCCATTATGAGTACCAGGGTTTAGCTAACCGCAGAACATGCAAGCCCATGATCAAAAGCTTTCACTCTAGACCGCAGAACGGTGCACGAGGAGCTAGGGCCAGAGCGTGATGGCCAGACGAAGCTTGGTTCGCAGTTTTTTCTACCGAAAGCCAGGCCGGAAAGATAGGAAAGGCACCAAATGCTGAAAATAAAATATTTATTGAGAAATAGTAGTTACAGTCCATTTTATATGCTGAAAACGATTTAATTAATACGGCTGCATCGATTTATATTCGAGAATGCAAGCCTCCCACCTAATCCGCATTTTTTTTTGAATGAGAAGCAGAAACAAGAATAGCGCACGAGTTTTAACTCTAACCAATCCACCAGACTCTATATATGGTGGACTGGGAGCCCCATTGAAGGGGTTGGCTTCTCTAGCGTTGCATACCCACTAGAAGAACACCACGAACAACTCAAGGAGCAACCCTGTAAACCTGTGCTCATTCATACGAGTCTTGCAGGAGTAGGGGTATTACCTCACACGAGGGACTTGAACCTGGTACGTCGCCGTGTTCTTGTGCTCGTATCGAATACCGTGCGGGCGCTCTCGCTCGCCATCTTAGGCCTCACCCACTCAAGCCATCCCCGATGGCACTGCCGTGCACCAAACCACGACACTATATAAAACACCAGCAAACTACGTGCTTACTTGACAAGGGGTGGGGTTAAGTGTGTCCTGTTCAAAGTTATAGGTATAGTTCTGCATATGACCTTGTATCATAGTACGACTGAGATTTTTTTGTTTGGTGTCTTGTTAACTAGTGATCCCTAGAAACTATTTGCTTTCTACAAAGTTGGCCAAATCACCTTTCCTAAAAACACTTTACTAATTTTTTTAAGAGTATTCCTAATATAAAATGAAGCGTTACACTCACTTTGCGTGCATACAAGAGTGGAAACAAACAACTATTTTCGAAAACTGACCCTAATGCTAATGAGGTCGTAGCTCAAGAAGCCGAGAAGACGGACAGGGAATTTTGGATGCTCCAAAGGAGTTTAATTGGAAATAATATTTGTGTGATCTACCGTATGTTTTTTCAAACTTGTAATCTACCATCGTCAGCATGTGTCATCTTGGAAACTATTGAACCCTAGAAACTATTTGCCTTCTACAAAGTTTGATCAATTGACCACTCTTTAAAAAGCTTTACCAATGTCAAGAGAATACACTGCAAGTAAAAAAAGCAAAGTTTTACACTAACTTTCTTGCGTACAGCAAGAATGGAAAGAAATACGCGTATTAGAAAAGCAATCTTATATAATGCCTAATGAGGTGGTTAGTATGGAGCCAACAAGGTGGTTAGTAAATTTTGGGTGCACCAAAGCAATTTAATTGGAAAAAATCTTCATGTAATCTACCATCGTCAGCACGTACCATCTTCTTTAAGCAAATAGGGTCTAGATCAACGATGTTGACTTGACATGGGCTATGGAATAGATAAGGGAACTTGATTAATTGTACCTTAATTCGGGCTAGATCACTATCTGTGTGACACCTAACTTTAAAAATCATGTTAAGTGTTGTAGTATAGTAGAAGGTTGTAGAAGAGGACATGCAACATCAGAAAAAAACCTAGTCGCAAATTGTGTCACCTTGATTTGTCATCTTAACGTATCTTCTTATTTTCTAATGTTCTTGCTAAACGATTGATCTGAGTGCTAGCTTGTTGATTTCAATGTTTTTATTTTCTTTCCTTAGTGAATTCAAAATCGATGATTAACTTGTGATCCAATAATGAGTGCTCTTTTACTATGCAGCATTACCACGGTTTAGCTAACCGCAAAACATGCGAGCCCATGATCAAAAGCTTTCACTCTAGACCGCAGGACGGCAAGGGCCAAGCGTGATGGCCAGGCGAAGCTTGGTTCGCAGTTTTTTTTTACCGAAAGCTGGACCGGAAAGATAGGAAAGGCACCAAATGCTTAGAATAAAATATTTTTTGAGAAATAGGAGTAACAATCCTTTTTATATTCTGAAAACGATTAAATAATACGGTCGCATCGATTTATATTCGAGAATGCGCTTCCCACCTAATTTCCCAACGTTTTTCTGAACGAGAAGCAGAAACAAGAATAGCGCACGAGTTTTAACTCTAACCGGCCGGAAAGCTGGATCCGAAGAAGAAACAGCCTCACAGGGAAAAAGGGCCTTGCTCGTCGACAAGCTAGGCTAAGGTGTTACGCGCCGGAGACCCACACGTCCACGCGCGGGCCCATCACGTGCTCGCGTGCGACCACCTGGCTGCGCGGCGGCGGACGCGTCCAAGACATCGGCGGGGCCGCCACAACCTTCGCGTCTCCCCGTCGCTTCCCCACTCTATAAATAACCACTCCCGCCTCCACTCTAAGAAACACCCAATCATTTCCTCACTCTCTAATTCTCCCCCTCCTGCCGTCGAATCCCCCTTGATTCGAACTCGATCTTCTCTCGCGCTTCCTTTTCCTGATCGAAGCTTCTTTTTCACCTTAGAAGACTACCTGTACGTGCTGTTGATAGATAGTGGAGGTTGATGGCACAGACTAGCGTGGTGGTGCCGGAGGTGGGCATGGCGGCGACGGCCTGCCCCTGCCCGGGGTCACTTTTCCCGTACCCACCGCCGCGAGCCGGCGCCGGGATGTCCGTGCGCCGGAAGTGCCTACGGGCGGCGCAGGCGGAGCTCGGAGCGGGGCTGCTCAACGGCCTGGTGGAGTCCATGCGGGCGTCGTCGCCCACGCACGCCAGGGCCGCCGCCGCCCTCGCCGCCGGCGTCGACGAGGAGCACGCCGCCTGGATGGTCCGTTCACTGCACGACACTTGCTACCGTTGATCATTCGATAGAATCTTTTTACTCTCTTGTTGCTTTACGATACATGCATGCATGTCTCGCTGACACGAACCATTTTGTTGCGTGCGCGCGCAGGCAAGGCACCCGTCGGCGCTGGGCAAGTTCGAGGAGATCGTGGCGGCGTCCAAGGGGAAGCAGATCGTCATGTTCCTCGACTACGACGGCACGCTTTCGCCCATCGTGACGACCCCGACGCCGCCTTCATGAGCGAGACGGTGAGCCAGCCGACTCTGTCCACTCTGCTTATTTCGAACTTACTCACCTGCGCATGCACACGTTCCTTATTAATTCTGATGATCAACTTGCAGATGCGGATGGCTGTGCGTAGCGTCGCCAAGCAGTTCCCGACGGCGATCGTGAGCGGCCGGTGCCGCGACAAGGTATACGATACATGCACCCGCAGCATCAGCAATTAACTCCCATTGCCATCATCTACAGAGCACTAGTTAACCACCAATGAACTTATGCTAACCAATGGAGTTCAACTGCCTTCAATTCTGCAGGTGTTCGAGTTCGTGAAGCTGGCGGAGCTGTACTACGCCGGCAGCCACGGCATGGACATCAAGGGCCCTGCCAAACCCTCTTCCGGGAACGCCAAGTCTAACTCTAAGGTGAATTAATTCTCCTCTCGATCTATCCCCAGACCAGAACCATATCTACTGAAACGAATATTCGCATATCATAATCACAAACTAAAGTTATATACCTTTTGTCCAGCAGGCTAAAGGAGTTGTGTTTCAACCAGCAAGCGAGTTCCTGCCCATGATAGAGCAGGTACGTTCCTTCTACCTCACACATCGATCCAAACTGCTCGCTCGAATGAACTGTTCTTTAATTTTATTCGATTTGTTTCTTCAGGTGCATCAACGCCTGATTGACGAGACAAGCCACGTACCTGGAGCCAAGGTGGAGAACAACAAGTTCTGCGTATCCGTTCACTTCAGATGCGTCGACGAAAAGGTAGGCGCCGAAACAGAAACGCAAACTAATGGCTGCCGCTTTCCTTCCTGTTTATAGCTTTCCCCCACTGGTGTTATTTTGCTACTTAGTGCTTAACGTCCCTTTTGTCGCTAGTGGGAGGTTAGTTAGGCCTAATCACTTGTATAATCTAAAGATAGCTAGCTAACCAATGTGACAACGATGGCGCATGCAGAGTTGGGCGTCGCTGGCGGAGACGGTGAAGGGCGTGGTGCGGGAGTACCCGAAGCTGCGGATGTCGCAGGGGCGGATGGTGTTCGAGGTGCGGCCGACCATCAAGTGGGACAAGGGCAAGGCCCTGGAGTTCCTGCTGAAGTCGCTGGGCTACGCCGACTGCAGCAACGTGCTGCCCGTGTACATCGGCGACGACCGCACCGACGAGGACGCCTTCAAGGTGCTGCGGCGGAGGGGCCAGGGCGTCGGGATCCTGGTGTCCAAGCACCCCAAGGACACCAGCGCCTCCTTCTCGCTGCAGGAGCCCGCCGAGGTGATGGAGTTCCTGCACCGGCTCGTCGAGTGGAAGCAGCTCTCCAAGGCGCGCCTCAGGCTACGGCGGCAGGCCGTCGACGCCGTCGCCTCAACATGCATGCATGGTGCTGCTGCTGCTGCTACAAGAATCACTTGCGCGCGGGACTAGTATTGATTATTAACAGCCCCGGTCTCCGGTTAATTCACGTGTAATCTAGTTTAGTTCATTCCCTGCTCGTCTTATCGAACAAGGCCGAAGGCTGCGTTCGTGGATGAGAAGAAGGAACGTAACGAGACGACGTACGAAACCTGTGGAGCATTGTTGCGCCATAGGTTCTGTTCTCCTCTCTCCCTTCTTTTTCTGGGGATGTATACCGATCGGTTAATCATGTATAAATCACCTTGTTTATGTACAAGGGAGGAATATAAATAAGTTATCTGAGTATCTAGCAACAACGAACAACTCGTTCTGCGCCCGTACATCACGTACTCCTTCTCGAAAGAAGAACACCATTTCGCACACGACGCACGAACAATGCAAGATTCAGCACATGGATGCGCGCCAGAAAAGCACCGGCGTCGACCAGTGGTCGTCTAAAAATTAGACTCAGCAGCCCACAACAATCTACCAAAACCGAATTAGCCAATGGATTTTCTTTTCTTCAGAAGTAAGCTAGCTCGCATGCAGCCAACGCTTCGCTTCACGTGATGGCATGCAGCCACAGCGGTGCTCCGGCCTCGTACGTTGTCGTTTGTCTTGTTTCCCACGATCTGTCCCCATCTCTGACGAGGCATCGTCGTCCTCGTCCGGCTCAAGCTTCCGGCTGGCTCTCAACTGTTCCGCTCACTGTGGGCGCGCCTTAACTTGTTTGCGATCCTACGTAGCTGCAAATGTTGACCGTGATCGACTGATCGATCGCACCTATCGCCGCCCGAAAATGTTTGCTTTGCTATGAACAATCTCTGTCATTTGCGCGTCTATGGTTTCGCAAGGTAGCACACAGTATAGCTGAAGCAGTCACTGCCAGCACCTGCAAACAAAGAAGGTGTAGTACTGGACTAGTAGGTCGTAGTGCGTCGTTAGCTAAGATCGACCACTCAACTTTGGACTACAGATCGACGATGAATCATTTTGACGGGACGCCTTGGATCTATCCACCTACCAAGATCGATCGCAGGAAAAAAATAATACCCAGCAGGCACGTGGATTATTAGTACGTGCCCAAGAACCTCGTACTCTCGGACGGCAAAACCTGTCAGATCTTCGCATCGCCCTGAATCCGACAGATAAATTAATCGAGCAATCATGGATGTACCTCGCTGAGACCAATGGTATCATCTGTTTTCTCTCCACTTCTTCCTAACAATCAGAACCATGCACCAATTGACACTCGCTGAAGAACTAGTGCCGCTAGCAATACAGCAACAACATGCGCATACACATCAATTTAATCATTAACGGCCGGCGATATTTGCCAGTAGTAAAGGCGCACTAGGTTTGGCCTGATGGCGAGGCGATGCAATCTTGCACCACCATTGGCCACTCCCACATCAGAAAGGAGATAGCAAACACACTGTTTAATGTATAATTTGGCTGCTAGATATTTTTATAAGCCAAATTATTTAAATGATGGTGGTTCGATTATAAGTTGACATATATATCTGAATTTGCTGTTTAGTTCAAATTGCAGCTTTGGTTGTGTTCCAGTACAGATGGTGCAGCGGCAGATCAAGTGTTGCAAGTTATTTGGCCAAGACAAATATATAGACTATTTTCTGGACTAGAGGCTGTAAGTCTGGAAAGATTCAGAGATGGACTAAATTAAAACGCCGCTGCGTAGGACAATTCCTATCAGGCTTCGGATGCCAGGCTATCAAGTCACGTAAGGAGTTTTTTGTGCAACCAGGACAAGTCCGAGCTGGAATCAGAAGCATATATTTGGAGAGCAGCTGCTGCCGAGACAAGTCTGGAGTACATTTCAGAGATAAGCTGGGTTAAAAATGCAGATGCACAAGACAAGTCCTACCAGGCCTCGGCGCCAAGCTGAAGGCGTATTGGAGATTACTTAATCACGTACGGCAAGTGCACCAAGGGTTTTCTTATCTGTTACGATCGTACGTACTAGTACTAGCCGGATTGGTTTAAAATTAGGAATACTTGGATTCGGCTTGGATGTCAAGGAAAACTTCCGTGTTCTACCTTGTAGGCCAAAGATCAGGCTACCTATTTATATAGGTATACGGTCGATTGAGAGAGACAATCAATCGATACACAAAAACCAATCTATTTTTCACGTATTACTTTTTCCGTTCGTTTCTCTCCTGCCGAGCCCTGGTTCATCTAGGGTTTGGTGATCTTTGCCGTTTTGCGTTGAAAAGCGGCCGTCTTTTCTCTCTGTAATTGAGGAATTCTTTGTTGCTTTGCTTGTAAAACAATCGTTTTGTCGTCACGAAAGTACGACAGTATCGTGGTGCTGCGTTGTAATTTTGCGTGGCAACACAATTGGCGACTCCGCTGGACAAAAACACACACAAGTGGGCGGAATCTTGGATAATATACAACGCATGTCGATCGATGTATATATGTGTGCCTACATGTTTTTTTCTTACCATTTGGGGATAATATCTGTGCGTGCACCTGTGGTGGTTGTCCTCTGGAGCCAGAGGCCGGAGCTAGCCAAGCGAAGCAAGCCGCATGAAAGGGAGGCGCCACCACTAGCTGGCCAGGTAGCTAGCTACCAGGCCAAATGGAATCTACGATGAACACGCGTGGTGGTGACGGCGATGATGTGCATGCCTCTTCGGCGACGAGTTGGATTCCACATTGGAGATGGCGACGCTAGAATGGCTGCAATTGTTTTTGTCCCAGGTGGAAAGATGTGATGGTGTGTAGTGGTGGAGGGTGAATTTGGATGGGTTTTGGTTCATGGGTGATGGATGCCGACTTGTGGTCGACCGTGGATATTTTGGACGGTAAATTGTATGGCTGGATCAGTTATAAGTTTTAACCGTGCTAATTAAAAAGATAATGCATCATTCACTGACCAGCGATTGTTTGGATGAATGTCAAAAAAAAAAAGCGATTGTTTGGATGGAAGAAGGTGTGCTCAATCTGCTGGGATGGGCAAGGAATATGATCCTCAATGCTCATTTGACTGTATCAGTACAGGAATCGACCAAGACGCCGACGGCCACCATATGCCGACGGCGTCCGGCCGTCGGCGTCTCGGACTGTCGGCGTACGCTGTGGTGGGCCCCACAACACGGCATCCCCACGTTTCCGTTAGCTCAACATACGCCGACGGCATTGCCGTCGGCCGCTGAGCGCCACGTGGCCGCTTCCTGGACGCCTGGGAGATTACATACGCGGGTGACCATATGGTCCACTTCGGGCGACGTGGCGCCATCCTGTGCGTCCGCGACGCAATGCCGTCGGCGTATGAGTGACCATATTTTCTTTTTTTTGCTGATTGTTGCTGCTGGTTTCTAGCACATTTTAAATACAATTAAAATTGCACAAATTTTAAAACATCACACAACATCATATAGATATAATCCAAACCATCATACAAACTCCAAATGACACAAACATGATTCAAATTCATCCAAGCATTCATACAAACTCCAAATGATACAAATATAGTTCGAATTCATCCAAACATTCGTCCAGCACCTCCTCTCTCACCACTGTCAGACAGGTAACGCGGGTTCGGAATAGGCTCTCTTCCACTTTTAGTAGCTTTCTTCTGGCGCATCACCTTCAGCAAGGAGGCCGATGATTCCTTGCCTTGGCTCATCTTGGTCAATCACCTGCATTGAGAAAGGGTAAACAATTAAGCATAAAGACATGATCCAATTAAGAAGCATAAAGACGTAACGCAATTAATAAGCATGTTGAAAAATAAATACTAAGCATAATAAAGACATAATAAAATGTAGAAAATAAGAATAAAGATGCAATGCAATTAAGAAGAAGCATGTTGAAAGACTAAGCATGTTGAAAAGTAAATACTACGCATAAGGACATAAAAGACCCTCACCCGAATCATCAGTCTCAGAATTAAGTCTTGGGTTCTCATCATCACTATCAACATCACTATCACGTGTGTAAGTTGGAACCTCATCGCACGGTGGAGGCTCCTCATCGTCATCAGAATGTAACTTGTTGAGCATATCTATGTCCTTTACATCCACCACTAAGTCACCACCTGTCTGTGCATTGTCCTCGCGGTCCTCAAGACCTTGTATGCCAAAGTCCCCAAAGGTTTGTTCCTCTTGATACAAAATCCCCTCGTATGTTTTAGGGTCAATGTTGTTGTAATCGTCTTCGAGGGCATGGGTAGCTTACCATGTGGCGATACATGGAACACGACTTCCCAGCCAATGAGTCCCTCTTTCTTGCATGGGTAGGGCAAATAATAAACTTGCCTGGCTTGGTGAGCCACAACAAAGACATCGGATCCATGGTAGGTGGTTGAAGGCTTAACTTCAACTAACCCAATGGAAGGGGTACTTTTAAGTCCATCCACAGGGTCGAACCAGTGGCATTTGAACACAACGAGCTTGAGTTCTATATTCGTGTTATTGAACGTCAGCTCGTATACGTTCTGTAACCTTCCGTAGTAATCAAATTCACCGGCTCCTTTGGTGAAGACCCCGGTATTTATAGTCTTTGCATTAGGCCGACTGTTCTGGTGAAACTCTGTATGGAAGCGGTACCCATTCACATCATACTTCTCATACATCTCGACTCTACGGTTACAACCTTGGGAGACACATCTCAACTCATCGGACATCACAACGTTGGGATCAGCTCCCTACAAGTACAAATTGTTTGTGCATTAGTAGAGGGACAAGACACGGATTGCAAGGTAGAAGGGACAGGTTAGAAATTACCTTTTCCCTGAACCAAGCCATGAATTTTTTCTTTCCGGGGGCACCCTCTTTCAAAAGAGTGTCCAACTCGGCTTCATCGGGTCCCTCTGATGTTCCCGACCACGTTTCATCCTTGAATTGGCTAAAAGGAGAAAATACGTATTAGAGCAAAACCGAGTTAGTAGTTGCAAAGTAATTTGTTCACCATTTTACCTAAGGAAACTGCCCTCTTCCTCCTCCCCGTCGCGGACCACTTCCTTCATGTTCATAAGCACATAGAGCATTATGCACTCCAGCTCTTCATTGGTCAAGGTATACCTTTTGCGCCACCGGCCTTGCCACCGGGAAACTGGAAGAGGGCGAGCTTGGGGTCTTGCTTGGGCTCGTCGACATTGTACCGAGAGGCCTGGTTATGCATAGTGGGAACATCATCGGGATAGTACGTTAGCCTGGCGTCTGTCATCTCCTGGAGGATAGTTGCCTCGCTATGCATGCTTCAATCTTATTTTTGTTTCCACATTTGGTTCGAATATACTTAAACTCTCTCTCAATACAAAACTGCCAACGAAACTGCACCGGTCCACCCAAGAGTGCCTCGTTCGCGAGATGCACAACAAGATGTGCCATCGGAGTAAAGAAGCCTGGCGGAAATATCGTCTCTAAGTTGCATAGCAACTCCGGCACTAGATCATGCAGCTTCTGAATAATCAGGGGACATATCTGCTTAGCACAGAGCGTGCGAAAGAAATGGCTCAACTCCGCGAGCACTCGCCAGACACGGTCGGGAGATACCCTCGAACCATCACCGGCAGCAGCCGCTCAATCCATATATGATAGTCGTGACTCTTGAGCCCGGTGACTTTTCCTGATTTTATATTGACTCCCTTACTTATATTCGAACAATAGCCATCAGGGAACATCACGACGAATTTGAGCCAAAAGAATGCCTCAGCCTTTTGCATACTATTAAGGCAGAAGTCGCATGCGGCTTGAACCAGTTCTTTCGACGGCCTTCAGGAGGCTTCATGTGTAATCTCTTCCTATCACAGAGCTTCTTGACATCGACTCTAGCCTTAACATTATCCTTCGACTTCTCAGGAATGTTCAGGACTGTGTGAAAGAGGGACTCTCCAACATTCTTTTCGGTGTGCATCACATCGATGCTATGGGGAAGTTCGAGGTCCTTGTAATATTCGAGCTGCGTCAAGCCTGCCACGTGAGTCCAGTTGTGCATCACACCATATCCCACATATCGTGGGCCATTTCCCCCAGCAGGCACGAGAGCACTTAGCTCGGCATCAACAGCTGCACCATCGAAAGTTGGTATCTCTTTTTCTTCATGCTCAACTCTGCCCTTCTTGAAGTTCTTTTTGTCTTCTCTAAACCGATGCCCTCTTTTGAGGAACTTTCGATGTGTGTCAAACGCGGAATACTTCTTACCCGCCTTAGCCACATGAACTCAAGTCGGTTCCTGCACACTGGGCATGGCCACTTACCAGCTGTACACCATCCGCAGACTAGGGCGTACCCGGGCATGTCGTGCATGGAATTGTGGAACCAAACTTTCATCAAGAAGTTTGTCTTCGATGCACGATCATATGTCAACGTCCCGTGGTGCCAAGAGTGGTTCAGATCATCCACAATCGGCTGCATGTAGACACTTAAATTCTTCCCCGGGTATTCAGGACCTGGAATGATCAGCGACAGGAATATGGTCTTCTTTTGCATTAGGGCTCCGGGAGGGAGATTGAGCGGAATAACAAACACGGGCCAGCAGCTGTACGAGGCAGTCGACATACCATATGGATTGAATCCATCGGTTGCTATCGCGATTCTGACGTTTCGAGCCTCTGCTGCCTCATCGGGGTGTTTCATATCAAAGTTCTTCCATGCCGTACCATCAGATGGATGTCCCATCTTTACCCGTCCGTGCTCATCCTTGTATCTCTTCCCCGTCTTGTGCCACTGCATCTGTGTGGAAGACTCTTTGTTCATGTAAAGCCGCTTGATTCTGTTTATGAATGGGAGGTAACGAAGAATCTTAATGGCGACTTTTGTCTGCGTCTTCTGACCATCGGCTTCGTTTACCTCATGATACCTAGAGGCCCCACAGGCTACAGTACTTGTCATCCGCAAACTGTTTCCAAAACAAAAGGCATCCTTTTGGACAACAATCTATATTTTTATAATCCATGCTGAGATCTCGCAGGATTTTCTTCGTTTCGTACATGCTTTTAGGCAGACAATGCCCTTCGGGCAACATGTTACCATATGTTTGCAGATGCGCTTCAAAGCATGAACGGGTGTTGCCGTACTCGAGCTTTATGGCTAGTGCTTGCGAGATGGCATCGAGCTGAGAAATTTTTGCACCCTCGAACAGAGGCCTCTGAGCCGAGGCCATCATATCAAAGAAGGCCTTCGCGGTTGGCTCCGGGTCCTCTGGTTCACGCGGTTCCTCCGGTTCTGGAGGCTCCTCCGGTTCTGGCGGTTCCTCCTGTGAGGGTGGCGAATCTGGCACGTCGCCATCACGGAGATCATCTAGCCAGTTTCTAATCCCATCATCTTCATTGCCATTGATCCGCTGCCGCATCACCCTACCATTCTCGCGTTCGTAGTCATCAAAGTCGACTGTCGTGACGAAGTTCGGCATATACCCATGAGACCAGAGGTGTTTAGTCATCTCATCCTTTCCCTGACGTTTACGCATCTTGCAACGAACGCAAGGGCAGTTTGGACGCATGCCTGACTTTTTTGAACCACGCGCAAACTCCTTCACTAACAAACTGGTCTTCCATACCCCTCATCTGTTCTGTCAACCTGACTAGTTCGGCCACTGTACATCCACCCATTATCAGCCATCCTCTGCTTTCCTATGAGCCAAATAATAATAATATGAAATTAAATGCATGCAATGTCACCGTAAATTTATTCAATGTCACCAATTTATTACGGCCAAATTTTATCTTTTACAGCATGCAAGGGTTCACCTAAACTTCTAATAGGAAGGGCCTATCCCACCCGAGTATGTGTAGATCGAGTCGTGTTCCATGTTCTACCCCGACCCGAGACGGAATTTCGGCAGCACCTCCCCGCTGTTCTTCAGAATACACGTCTCGAGCTTGTCAAGCCGAGAGGGTGTGCATCCGAAGAACAACGGGGAGGTGCTGCCGAAATTCCGTCTCGGGAAGGGGTAGAACATGGAACACGACTCGATCTACACATACTCGCGCTGTCCAACAGGACAATCCGGAAGAGTTACGGTTATAAATATGCAAAGATGGACAATCCTGCATATTTATAAATTTGTAACCCTTCCGGACGGGATCTGACTCGGGTTACGCGACTGACTTGGTGATCTAGACAAAAATAAACCTATGCAGCAAGAGAGGCGAAAGATTTATACCCTCGATGCATGATCGGTGGCCGGAGAAGGTCGAGGACGTGCTCCGGAAGCAGGGCGATGAAACAGGGGCACCGAGGCGGCCCCTCCTCAGCTGGTGAAGAAGCCCCGCAACGACGCGCGGGACCAACGATGCTGGCTGGCGGGAAGCTACGTCATCTGAAAAAGCACACAATCGACATATGGGTCTTAAAGCTGAATATGGTTAACTGAATATGTCAATTTTATTTACCCTTAGCTATCTATTGGAACTTGCTTTGCGTTTTTTTGCTATATCTCTCCGTCTCTCCTTGATACGACGGAGGAACATATGCAAGTACTTTTATAGAGGTTGGATGCAACCAATGTAAACTACTCTCGGTCTGGCCGTCGATGCATACGATGGGGATCGACACATTAGATTATACCTATATAGAGGATCATGCAAGCTTAATTAAACATAAAACAGAATAAACCATAGAACGATGTAACCATATTAGCTAAACATAACACATATAGACAAGTAGCACAATAATACATAGGTAGCATGCATGATCAGTCTAGCAGTACAACAGGTAGCAAGATAAGTCTAGTAGTACGACAGGTAGGATGATAGACATCCTAAACTCGACTCGCGCCGGTGTCAGTGACGTCGTCCAAGCGGTCCCACCAAGAGGATAGGGTGCTGCTAGAGTCCTCCTGCTGCTGCGTGCCGGAGGGGCCGACCTCGCCCTGCTGCTGCGTGCCGGAGGGGCCGGCCTCGCCCTGCCCGCGCTGCTGCCGGCTCTCGCTGAGGACCTGGTACTGGACCGCCATCACCTGGGGATCAAAGAGGAGATCCTTGACCAAGGGTTCATCCTCCTCGCGCTGGTGGCGCGCCCTGAGCAGCCTCTCTGCCTGCCGGTGCTCCCTCTCCTCGGCCCTCGTCGCGATCCTCATGCCATCTGGCGCTAACATATGCGCCACGCTCCGCTCATCCTCAAAGTTGAGGATCGCTCTCGCCCCAAAGTGCTAGACCGCCGCGCAGTCGTAGGCGCGGGCCGCCTGCCACGGGCACCTGAAAATACCAAGCTGGATCTTCCTGTGATCTACTGTGATCTGAGCTGACCAAGTCGGGATCTTCGTGGGTCTCCGGTGAACACCACGAAACTTTCGCTCCGGCTCCGACATGATACTTAGTTAAGTAAAAGCATTTGATACAGGGGTTAGTCATATATGAAATGAATATATGTAAACACTAACACCTAAATTTTCCTTCTATAATTGTCAACAACATTTTATTTGCTACATCTATCCCTAAAATCATTTTGTTATTTTCTAATTTCTACCACTAATTTTCCATCTATTTTTCTATTTTCCATCACTAATTTCCCATTTATTTTCCTAAAATCCTACTCCTAAAATCCCTAAGGCCTCCTTTGATTCATAGGATCCTTGTAGGAAAAGTGTAGGATTTCAATTCCCATAGGAATTTGTACTGTAGCTTCCCACGAATCAAAGGAGGCCTAAATCAAAAATACACAGAAAATAGGGGAGGGGGCGGGGAGCACCTGGCGGCGCGGAGGGTACCTGCGGCGGAGCGGGCGAGGTCGGGGGAGGCGCGGCCGGGTGTCGGGGGAGGCGCGGATGCGGTCGGGGGAGGCGCGGCGAGGTCGGGAGAGGCAGGCGAGGTGCGGGGGAGGCGCGGCGAGGTGCGGGGGAGGCGCGGCGAGGTGCGGGCGAGTGGCAGCCGGCCGCGGAGGAGGAGCGGGAGGCGGTGGAGGACAGCTAGAGGCGGCGGCGGCGGAGGAGGACGGCTAGGGGCGGCCGGCGGACAGTAGCGGCGGCGTGCGGGGTTGGACAGGAGAGCGGCGCGCGGGTGGATATGGTGGTTGGGGTAGGTGCGGGTGGTCAAGTAGATAAGGTGGACCTACGCCGACGGCAAGTTTTTTTCCTTTTTTTCATATTATTTAATTTTAATATTGTAAACCATTATAATTTATTACATTATAAATTTATAGAGTTTTATTATAATTTATTTTATTATATGGTATGACCACACGCAAATTTTTGAGTGATTCCGACACTCTAGCTATCCGGTTTTATTGAAACCCTAGTCCGGTGGGGCCCGCATATCTACCCCCGAGCTTGGACATTTGAAACACCCATCATACTTGTATACATATGGTATGGCACAACCTTGGTTTTGGTGGGGTTCCGACGCTCCGGGGCCCCGCTTCGGCGAAACCCTAGATCCGCTGGAAAAACCCTAACATTTTCGGCTACCACCTTGACCGACGTCGAAAGGGGGTAGGCCAGTGGACTTTTTTGCTTGGTTGTGTTAGGTTAGGCCATGGGAACATAGCAAACCAACTTTTGTCACAAGTTGTCACAAGGTTGCCCCCGGTTCACCCGAAACGGGAGTTTTCACCTCTAAGTGCAGAAACTCACTAGAGAGGAAGTGAAGTCGGTGAAGCCGGTCACACCTCGCAGTGGAATATTTCGCATTTCAAACACCCAACACACTTGTATACATATGGTATGGCAACACCTAGGTTTGGGTGGGGTTCCGATGCTCCGGGGCCCCGCTTCGGTGAAACCCTAGACCCGCTGGAAAAAAGTCAAAGTTCCCGTCTACCCCTTTGACCGGAGCCGAGAGGGGGTAGGCCAGTGGAATTTTTTGCTTGGTTGTGTTAGGTTAGGCCATGGGAACATACCAGACCAACTTCTATCACAAGTTCTCACAAGATTTCCCCCGTTCGCCCGAAACGGGAGTTTTCACCTCTAAGTGTAGAAACTTAGTAGAGAGAAAGTGATGTCGGTGAAGCCGGTCACACAACGGAGTAGGATCTTTCACATTTGAAACACACAACACACTTGTATACATATGGTATGGCACAACCTTGGTTTTGGTGGGGTTCCGATGCTCCGGGGCCCCGCTTCGGCGAAACCCTAGATCCACTGGAAAAACCCTAACGTTTTCGTCTACCCCCTTGAACGGCGTCGAAAGGGGTAGGCCAGTGGACTTTTTTGCTTGGTTGTGTTAGGTTAGTCCATACGAAGGTGGGAAACCAACTTTGTCACAAGTTGTCACAAGGTTGCCCCTTGTTCGCCCGAAACGGGAGTTTTCACCTCTAAGTGTAGAAACTTACTAGAGAGAAAGTGATGCCGGTGAAGCCGGTCACACAACGGAGTAGGATCTTTCACATTTCAAACACACAACACACTTGTATACATATGGTATGGCACAACCTTGGTTTTGGTGGGGTCTCGACGCTCCGGGGCCCCGCTTCGGCGAAACCCTAGATCCACTGGAAAAACCCTAACGCTTTCGTCTACCCCCTTGAACGGCGTCGAAAGGGGGTAGGCCAGTGGACTTTTTTGCTTGGTTATGTTAGGTTAGTCCATAGGAAGGTGGGAAACCAAAGTCTATCCCAAATAAACACAATATTCCATCTGTTTCGCCCGAAACGGGAGTTTTCACCTCTTAGTGCAGAAACTCACTAGAGAGAAAGTGAAGTCGGTGAAGCCGGTCACACCCCGGAGTAGGATATACTGGACATTTAAGACACAAAACACTCTTGTATACATATGATATTGGACAACCTAGGTTTGTGTGGGGTTCCGACGCTCTGATGCCCGCTTCGGCGAAACCCTGAATTCGCTGGAAAAACCCTAACGTTTTCGTCTACCCCCTTGAACGGCGTCGAAAGTGGGTAGGCCAGTGGACTTTTTTGCTTGGTTGTGTTAGGTTAGGCCATAGGAACATGAGAAACCAATGTCTACCCCAAATCAACACAAGATTCCATCCGGTTCGCCCGAAAGGGAGTTTTCACCTCTAAGTGCAGAAACTCACTAGAGAGAAAGTGAAGTCGGTGAAGCCGGTCACACCCCGGAGTAGGATATTGCACAGTTACAACACACAACACACTTGTATACATATGGTATGGCATAAGCTAGGTTTGGGTGGGGTTCCGACGCTCCGGGGCCCCGCTTCGGCGAAACCCTGAATCCGCTGGAAAAAACCCTAACGTTTTCGTGTACCCCCATAGACATGCGTCGAAAGGGGGTAGGCCAGTGAACTTTTTTGCTTGGTTGTGTTAGGTTAGGCCATAGGAAGGTGAGAAACCAAAGTCTACCCCAAATCAACACAAGATTCCATCCGGTTCGCCCGAAAGGGGAGTATTCACCTCTAAGTGCAGAAACTCACTAGAGAGAAAGTGAAGTCGGTGAAGCCGGTCACACCTAGGAGTAGGATACCGGACATTTACAACACACAACACACTTGTATACATATGGTATGGCACAACCTAGGTTTGGGTGGGGTTCCGACGCTCCAGGGCCCCGCTTCGGCGAAACCCTGAATCCGTTGGAAAAAAGTCAAAGTTCCCGTCTACCCCCTTGACCGTAGCCGAGAGGGGGTAGGCCAGTGAACTTTTTGCTTGGTTGTGTTAGGTTAGGCCATAGGAACGTGAGAAACCAAAGTCTACCCGAAATCAACACAAGATTCCATCCGGTTCGCCCGAAAGGGGAGTTTTCACCTCTAAGTGCAGAAACTCACTAGAGAAAAAGTGAAGTCGGTGAAGCCGGTCACACCCCGGAGTAGGATATTGCACATTTACAACACACAACACACTTGTATACATATGGTATGGCACAACCTAGGTTTGGGTGGGGTTCCGACGCTCCGGGGCCCCGCTTCGGCGAAACCCTGAATCCGCTGGAAAAACCCTAACCTTATCGTATACCCCCATAGACGTGCGTCGAAAGGGGGTGGCCCAGTGAAATTTTTTGCTTGGTTGTGTTAGGTTAGGCCATAGGAAGGTGAGAAACCAAAGTCTACCCCAAATCAACACAAGATTCCATCCGGTTCGCCCGAAAGGGGAGGTTTCACCTCTAAGTGCAGAAACTCACTAGAGAGAAAGTGAAGTCGGTGAAGCCGGTCACACCTAGGAGTAGGATACCGGACATTTACAACACACAGCACACTTGTATACATATGGTATGGCACAACCTAGGTTTGGGTGGGGTTCCGACGCTCCGGGGCCCCGCTTCGGCGAAACCCTGAATCCGCTGGAAAAAAGTAAAAGTTCCCATCTACCCCCTTGACCGTAGCCGAGAGGGGGTAGGCCAGTGAACTTTTTTGCTTTGTTGTGTTAGGTTAGGCCATAGGAACATGAGAAACCAAAGTCTACCCGAAATCAACACAAGATTCCATCCGGTTCGCCCGAAAGGGGAGTTTTCACCTCTAAGTGCAGAAACTCACTAGAGAGAAAGTGAAGTCGGTGAAGCCGGTCACACCCCGGAGTAGGATATTGCACATTTACAACACACAACACACTTGTATACATATGGTATGGCACAACCTAGGTTTGGGAGGGGTTCCGACGCTCCGGGGCCCCGCTTTGGTTTAACCCTAGATCCATTGGAAAAACCCTAACGTTTTCGTCTACCCCCTTGAACGGCGTCGAAAGGGGGTAGGCCAGTGGACTTTTTTACTTGGTTGTGTTAGGTTAGTCCATACGAATATGGGAAACCAACTTTTGTCACAAGGTTGCCCCTTGTTCGCCCGAAACGGGAGTTTTCACCTCTATGTGTAGAAACTTACTAGAGAGAAAGTGATGCCGGTGAAGCCGGTCACACAACGGAGTAGGATGTTTCACATTTCAAACACACAACACACTTGTATACATATGGTATGGCACAACCTTTGTTTTGGTGGGGTTCCGACGCTCCGGGGCCCCGGTTCGGCGAAACCCTAGATCCACTGGAAAAACCCTAACGTTTTCGTCTACCCCCTTGAATGGCGTCGAAAGGGGGTAGGTCAGTGGACTTTTTTGCTTGGTTGTGTTAGGTTAGTCCATAGGAAGGTGGGAAACCAAAGTCTATCCCAAATAAACACAATATTCCATCTCATTCGCCCGAAACGGGAGTTTTCACCTCTTAGTGCAGAAACTCACAAGAGAGAAAGTGAAGTCGGTGAAGCCGGTCACACCCCGGAGTAGATATACTGGACATTTAAGACACAAAACACTCTTGTATACATATGATATTGGACAACCTAGGTTTGTGTGGGGTTCCGACGCTCCGATGCCCCGCTTCGGCGAAACCCTGAATTCGTAGGAAAAACCCTAACGTTTTCGTCTACCCCCTTGAACGGCGTCGAAAGGGGGTAGGCCAGTGGACTTTTTTGCTTGGTTGTGTTAGGTTAGGCCATAGGAACATGAGAAATCAATGTCTACCCCAAATCAACACAAGATTCCATCCGGTTCGCCCGAAAGGGGAGTTTTCACCTCTAAGTGCAGAAACTCACTAGAGAGAAAGTGAAGTCGGTGAAGCCGGTCACACCCCGGAGTAGGATATTGTACATTTACAACACACAACACACTTGTATACATATGGTATGGCACAACCTAGGTTTGGGTGGGGTTCCGACGCTCCGGGGCCCCGCTTCGGCGAAACCCTGAATCCGCTGGAAAAACCCTAACGTTTTCGTATACCCCCATAGACGTGCGTCGAAAGGGGGTAGGCCAGTGAACTTTTTTGCTTGGTTTTGTTAGGTTAGGCCATAGTAAGGTGAGAAGCTAAAGTCTACCCCAAATCAACACAAGATTCCATCCGGTTCGCCCGAAAGGGGAGTTTTCACCTCTAAGTGCAGAAACTCACTAGAGAGAAAGTGAAGTCGGTGAAGCCGGTCACACCTAGGAGTAGGATACCGGACATTTACAACACACAACACACTTGTATACATATGGTATGGCACAACCTAGGTTTGGGTGGGGTTCCGACGCTCCGGGGCCCCGCTTCGGCGAAACCCTGAATCCGTGATGCATGTAAAATGCATACATGAACTTTGCACTTTAATTGCTTATATTCCAATCATATTTGCATCATATAAGGGTTATATCAATGTTTATCATGATTTTGGAAATATCTCAATGATTTCCTATTTTTATGGAATTAATCCTGCACAGGCAGAAAACCCCGTTTTCTTATTTTAATGTTTCAGGGACCCAAACGTCAACGAAATCACCTGGAAATTTACGGGCATCAATATTTGGAAGGAAGAAGACCTGTGGGCGAAGGAAGCGAACAAATGGAGGTCCGAGGATTGCTAGGTACTACCAAGAGGCTATGATACCACCTAAGCTTGGGGATATGTGGATACCTAAGGTACTAGTAACTATTGGAAAAGAGACACACCATGCCATACTTGATCTAGGATCTAGTGTCTCTGTTTTATCTAAAGAACTATATGAAGTGCTTGAATTGAAAAATCTTGAAAAATGCTCTATTGAACTAGCACTTGCTGATGACTCTATTAAACATGCTTTGGGAAAAGTAAGTGATGTTATGGTAGAGTTACATATGACTTTTGTGCCTGTGGATTTTCTAATCATGGATATGGGGAATAAAACCTCTAGTCCTATTATTCTTGGAAGACCTTTTCTTCGTACCACAGGTGCTATCATTGATTCAAAGGAAGGGAATGTAAAGTTTCAGTTTCCACACAAGAAGTGCATGGAACACTTTCCAAGGAAGAGGGAACCACCAAAGTTCAAGCTCCCTCATGAGCTTCGTCCACAATAAAACAACAAGTAAGAAGCCTAGCTATATGGCTATAAAGAAAGCGCTTTGCGGGAGGCAACCCGGTTATTTTTTGTGTGATTTTTCTTTGTGTCCTCTTGCTGTAACAAGAGATTTTGTGTCTAGTTTAGGTTCTGGAGTTTTTAATAAAGTGCCAAGTTTTACCCTTTTTGGTTTGAAAAAGTTGCTTATAGCGTTCGGAGATTTTATTCCTGCACGAGTCAGTGCACGGTATGATTTTTAATTCTTATTCTGTAACTCCGAATGAGCTCATATTTGAACTGTAGTTGCAACTTTTCATCCTCTGTATGCATGAATTTTTCGGAATTTTTCGAGAAAGTTTGGTAGGGTAGAAAAATACGTTTTGCTGCTGCTGTTTTTCTGGACAGATTCTGTCCCATTTTGTTTGATGCATGCTTTGAGCTTTTAAGTTGAATCTTTTTGATCCAATTGAGTTTATGAGTAGGCATACAACATTATATACTTTCTGGACATGTCATATGAATTTTTGTTCAAGGATTATATGCAGCAAGGAACCTATTTGTTTATCACTATTAATGCACCCCACAGAAAAGAGATGGGAGAAACGGTGTTTTGAAGTTTTTTCACAGGGATTGGAGGAGATGCACCAAGAGCTATCCAAGGATGGTGAAGACCATAAGCTTGGGGATGTGAAGACAACCCCGCTGGACCTACACACTCTCGGTTTGCACACGTCCAACTTCTGTTTTTCGATCGAAACACTTTATCGCATAAACTTGGAGCGTCGTTTTTTGTTTTTGTTTGAGTCTTGAGAGACCACCACACTATCAATTATATATGAGAGAGCTACTGGAAATATGGGTTGAAATATGTTGGATGCTTTTATAAGATTGGGAAAAGGGATGTTTGACTTGATTTTTAATGATACATATAGTTGCATGATTCATGAGCTTGTTTATGAGTAATAGTTTGCAAATTCTTTTTGTAGAGCTATCACTTATTCATGTTTTGGTGCTGATTGTTATTTACTTGGTTTAACATGGATTAGTTAGTTCTATGGACACTCATGCATGCATCTAGATGGTCAACTTTCTCCCTTTTGCTAGCCCAAAAACTCCAACAAGCAAAAACTTGTTTCCAACACCTTCAACCAAAGTTATTCCAGTGAGTCCACCATATCTACCTATTGGCTTTATGCTATTCCGAGTATGTTTAACATGTTGTTTGTGTTATCTTACCTCTGAATGAAAATGTTTATGTTATTGATTGCAATGGAAAAAATTGGTTATATAGCTCTCACGAACTTGATGCACAATGTTCTTTTATTTGCATAATAAAACTTGACCCATTGTGATTAAGATTATGATGTTTGTGGCTTGATGAATGTTTTGGGTTGGAAGTTAGCCCATATGTGCTGTCACATGGCAAGCTTTCAACACGCTCTTCATCTCATTTAGTTGATATCATGTGCTTTTGTCTATGGATGCTTATCATGTGAAATAAATGTGGAAATAGAGTGAGTTTAAATGAGTTTGTGTAAATGGTTAGAGAGACGCCTGGGCCGCTAATCTAAGCCATGCATCATTCATGGTGGAAATTTACTTACATACTATGGTGAACCTTCTGTGATACACCTTGCAATAAAAAACTATTCCAAATGGTAAATAAAAAGGGTGTTGAGATTGTTCATTTTGTTTGTTTGTCTTGTCATTTTGATATGGGCTTGTTCCATATCTTGGGACAAGAGGTACCCCAGTTGACGCTCTTGATGATACTATTATGCTTACAATGATATTTAATTGAACTTGCTTTGTTTCCCAAGTTGAGTAACACATGGTGTAAGTACTTGTATTCAAGGGGCATGAGACATTCAACCCATTCTTTATCAAGCACACTACTCATATTTGCTTTCACTTTAACCTTAATCATTCAAGATGCTATGATAGGGGCAATGAGAGCTTGACACCAATGAATACCTTATTGCAATCATTAACTTAAGTAGAAGAGTTTGGAAGTTGGATGAAACTTATGCATGCTTTACCTCTACTCACATATACATCTTTCCAAAGTGTACACCTATCATATTCAGATTTTCATCTACACTCTATGACCATTGTAGGATGTTCTACTTATCATTATGCATACATGTGTTCCATATTACTTGCTACTATGTTACACTTTGTGAACTATCAATGAACATCCTTGTCTTGAATACTTGATATCACTTCATAAACTATTTGCATATTGCTACTCCTTTGAAGAATGAATCATTTGACTATATGTAGCAATAGTAATCATCTTTGATATCCATTGTTAAGTATTAAATTGCAAAGTCCATGTTAGTTTTATCATCTTCATACTCGAGGACGAGCATGGATTAAGCTTGGGGATGTTGATGCATGTAAAATGCATACATGAACTTTGCACTTTAATTGCTTATATTCCAATCATATTTGCATCATATAAGGGTTATATCAATGTTTTATCATGATTTTGGAATATTCATATTTCCTATTTTTATGGAATTAACCCTGCACAGGCAGAAAACCCGTTTTCTTATTTTAATGTTTCAGGGACCCAAACGTCAACGAAATCACCTGGAAATTTACGGGCGTCAATATTTGGAAGGAAGAAGACCTGTGGGCGAAGGAAGCGAACAAACGGAGGCCGAGGCCAAACGGGGTGGCCCACGCGGCCAGGTACTGTGCCGCGTGGGACCCACCCGTTTGGCCTCGTGGCTCCGTTGCCGTCGATCTTCGCTCCACCGACATCGTCTTGACCTAAAAACGCCTATAAAAAAGGTCCCCCGACGTTCTCTGGAAGGAGCGCCGCACAAACACAGAAACACCGAAACGGAGATCAGGAGCTGCAGATTGGAGGGGGAAAACTCCGGCGGGGCGCTGCCGGCGTGGTCTCCATCTTCTCCATCGACTTCTCCACCGTCTCCATGATGAAGAGGGAGTAGTCCACCTCTGGACTATGGGTTTGTGGAAGTAACTTATGTATCTCTCCTCTCTTGAGCTTCACTAATTAGCACCGTATGAGCTGCTGAACATGATTACGGTCACCGTTGTAATACCTTTGTGGTGGATCTTTATGAGTTAATATATGTTTGAGATTGCAATGTTTGTTTCAGTTATGAGTATAGATGCATATTATGTACCCCGTTCTTGTCTACTTGTTTTGATCAAGCATGTTTATGAGAGCGTGTGTGGGGGAACGTGTGCATTAGTTGGAGTAACGGGGGGTGGCTAGTGCAGTGAACGTGAGAGAAAGTTCTGCGATCCACTTTGGTATCTTTACCTTACTTTGTTACCTCACTAGGGATAAACTAAAATACCATGCTACCGGGGATGTGGGCGTGACCATTGCCACTACTCCATGACTAGATCTAGCATGTTCTTATTTTCACTTCATGTCATGATACTTAATGCTATACTCTGAGTTATCTTAATTACTGAGGTGTTATGATTTAGTTCGCATCTTGGTGGAGTATAAGAGAGGTTAATAACCAAAAGATCTCTATGTTAGGACGTGATGCCCATATATCTAAGTAACTTGTTATCAAACCCTGTGTTGCAATCTCATATGTTAACTGTGTGTGTTCCATTGTCTACCACTTTATAAAGAGAGAGTGCATTTGTGAAACCATGAACCCCAGTCCATTTTTAATCATAAGAAACACCTTTCCAACACCATATACCACTTTTCTATTTTCAGCCATCATTAAATCCGAAAATACAAAAATACTTTTCATCTTGCATACATCATTCAAAAACCCAAAAATATCATTTATCATTGCATCCACCATCATTGCATATTTATTTCTTGTTTGCATTGCATAACTATCCTGATATCATTCTTACACCTTGTGCTTGACAACCACAGGTGAGGTTGAGGACCAAAACATCTAACCTTGTTTTGTAGGTAACCAAAAGAAGGATAAGAAGATAAATCTACCACTTCAGATTCCCCGAGAGTTCGATATTAAACCCTCGAGTCACCCCTCGTGGGGAAAACTGTCTTCCACTTACTATACACTCTGCACTTGGAGTCTCAACCTAATCCCGTTTATTTTTGCAGGTATCAAAGCCTTGCTCTTCGGGACCATCAATCCGCTGGAAAAAAGTCAAAGTTCCCGTCTATCCCCTTGACCGTAGCCGAGAGGGGGTAGGCCAGTCACCCCTCGTGGAGAAAACTGTCTTCCACTTACTATACACTCTGCACTTGGAGTTTCAACCTAATCCTGTTTATTTTTGCAGGTATCAAAGCCTTGCTCTTCGGGACCATCAATCCGCTGGAAAAAAGTCAAAATTCCCGTCTACCCCTTGACCGTAGCCGAGAGGGGGTAGACCATCAATCCGGAAGACTCAAATCGTTATTTTATGCGGGTGGGATACCGAAATTGGGAGGGAAATGCTAGATCCAATATATATATATATAAATTATACCTACATTAAATATTATATAGAGAAATAAATAAATCTAAATTCATTTATAATTAGTTGGAAAAAAGAACACTTATACGCCGACGGTGGCCGTCGGCGTCTAAGTCCACATATATACGCCGACGTATAGGCGCAGCAAAACGCCCCCCGTTTGAGGTCCGTCGCGGCGGGCGTTTGTACGCCGACGGCCTTAGGTACGCCGACGGCAGCCGTCGGCCCCGATCTGGCTACGCCGACGGAGATTTGTACGCCGACGGCCTGGGGCGCGGCTGCCCTAGCTCGGCTTGTACGTCGACAGCCTCGACATTTGGCCGTCGGCGTATAATCGGGCCGTCGGCGTCTTGTACGTTTCCCGTAGTGTATGGGCCTTGATCCCTGTTTGTCCAAACAAGGCCTTCTGTGTTTGGTTCTTGGGTACTAGAATGCCGATTGCCTCAAGTATTTTTGCCGGAAAGCCTAAAGTCATTGTCAACTGCAGATTCAGGGTACATTCTCTTTGATGGCTGCAAACGAGGCCCCGTTCAGGGAGCTGACGACAACATGTATGCTCGATGCGTAGGGTTGATCATGGAGCCACTATTAATTGGCGGAAAAGCAGTGCACATACAAATCCATCCAGCTCCTCACTGAATTGTTTTCCCATCTAAAAACATCTAATCGACAAAAAAGATCGCGTGGGTATAGGAGAGGACCCTAAGATGGCCTATCAGTTATCATCAAATCTTTATCTTCATGTAGTTATCATCATCAAGATAAACATGCCATGGTCATAAATAGTACTCCGTAATTAGCCTAAAGTCTGAAAGGACGTGCGGATGATCTTAGCCTAGGTGGCCCTTCTTTATAGCAAATAATGCATCTATAATGCTGTAGGTGCCCGGTTTGGCTTTGCGTAACACAGATCTTTGTTTTCGTTTCTTCGACATGGTGTTCCGTTATCACTCACATGGACCTGGCTGCCCACGGGTGTCCCCATCGTTTAGAAGAAAATACTACTCCCTCCGTACCCAAGTAAGACATATATTTTTAGTCAATAGTCAACATAGTTTAATTTTGACCGATTTTATTGATAAAAATATGAAGTTTGTGAATATCAAATCAACATATATAAATCACCATAGTATATATTTTTGTTGCACTTTTATCAAATGTTGTAAATATTCATGTTTTTTGTCTATAAGACTGATCAAAATTATACTTTGTTAACTTTTGACTGAAAATATACGCCTTACTTTATGAAACGGAAGTAGTAACATATAATAATAACCTCTTGTAAGCTGTTAAGTATGTGAATTATACTCCTATTGTTTTTAACTTTATAAACGATACAATCATGAATGCAGATGTATTTTTCTCTCCATTGGAGGTTGTTGGTCCTCCAATGGAGAGAAAAAAATGCACGTGGTCATGGTAGAGGGTTATTGATTTGGTAAAACCGGATTGATCAGCGACGTGTCGGTGCATATTCTAAAAAAGTTCTGATAGTGGGCCCCCGCATGGGCGGCTTTCTCTGGAGGACTCCACGTTGGTAATTGGCAGCACACATGGTGGTGTAGCTCTCGGAAGATCCGGTCGAGATGGTCACTGGAAATCACTTCATACCAGGGTGAAAACTTGTGAACTGACCTTCATTGGTCGGAACCAGCAACGACACATTTGTATATATGTCTCCTTTATGTAGGCGTTGCATCTTTTCCCATGGCCCGGCTTGGTAGATTTGACACGCCTATCACAAACTATTTTTCCCTAACTTTCACGGGTGGAGCTGACGATAGGCTTTCCATGGAAGAACAGTGTTTTTGTCTCATTTTACCATCCTTCTGCCATTGTTGGCTACTTCCTGTACTCCCTCTGTTTTTCAATACAAGGTTATTTCCAAACTCTATTTGTCTATGATAAAATGCTACAATATGTTTTCAAGAAAAAAACAATTTGGTTCCTCCGTCGTACCATGGTGGCTATTAATATGAAAATTCTTGCAAGTAGATAGAGAGAAAGCGCATATCATGTACTTAATTAGTCAATAACACGACATGTTCTATATTTTGTTAGCGACATTTGATATTTTGTATTTCTTTCGAGGTATTCGAAAAATGAGGTAATGACCTTGTACTGGAAGGCAAAGGGAGTACTATTTTTATATGGGCTGAAAAATCAACCTAAGCTATTGTTTCCTATATTCGGGGGCAAATAGTCAATTTATATGGTCTTTGTTCATGAAAACCCCATGGGCTTGGGGGGTGCAACCACTATTTATCGCTCCTTGCGAGCTGTAGCACGCGCTCACCTGTGTGGGATCTGGTTCGTGGCCCAACAACCTTGTTTTTCCTTTTTTTCGTTTTTCTACTTCTATTTTCTGTCTATTTATGTTATTTTTTGTTTCTTTCGAAAAAAATTATTTATGCTTTTATTTTATTTTTATGAACATTTTTTAAATCTGAATATTTTTTCAAAATATGAACATTTTTCAAAAATCTGAATATTTTTCAAATTTGAAAGTTTTAGAAGAACAAAAGGTTTTACATTTTCCAAAAAACTGAATATTTTTTAAGTTTGAAAAAAAATTCAAACCTGAAGTTTTCAAGTGTTCAAACAATTATTCATATATTTATCTGAAACAGATAAAGTAGAAAACATATAAAATGAAGTGAAATAGAAAAAACAACAGAAAACAAAACGAAAAAAGGAAGAAATAATTGGGCCGGCCCAGGTGGTGGAGCGGTGCTGGTGATATGGTGCACGAGCGTTGTTATCTTCGTGAGCTACTCGATCCAACCGCTCGGTTCAACCAGTACATAGATGATGGGGGGAGGGGGGTGTGGGGTGGGGTTTGGGGCAGCGCCCGCCTTATCTCACATACCTCCCCGACTGCTTAAAGGCCTAACCTGGCAGCCTACCAGGAACACGATGGGGCTACTACACACTCCATCATTGTCCATTGTGCCATTGTGTGCCGTTTTCTCAATGGATATTGCCATTGTGCAATGTATTCTCCGATCACTGATGTCTACGCACGCTTCTATTCTTGTAGATAGTGTTGGCCCTCCAAGTGCAGAGGTTTGTAGGACAGTAGCAAATTTCCCTTAAGTGCAGAAGACGACAGGATAGAGCCGAGGTTGTGGAGCTAAGGAAGAAGGTGGAGTCACTGGAGAAGGAAAAAGTGGACTCCACCACGGTTGATAAGTTAGTGAAGGAGAGGCTCGACCAGCTGCTTCCCCATGCGTTATTGGAGGGGATAGCTGCCTGGACTACGGGAGGTCAACAAGGGCCGATCTACGTGCCCAGCTTCTCAGGCAGCAACTCCACCATGAACCGGCAGAACCTGTCACCGGACCTGGTGACCCCGCCGCCGCCCAACGCCGTGGCGCAGCCGCCGCCGCTCCCTTTGGTCGCACCGACGCCCCCTACGGCACCGGCACCCGAGAATAAGAGTCCGGCCACCGGCACTGGCGCCCGGGTCTCGACATTAGCCGAGCTGGTTGCCATCACCAAGGTAACTAATTAGTTAGTCCGCGTCATATTCTATAACTATGCCTGATTTGATGACTGCCATCTCATGATGATGCCCAACATGTGTTGTTTTGACTCAGGACTCCCCTTGCATACTCCTGCATAGGGTAGAGGCCGGCGGCGAGTTGAAGGAAGTTGGTGCGGGCATTCTCATACAACCAAGAGCCGCGAAATCCACCACGCTAGAATGGACGAGGCTTATATGAAGGTCAAGGTAGTTACGGTACTGTCTGCGTTTTTCGACATCGACCCCCCCGTTCAACCTCCGGGAGCCGATGAGCACTTGGTCTTTGGAAAGTGCCCCGGCTGGGTCACGCCATGGCCGAAGAACCAGATTCGTCTTGGGGGGGGGGGGTCTTGTTGATGAGGGCCCAAGACGCAACACCGGCGCCACCTCGAAGTTCCGGGTCACCCCGATCCGTCCCCCGAAGCCCTCGAAGCCTGCAGCCGTCGCCACCGCCCGGAAGGAACCAGCGGTCGTCGCCACCACCAACCGCCACTTAAAATTGTTGGGAGCGTCTGAACCACAACCGTCCCAATTAGGCAACGCCTCTGCACCTCAAGTTGTTGATGGCAACGGCGACGATGATGATGAGCATGTCGACATCGGCGCCTTCCTAAACACTGGCGCCAGAGAAGACATATACATGCCTCCTGTGGATGACGAACCACCCTTTCGTGCTCACGCCGATCAACCTGCTCGTCCCACTACAGTCACGCAGCGCCTGACCTTCCAGGGTTTATCTCAAGAGACGCCTCCAGCGACCGGCGATGAAGCTCTAGACAAACCGACTACCGTTTTCACCCCTGGCACACTACGGAATACGGTTCGCGAGGGGCTTCCAGGGGAGGTGAAGAACAAGAAGCACAGGAAGAGAAAGGGAGGCGCCTCTTCGAGCCAGCCTCCTATGATTGTCCGGGGTCGTGAAGACTTGGTACCACCCCGTCCGGATGGCATGGCGCACCGACTTCATGAAGCTGGTAAACCGATACTGCCTCCGGAGATGCTTTGCATGGCATATGGACACATGCATGTTTTGCATCAATCTATCCTGCATCTAGAGGGCCTCCTTCTTAAAGACAAGCATCCAAATTACCCGGTGTTCATTGTCCAAGTGCCAATGGATGATGAGTTCGACTTCGTCCGTGAAGCCCCCGCGGATGTGTTCTTCATAGCGTACGAGGACGTCTTCAATCTATTTCACCAAAACCGGCTGAACTATAACTTGGTCCGCCTATACGCGCTCAATGAGGCGAGGAGGATCTATAGAGATAATCTCCAGCTCGTCGCGGTAGCGGATCCCTACTACATGCGTGACAGCCAGCTGGTGGAAGGATCAAGGACACAGACCATGGCGACGGAGCACCTCTAGAGGTTCATGCTGGAAAACAAGAGGAAGAACAGCCTTCTTCTGCCTTTCTTTCCCGAGTAAGTACACACATCCGCTCGCCGCCGTCGTAACTTATGCTTTCTTATCGATTTCTTCCATTATTGCTGATCCTTTCCAACATTCCGTTTCAATTGTGTTGAGCAGGGACACGTTCTGCGTCCTCATCGTCCTAAACCCGAGGTGGTCCGTTGCCACTTATTTCGACTCGGATAGTAGGAGGAAGAAAGACTACACCAGAATAAAGGGTGTTCTCGATGATGCTATCGAGGGCTACTATCAAAAGGGAGGCGCCTTCGAAAATAAGGCCGAAGTTTTAACGAAAGACAAGCACCGATTCAAGCATGTGACCGAGTTTCCTTGCCTCAAGCAGCAGCCTGGCAGCAAGAAGGATGCCTTGTACGCCCTCCGGTTCCTTAAAGGGTATGTCTGAGATGCTGAGCAATTGAGGATGCCATCTTGTATGCGAGAATTGGTCAAACATGACGATAGGCTCACCGATGCTGATCTTAGAGAAGACTTCCATCGCATCGTGATAAAGTTATCGGAAATCATCGTCGATGATGTCAACACAGCAGGGGGGTCTTCAACTACCGCGGCCGAGGTAGGATGTATCCACTTAGATGAATAAATCATGCATACTCTATTTATATTACTAACCAATATATATCCCAATCCATCTCTAGGGTTGCATAAGAGGGACATCGAAAAACGCCTAGAGTTGCAGAGTGACAACAGGACGTGGACGACGAAAGAGATGTATAAACCGTTCCCGGCGCCGCTCCCCAAGAAGAAGGCTCCATGATCGTCGTGTTCCTGCTCTTGCTCACCATCATCGCCGATGTACTCTATTCGATCCTAGTGTAGGCGGTGAACACTTCATCTGTAACATGTGAAACTTTTGTATCAACATTTGTGTAAAAATTCCGCACTTGTCACTCGATCTATATGTATGTTATCTCGGGATATAAGTAATGCGATGACATAGTAATGTGTTTGGTTTCATATACCTGTGAAAATATTGTTGTTTCTGTTATATCTGTATAAATACTGTAATATACCTGTATTACTGTAATATACCTGTATTTGTCCAGCGGGCAGCAGTAAATTGCCAAATCCTGTACAGAAATTCTGTGGCGCACTACTGTTTTTTCTGTGGCGCACGCATTTCTGTGGCGCACCCCCTGCTGGTGCGCCACTAAAAACGTTTCTGTGGCGCATGGACAATGGTGCGCCACAGAATTGTGTGATTTTCTGTGGCGCACCTAGGGGTGCGCCACAAAATTTAGATTTTTGTGGCGTGATGTCTGTGGCGCACCCAACATGCGCCACAGAAAGGCACAGTGGGTGCGCCACAGAAAGCCTTTTCCCTACTAGTGTTAGATGCTACTTGGAACTATTCTCCTGTTGGATAACGAACACTACTACTGTGTAGGGCTATAACAGCACACCTTAAAGATGAATAAAAAAACACCACGATTTTATAGTGGCATCCAACACAAAGAACAATTCATGGTAAGTATCCCTCTAATCTTTAATCCATAGAGTCACACACGCCACCCGCACTGTCACCATGGTTTTGTGTTGTCAACATGACTCCGGAGATTATAATGATAAAACCAATTGAGTAGCATATCTATAACATAATGAAGGGGAAACATCTATGAATTCAACTAGATTATAATGCTCATGATCACATAAAGATCACACCATGGGAGAGAGAGATAAACCACATAGCTACCGGCATGAGCCCTCAGGCTCGATGAAGAACTACTCCCTCCTCATCGTGGGAGGCAGCAACGACGATGAAGATGGCTCCGAGGATAATTCCCCGTCCAGGTAGGGTACCGGAACAGGGACTTCTGTCCCCCGAATTATTCGGATGGCGGCGGAGCTCGGAGTCGTATTTGGGAAAATCCTTCGGGTCCTTAGGGTTTTCGCGACAGATGCATTATATGGGCGAAAAGGCGGCGGCTGGAGGCACCCGAGGGGCCCACACCATACCTGGGCGTGCCAGGCATTGGGGGCACGCCCAGGTGTGGTCTGGCTCCCCTGGGTCGCTTCTTCGTGCGTCCTTTGGACTACGTCTTCGTGTCGGTGAAAAACTAACCTCCGTTGATTTTCGTGCAATTCCGAGAATATTTTCCGACTAGCTTTTCTGAAACGGAAAATAGGAGAAAACATGAACTGGCACTGTGTCATCTTGTTAATAGGTTAGTCCCAGAAAATGCATAAAAATGCTATGAAGTGTATATAAAACATGTAGAAATATGTATAAAACATGCATGGAACATCAAAAATTATAGATACGTTTGAGACGTATCAATCACTCATACTATCTCCATTGTCTTGCAGATATCTCTTCTCTATAACTACTCTGATCTCGGCGGAGCACAATCTATAGGTTGCTAAGTCAAGCCTCAAAAACTCCATGCATACTTCGAATAATTTTCTCCCTTTGATCGGTTGTTTATTCTTGGATTTATTTTCTTTCGTCTACCTAGGTTGCTGCTTCGGAGGAGAGGAACCGAGGACGATAAGTGGACAATAGCCACAACCAAGGTGCTTTTATAATTTCTGCTAGTTTATTCCAACAAATTCAGGTTATTCCTACTCCTTTCTGTTAATAACGTTGCCTAAACACATGTTATGGTCATTGTTGAGGTAATTCTGTTTAAGACTTAGTTAGCAATTTAGCATGTTATTTTTTTCCTTTCTTGGTTAAGAATTAATATTTTGTTGTTTGCTAAACTGTATGGTGCATTCCTACATATCCATGGTGTATTATGACACTTTCTTTTTCGAACCATGTATGACACCTTTTTTGATAGTGAAATTCCTTGTCGTTGTTGTTCAGTTGGGTGGATAAGTCAAATTAAATATTTATACTATATCGGTATTTATACAAGTGATATTTTTCGCTATACTGTAGGTCATGGGCCATTGTTTTAGTTCGCCACGGGCCTTAGCCTATGAAAAGGCAGGTCCGGCCCTGCAGAGGTGGGTGCATAGGTAGCAGATGTCAAGCTTCTGGTTGCTTGCATTTCTTCAGTTTTGCTTCGCTATTTTTTTAGAAAAAGAGGGCCGCGCCCCGGCTCCATTAATCATGAAAACCAGTTACAGCATCCGAATACAGCACCCGGGAGCTGCCGAGTGCAACTCCAGGTTCAACTTACTTATTACAGGCAGAGAAAGGAAAGCAAGCTACCACTAATGCAGCAGCCTCACACACCACCACCGCCCAACAAGTTACTAGCTAAGTAGTCTTTTACAACATTCACACCACTAAGCCACACCTGGGAAAGAAGGAACAACACCACTGGTAGGCAACTCTGAACTCTCAAAGACGGTTCATCACCTTAATCAGGTATCCATCCCCAGCAGCACCGAATTCAGTTGGCATCCTGCCCCTCCATCTTCCACTGCAGTCTTCCACCCATAGCCAGTAGCTATATGACTAGTCATGCATCACCGGCATTGCACCAGTGTTTTGCTTCATGTTCACCCAGGGTCCCAAGATAACAGCGGAGGCGTCCGAGCTAGCTGCTCCATGGCATTGGCCACCATCTTCACATTCTCTTTGTCTCTTTCAGCGAACAGAACGCTCCACACTGAGCAAGGTTGAAGGCTGCACGTCTCCAAATTACCTGCAGACCAAGCCATATATCATGGTTAAAGAAACTACTGTTTCTAATAACCCACAAGATCCATAAAATGGAGGCAGTGATAGTGTTCTCCACAGCATACTTTTTCTCCGACCATAGATCAGTCACATTTTTTAAGCAACAGGGAGAACCTATCGTAATATAAATTCTCCGTGAGTTATGTCAAGCGTTCTTTGAATCTTTGCTGCACACATACTAGCTTGGTCCCTGTGAGTTATATTATATGCTGTTTTGCGTGTGGTTTCCTACGCTGCTCCAGAATGTATCAGGCAACCTCTGTTTATGGATGCTTTACTTTTTTTTTTGCAGATGGTGTAAGGATGCTTACTGATAAGTAAAGTGCACCATACCCTCAGGAAAACAAATTCCCTGTTATCCGTGCATTGCAGCAGTAGAACACCAAGCGATCTGTTTGGTCCTCAACAGCAGCAGATATTCTGAGTGTTTCCAATAGTCTTCATGAGGTGAAGGGGAACAAAGTAAAGACACATGAGTTAGCACAACTGGGGATGAAATCTAGGCATTACGCAATGCTCAGCGTGGACACTTCCTGGTCCACCTGAAATTGCTGGAATTATCACCCAAGAATGTAATCCCCTGTTTGTTTAACTAGATGATACCCCGCGCTTTGCTGCGGGGCATTTTAGGATGGAAAAAATTGAAAGGAACAACATCTATAATTCAGTTTTCATACTAACTGCACTGGTATATAAACTCCCACAATCCATATGTCCGTACAAAAAAAGAACTAAAAAATTTGTAGCACACGTGTTGCTCTACTTTTATCATGTTGTTTAGAGATGATAATAGATGAAATAAGTTTAGTTCTAACAATTACACTAATGGCAACATCTAAATAAATTAATTAATAAGAAATATTTTTGCCTTCTTGAGTGTCATGTAAAAAGAAGATTTATAATTAACTACTACATAATTTCTTGCACTACAAAAGAAAGACGTTAGGCCACCCTCTTTTCTTTTCCGCATCAAGCCTTCTTGTACAATCGGCTAAAATTTACCACACTAATCCGATTGCTGGAATGTACAAAGAAATAATGGTGACACTGATACTTGATACAGACGTTGAAATAATTATGTTTAAGAAAACTGCTGGCAAAGTTTTGCTTTGACGCACATGAATCTGCTTGCACTCTCCAAGTCTACATTTGTCAGTGTGCTAATCAATGTAAGATCATCAGTAGACCAAATTGGTGAAAGATCTGTAAGATAATGTTCATAACAATGGCTCAATCAATTCTAAGCAGTTGTGAAAGTACAAATTGCAGATGGTGGTGTCAAAAGTTTCAGAAACCTGACCAACATGAGAAGCTTTGAAATAGTCCTTGAGATTCATGTATGCAAAATGTTAGCTTGAAAAACATAAAGACGGAATCGGTAATGCATTGTGTAGTCTGATTCCCTGACATGTAGTAGTTGTCTTATCTGTATCGATTTCAAGTACTAAGTGTGAACCTTTCACTTCACATTTCTGTCTATATACTTCCCTTACATGCTGCTGAAATGAGACAATGAGAAGCAGAGTTGGACTCTTCAGAAATCACGATGACAATCCAGATCAGGAAGCGGCGGTTTACCTAGTCCAAGAGGCTGGCCAGTTAAGCTCCAAACAGAAAGTGTTGTCGATCTAAATAAAAACTAAATGAAAAACGCAATTCGAACATGTAGCGAATCAATCAATAAAAGCCAACAATGAGCCAGAACGTTCATTCATGTGGTAGCTAGTCAAGATTGTAGTTCGAATAGCACTGTGCCACATATTGACATGAAGGTAGAGGCCATCTGCCCACCGCTCATGCTACACCGACGCATCCTGCAATACAAAATACAGAACACAAATCAATACAGTTTTTTAGAGAGAGTGAAAAGCCGTACTAAGAGACAGCCAACTCCAGTCTCGATTCAAACCATTTGCAGGCTTAGATGTATCAGCATGAGACGCAGAAGAATTGGGGCGGTCAGCAGGGATCGAATGGAGGAGCAGCATGGTAGCTGATTGTCAGACACGAACGGTTGCCGGAGAAAGCAGAAGGGCGTGCGAGAAGGAGCCGCGCAGGGAGGAGGCAGTGCGTGCTCCTGCTACCGCTGCGAGGATTATGTAGGAGGTGAAGGATACGAAGGCTAAGGGGCGCGCGGTGGCAGACCAAAAGCACGGAGGCCCATGGATACAGTTGTGATATGCACGACGCTTGAGCGGCTTCGGGAATAATATGGAAAATATGTTTACAGAAGAGGTTAGTGGGATGATCCGGATGACATGGACCAATTAGAGGATCGCTGATGTGGATAGGCTGCATGTTAAGAGAATTCCTTGTAGTGGGTCTTTGCTATTTAGATATAGAAGATTAATGAAGCTCTCTTTACCCTACACAAAAACTTCCTTACATTGCACGCTATAATCTGGATCCACCAAAAACCATCGGACGTATATCTCTTCTCGAATTATTACTGTGATAGCTGATCAGACGAAGAGGAAAAATCGTTTTTTCCATCACTTGGTCAACATGATGAAAAAATGATACGTCCGCTTGTTAAACTTTCACTTGTTTATAATAAAGGATAATGAGTGAAGATTTGGTGCTCCCGGGTTCTAGTGATCTCGCCTATTTCAAAAAATTAAAAAACATATTTAAAAGTTTCAAAAAAACTGAAATAAAATCATACATGTTCCTACTGATATGTCCTACAACCGTGCAAAATCTCAACTCAAAATACTTTACGATTTGAGCTACACAAAAAAGACAAATGTCCAGATCTGAGTATAGTGTACAATATATGGTTTCAAATTTTTTAACTTTTGTCATTTTTGTGTAGGTCAAAATGTATTGTATTTTCCATTGGTATTTTGCATGTTTGTAGGACATATCAGTAGGAACATGCGTGATTTTTTTCAGATTTTTTCGAAACTTCTAAATATGTTTTTAATTTTTGAAATGAACGAGATCTATGGTTAGTTTTATAGATATATGGAGTAGGAACAAAAGGAAGCATAAACGACTTTCCGAAAATAAAGCTACTAAAATGCCTAGTTTTATAGATATATGGAGTAGGTAACATGGTTATGCAGTGTTGTGGAGTTCATGTAGAGGCTGCAGATCTATGGTTTAAAACAAGAACTTCACATGAGCTTCCTTTTGTCGTAGCACACGCTGAGCCCTAGCACTAAGACAGGCATCGATCTAAGTGTACAGACTAACGCTAATTAACCCCGCCTCCAAATTACCCTAAAACTCTGCTCAATCCCTCGTAATCTCAGCTCCCCTTTGGGAGCACCTACCGCTAATGCCACATCAGGAGCTTCCCCACGCACCAACCGTGTTCCCCAGCTTCCTCTGCCTCCCGCCGCACCACCGCCGCGCGGCGCCGCCCTTGAACGCAGCTCCGCCGCCGCCTCTCAGACCGTCGTGAGTGGCACCGCCGTTCCCTTCGTCGTGCGGCCTCTTCGTCCCAGCACCGAGAGGTGTGGCCTGCAGCTTCCGGCCCCGCATCGCCTGGACGACTCTGAGGAGCATCATGACGCCCTCCACGTTGAGGCTCCACCACCCCGGGTCGTTGCCGCGGCGGGCTAGCTCGCGGCGAGGAGCGCCTGCCCGGCTCGTCTCGATGGCGTCGAGGAGGTCGGACACGACAGCCTTGCTCGGCAGCGCCGCGGCGAAGGCGGTCGGGAGATGTGCGCCTGCGGCGTCGTTGCGGGCACCGAGGGCGATCGTCAGGTGGCGTGCGGGATGGATCGCGCCGGCGAGGAGGGAGCGGTTGAGCAGCTTGACGACGGCCGACGTGCGGACGGCGCGCTCCATCTGCCGGGCGGTGCTGGTGGCCGCCAACGCGTCCGCGTGGTGGGCCTCCCGAGGCGCTTTATCCTGGCGTGGGTACGGACCCATGGGTTCCAGTGCTGGCTCTGCTCGTCTGCTTCCTCCGCACCTGAACGAAATCGAACAAAATTAATTAGTTGCAGACTTGCGGTACGATACACACCGAAGGAAGGAAAAACGTTGGTCTCTACGCTCGACACGTATCAATACCAACATAAAGCTGAGATTCGGGCATGCCTGGGTGTTGCTAAATGCTAAGTTTGGACCATAGACGGAGGTCAGTATCTCCTTAAAATATGCAGTAATCAACCTAGTACGAATGCAAATTATATAGGTGGAACAAACAATGTTGTTTACCTTCTGCATTGGAGATATCCTGGTACCCGCAGAACCGTGAGAAGATCTCGGCCAGTGTAGCGCACTTCCTCTCCGCCGCGGCCACGCTACCGTCGGCGTCCGGTGGCACGACGACGGCGTAGAAGAAGCCCGGCAGCTCGAAGACGAAGACCCGGGCGTCGATGCGCGCGACGAGCGCGTCCCTGGAGAGCATCCAGTGGTGGTCGCCGACGGCGCAGGTGGCCATGGACACCGGGTGTCCCTCGACCCGGATCATGTGCACCGCCAGCTCGCCGGACCGGAACAGCTGCGTACCCTCGAAGCGGTCGCCGCAGAGCACGAAAAGGCTCACCGGCGTGCCCTCGGCCGCGAGCAGCTGCGTGTCCCTGCCCATGCGGTACTCCTCGGTCCGCCCGACCCTCAGCGGCGCCCGGCCAGTGTGCGCTCCTCCTCCTCCTTCCCGGGACGCCATCGATCAGGTTGGCAATGCTGCTCGATAGAAGGGTCAGCACACATTAGAATCAGGAAACACAAGGATTCGCGCGTGCAAGCACGATCTTAAAGAGTGTCTAACTGTACAGTGATTGCTATCATTGAGCTGACGACGTTATGATTCGACTGTTCCGTCAAAGATATTTTCAGATATTTGGCGTAGAGACTGTGCATACTACCGCTGACAGTGAGAGGCAATCCCAAGTTCCCAACACACACTGTGATCATACCATGGATTATTGTTGCATGGTTAACAACAGCAATAACCCCCGAGACCACTACATACGTGCTAGCGGAGGCAATGAGTGCTAGAAGGCTAGAAACAGTGGTGTGCTGCTTACCACACTAGAAGTCCGCTGCTTCGAGCCTCACACACCTCGCTTAAAACTACCAAGTATCCGGAGGGAGATCGTCGAGCTCGAGGTGCAGGAAGAAAGCCGCTAACTAGATCGACATAACATGGGATCTGACAGACAGAGAAGGTGGAGAGTTAGAAAAGAAGGAGGAGAGGACGAATGTATGTATGAGTGAGGAGTGCAGCTAGTCGCCCTTAAATAAAAAGACCGGAGGGCCTTCCCGTTTGTAAGGAAGAAAGAGAGGCGAAGAAACGGAGTTAGAGAAGAGAGTGGCGGGGAGACGGAGGAAGACCGGTTACGTGGGAGGCAACGCCATGCATGCATGCAAGCATGCACGCGCCACGCACGGGGACACCTCGCACGCTAGTGCCCGCCACCTCGCCTGGGACCCAGCCTCGGCATGGGGCCGGCAGGCGTACACGTGGCCCCCACCGCGCTACGTGGCCGTCGCCCGTCCACGCGTGGGGTTGCGCTGGCCCCCTTGCATGCCTCGTAGCCTTGCACCTGCATGCGACCGCTTCTTCTCTTTGCTAGCTCCCGCCATCGGTTTTCGTTTCCTCGGAGATGAACTGAACTACGAATATGCAACACGGTCCATGAAACTCATGCCCAACGCCTGATCCTGCAACAGGCTTCTCTAGTGGGCCGAGAAAATCGTAATTTTTACCTATGAGTTGAGATGCAAGCGGATCATCATTATTAGGAAACCCTCTACTCTACGCTCTCTAGTTTTTAAAACTGAACTACATTTTTCAATTTGATGATGTCATTGCAAAATTTAGTTATTTGTTTTGAACAAAATAGGATAATGGGTATCCTAATGAAGAACCACTTGCGCCCCTAATTATAACTCCCACTAAATCGTAATTTTTACCTATGAGAAACGATGCAAGCGGGTCATTATTATTAGGAAACCCTCTACTCTACGCTCTCTAGTTTTAAAAAATGAACTACATTTTTCAATTTGATGATGTCATTGCAAAATTTAGTTAATTTTTTTTGAACAAAATAGGATAATGGGTATCCTAATGAAGAACCACTTGCGCCCCTAATTATAACTCCCACTTACTTCACAAATTTATCTATACTGATTGAATTTTTTAATCGAATATGTCTAGTGCAAAAAAATATTCTAGTATTGCCTCGATCGACTAACAAGATAATAATTCTCAATCAGGTTCAAAAATATGTTATTTGACGGTATTGTAATTATTTGTTTATTGCCAAAAAAAATGTACTATTATTTGTTCTCACCAAATTTGTTTAACATGGATCTTAATGTGAAATCCACTGGTCTTGGGGTGGATGAGCCAATAAAAATTCTCGGATGGCTTACAATTAGCAAAAATATTGAAGAATTTCATCAGGGGTCTCCTTATTTTTATAAAAATAAGGCCTAAAATCTTCCTAATTTTAGTCTATAATAGAAACATCGACATTTATGTACACTAGAAGTTGTCAAACAGCCACACTTGCTTGGTGTCGGGCAATACCTAGGTAGAGCCATGGTCCTAAAGATTCTTTTTGAAAGGTCTAGCAATTACTCTCATATATTAAGCAGGTAGAATATTTACAGCATCGCACAAGGCGATACGGATGAAAACAAAAGAAATGAAAAATACGATAACAACGAATCACCACCCTCGTGCCACTAGTTCGGCACCCTGCGATGTAGAGGCACAACCCTGCCTCATCGGGCCATGACCACATCGCTTCCTGAGGCCGCCGCCCTGGCTTTCACCGTCAAGACCACAGAGACACCTCTCATTATCGCCGCAGACCCGAAACACAGCGAGAGTTAAGAGAACTCCAAGGAGACGCCTCCAAGAATGTAACGACGTGAACATCGCCTCCGCCCGCTCCAGAGGCGCTAAGGTTTTCACCCGGAGAGGCTTAAGGCACTCGCGTCGGTAGAGGATCGCAGCTTCCTAACGACGCATTCAAGAAGGAGAACGACGCCCTAGGGCACCATCGCTGTCGGCACCTAAGTGCAAGGCTTTCACTTGAAGCGCGATCTCGATCGCCAAGCCCTAGGGCTTGGCTAGGTAGCAGCAAGGCAGGCGGTGTGGCTCTGTCGCCGACCACCGATAGCATCTACATGCCACGGGGGCCGCAGCACCTCACACAGTGACGACCACGCCATGCCGGCGGGAGGCTACAGCTGCCCCTCCCGCACCTCGGCCACCTATTCGGCTTCCTTCCAGCTAGGGGCACGCCGGCCAAAACGGCACCTGCGCACCCTCATCCCTTTGCTGCGCCGTCGTGGTCGGACTTCCACAGCGAAGGGACGCGGCCGACCGGTAGAAATGACGCCGTCGGAGCAGCCAGCGTGTGGCTACTACCCCACGGCCACCAGCAGTGCACCGCTCGCACTCTTCGCAGACCATCACCAACGCCGAATCGAGGGGACGACGGACCCCTGGGCCCTCCCTAGCCTAGATCTGGCCCGCACGGCCGAGCTCGTGCTTCCACCGCGCCCATGGCGCCCACCGCCTGCTCGGGCCGTGGCGCTGCCCACACAGCCACCATGGCCGCTGACTTCGCCGAAGAAACCTGGGGCCGCCGCCCCGCCGCTCTAGCTCTGTCGCCAGCAACACGCCGTCTAGGGCGGCGCGTCACCCAAGCGGGAGACCCCCGCGCGCAAGGGAGGAGGGCCCGCCGCCGACGACTAGCCCCCCCCCCCCCCCCCTCTACCGGTGAGGCTACGCCTGACGGCGGAGAGGAGGAAGAGGAAACGCGGGGTGGGAGGTGGTCGCGCTGTTGTCGCCCGTATCGCCCCTGGGAGCGGGGACCGTTTCTGGTTCAGGTCCTAAGGATTCTGGACGATTTGGTTGGGATTATTTCTGACTTTTTGAGTTTGGTTTATAAGGCACCAAAGTTGACTTTATATTTTTCCTTATACCATCATGTAATAATGTCCAGTTAATAGCCAAAAGGCAAACTCAATAAAAGTTATCTTGTTGTTTTTTGACTTATAAGGCAAAGTTTAAAAATCAGAAATTAAGCCCAATCAAACATGTGTGCCTGATACTAAGATACCGCGTAACTTTATTATTCAGTGCCTGATTCATGATGTAACTATTATTTGATTAATAAACCTTGTTTGCCCCTCACAAAAATAAAATAAAAGATACCGCGTAACTTCTGTTTTAGGTTTGGATATCACACCAGGCAACATTGTTGTAGTTACCGACTTGGATACCAAAGTCTGCAGGTGTGGCAATACTTGCAACCTAATCTGGCTAGGTTCTTGCATATTGTCGACTTAAGCGTAGTACTAGGAGATATTTAGACCTGCCTCCATGTGGGTCTCTCTTTCTTGACCGTTGTTGTAGTTTACTACTGTGATCGTGTCGTATGGCAGTGGTTCTATGCCTGATTTGGCTAGATAGTATGGTTTGCTCTATTTGTTTGAATTATCGAGCTGTTTGGTTTCGGCCCAGGGATAATTTCTCTTCTACTTAATGAATAGTTAGTGCTTATTTTACTCTCCAAGATGTCAACGAAATACATTCTTTTATAACCATTCATGTCAAACGAAGTAGTTGGTCCCCATCCTGTTGGGGTCTTCGCCGTCACCTGCTCACTTGGCCGCATGTATTGCACAACCCCACAAGCGGTTGCCTTGCTTCCATGTCAAAACTGAAGTGTTTGCGTTGCTTGTGCGTTTTTGAACGATAGGAACATCTGCTCCTACGATTTGAAATGGATTTGGCGTTTTGCCTCGTAGGAGTAGATACTTTCATTATGGGAAAATAATTTTGTAAATGTTAAAAAAAATCGAAACAAATATTCGGGTGTACATACGAACATTTTATGTTGACACACCAAGTTTTACGGAAAAAAAACATTTTGTGTGGCTTGTGTAAAAAAGACAAATTGGGGTGCTACAAAACGACTTTTTGTGAGACATTTTTTTGTCTTTTTAACACAAACCACAAAAAATGTCTTTTTTCCGTGAAATTTTGTGTGTGAACATAGAATATCCGGATGTACACCTGGATTTTTTTTCGAATTTTTTGACATTTTGAATTGCGTTTTGAACAATAGGAGCATCAGCTCCTACGATCCGAAATGGATTTCCCACATTTATCAAGTTATTCAAGAATTGATCGGTTATTCATGCAGTGTATTGAAAACACGTTTGTTGTGTAGTTTACACATCGACTAAAGTTTAAAGGCAGCCGTACATAAAGAATAACCATTTACAGTCGATGTTAAGAATTGGAAGGGGGCATGCAAAATTCCTCTATGGAAAAGCTCATTAACCACTGATGCAGATCAAAACCAGCCAAATAAATAATTGGAGAGAGCGGGTCACCTTGCCGTACCACACGTTTGCAAGCAAACCTCTTTCCAGGCATGCCATTGAGAAGAAACTCAGCCATCTCTCATCAAAACCTCTGGAACTTAATTTTTTTTTAGAATTGCTTGATAATCAATAGTAGCGAAAGCTTTAGCAAATTAAACTTCAAAATGATGCATTCCTTCTTTGATTGTTTACACTGATGAATATACTCGTAAGCCCATGAGACACAACCTTGGATAGTACAAAGACTTATGGAAACCAAATTGGTTGAAATGAATCAGCTCGAGAATCTTTCCTTCTAGCCGGTTAGCAAGGATTTTTGTTAAAAAATGGGACTTGTAGTCAGCAAAGAAATAGGCCAAAAATCGTTTGGACCCACTAGCGAGTTAATTTTTTGGATTAATGTGAGAAAAGAATCATTAATGGTTGTAAGATTTACTTTGCCATACTAGAAATCCCGAGAAAGAATATAAAAGTCAAACTTGATAATCGCCCAGCAAGTTTGAAGGAAAAGCCCTATAATATATAATAACATCCAGGTCTAGAGCACGAACATTTGGAATATGCTTAACAATATTATCAATTTCTTGTATCGTGAAGGCCGAATATAGGCTGGACAAATCATGAGCTTCAGGAATGAGATGACTAAAATCAAAATTGGGATCGGTCTCACTTGTCACGCCCAAACGCTATTTGTAGGTAGGCCAGCCTTTTCATCATGATCCTAAGCTACTTGTGACCACCATGGCGTGCACCTTTGCTACAAATTCAAATTTATGAAAGAACTAGGTCAAGGAAAACACAATACATAAATGAGAAACTCAACCACAATTCCCATTCTATCATTGGACCATGAGAGCATGGCAACGATCGGTCCAGAGTGAATGGATTCTAGCCACCAAGACCTCATTGATATGAGAGGTCACACGCATCTATGCCTGTAGGTGGTGGGGTCCAAACGCCGTCGTTGACATGGAGGTGCCGGAGGTTGGCCTTGACAATGTTGTGGGGAGGCCGTTCCGCTCCAATTTGTACTAAATTATTTTACTTACCTATAAGTCATTATGTGATCAAATGATATAGTCTATAATCTTAAGTACTATTTTTTCATATTGTACCTAACAATATTAACTAGACTTAATACAGAAACTCAAATATCAATATTATATAATTGAAATGTTGGAAGTGCATAAGTTATACGGTTAAGCTCAAATCGACAAAAACAAGTTACTAAAATGTACTTTGTTAAAATCACTAAATAGAAATTTATGTGGATCTAATCAAATAATAAAGGACAAGAACCTTATACAGAATTATACGTTCATCTTAAATATTGCATAGTGTATTTGTGTCTATTTTATTATCTTTAAGTATGTTGATAAGTATATATAGTACAATGTAATGTGTAAAATATGTTAACACCCTTTTTTTTGTGGTATTGTGTATCTTAACTGTAACTAATAGAAAATTCTAGAGTATGTCAGGTTTCAACAAATGGTTTGTCCTTCGAATTTAGTCTCAAGCATGCTAATAATTGGCTTTGCTAATTTTTAGTTCTTTCGTGATTACATTTTACATTCTTGTCCTCTATTCATGATGACAACTGAATAGTTGGGCATTGTTGCTCTCGCCATGGTTTAAATTTCAAGAATTTTCTTTACATGCATGCAAATGTGTACTAATACACTATTCGTGAGATCAACGTATTTCCTAGAGGGCCATGTGCATATATAATATGCTTGGAGAACAACAAATAAATGAATGAGTCATGTCATTACTATAGGGCCTTCTCACTATTTGGTTCACAAGATTCTAAGAATATGTAACAAGTAAAACATCATATTATGACAAGCATATGATTTGCAAACATATGACTGAAACACACATATAATACGTCGACTCAATTGTTTGATATACATGAGCCTGAAGTGAGGGAATCCACAAACCCTTGAGTTTCAGTTAAACTTGCTTAAATCTCATAGATATTATGTATTTCGTTTATTCGGGTGCTCAAATGACAGGTAAAACCATGAGCAATAGTGAAGTAAAAAATGCTACTAAAAGCTCTTTTCTAGTTCTTCATACATAGGAATTCAACAAAGTACCCCGATGGGACATAGAACTCATGAGTCTTTCTTCGAGCCATAATTTCATTCAACATTAAGCAGATGCGACATTTTCGATAAAGAAAAATACAAAATTGATTTTCATTTTTTTTAGAGTGGACTTTTGGAACATAGGTACAACGAAACCCAATTTTAAATCTTAGCTAAAAGGCATACTTGAAATTTTTGAAAAGTTACGAAAGCAGCGCACACTGAGATACTTGTTAAAACATTGTAAAACGGTGGGCTATTTGAGAAAAAATTCAAACTTTGCAGTTGCAGCTTTTGGTTTGTTTTAAAAGGTGGGCTATGGGGTAAAACGTGTTCATACTAGTATTTTCCCGTATTTCTTCCTAACTATTTTTCGAAAATGAAATGAACCATGTTTTTTTTTTCAGATTAGAATAACACTAGGGCCATGAGATACAAATCAGTGAAGGAAAAAAGCATGTGGGCTAACACAATGGAAGGTCATGTATGCGAGTTTTAACTTTTAACTACAAGACTTTCTGGTGATATAGGGGTCATGATTAGAGATGATGCACGTAAATTTCTTGCTGCATGGAATGAACCACCCAATATGTTCTTGTAGCTAACACCTTAGAAGCTCGCGCTACTAGCAGGTGTGGAACTACGTTCAAAGACTGGTGTCAATTGACACCGGTGACTTCCGAAAACATTTAAGGAAATAATATTTGTGGTAAGCTAGTGACACCATCGGTTTAGCATACTCAAGAAGGTGTAACCATAGTACGTGACCTCCTTGTCGTGTGGGCCCTTTGGAAAGAGCGGATTTACCAACGCACATATATCCGTTGCTTTATACCCTTGCAACGCCCGATAAGGCAACGCATATAGATCCGTTGGTAGAAGAGCCTGCAACGCTTATATGGACATTAGATACAGATTTGTGTGTTGCAGGAGGGGGTTCTTGTTGTAGTGAAGGTGTAACCATAGTACGTGACCTCCTTGTTTGGAAAGAGCGGAACGGCCGGGTTTTCGAACGATCTGCGGAGATGGTCAACACGGTATGTCGGAGGATCGCAGACGAAGCGGAGCTATGGATACTCTCCGGCGATGTAGGGCTGAGTCTTATTTGGAGATAGCACGCTAGGCTAGTTGGGCGCTGTGTTTTTTTTTTCTTTTCGTGCTTTGTGGCTGCCCACTACCCTAGGCACGCATGTAGCCGCATCTTTCTGATGCCAGAAACGCTATACAAACCCTTTTTCTCTCTATCTATCGAAGACGACACGCAAAGCTTTTGTGTGTTCGCAAAAATAGTACGTGCCCCGACGTCTCATTTTTCTAGCTCCGCCCCCTGGCTACCAGCAGATGTATAAGTACAGCTTTGGCAATTGAAGTGAGATTTTTGTGAATTATTATTCAATCTGATCGCATGCAAGTCATTGAACCCCTAAAGACAGGAAGCTGTCCATCGAGGCCAGCGACTGGACTATATGATAGTATGATGATGATACTTCGTTTAAGCATCTAATTTCTCACAGTGTGATTTCTCTTAATAGGGAAGCCTATCTGTGTGGTGTTTATCGAGAGAGACGAATTGATCCTTCAAGTTTTATTATTTCAGTGTCAATGGATGATGTAGTATATATATATTTGATAGCTAAACCTCGTCATGATGGCTTGAAAAAAACATACTATGAATCTTGCTTACGAAGAAAACAGAGACGGATCCTGCTTTTTCGGCACAATCAATAAGAAAAACGACCAAACTAGTCGATCAATCCGGGATCCAGATCTGTGCCACAAATATCAGCACTCACTCACTTCGGCAGTGGTGCACACTGTAGCTGCACCACGCACGCGCATTGGTCGTGCAACTTGCACCAACTTGCGGCAAGCTAGACCCATTCGCGGCCCATGCCCTGGCGAGCGACGGCGCGCCCATCGACGCACGTACGCATGCACCGAGACGGGAAGGGCCGCCTCTCGCGCCGCCGGCGCCGGCGGAGGTCTCTGCGGTGCATGGCCGCCGCTACCACACGCGCGTACGTGGGCTCAGCGCGAGCTCGACACGCGCGGTCCGCCGCGCCACGTGCCAGAGCAGCTGGCCTTCCTCCTCGTCGCGGTGGACGGCGGTATGTTTCTTTTGCCGTTTCCAGCGACGGCTTTTCGGCGCTCTGGTCAGGCCAACAAGGGCTACAGCCGACGGCCTCGGAAACCAGCGGGGGACACGTCACCGGCTGCGCGCACGCATTGCTCCAACCGGCAACCACCTGGGCGCGCCGATCCATGGTCAACAGCTTGTCAGAATGCCCTACGTCGCTGCGGGCCCTCGGGTCGTTCTTCGCCACCTCAATGCCTCCGGTGGCATGTGCTCCGACGATCCGACTATTCTACGTTGTGATCTCCTTCAGGGTCGTTTCTTCAGATCGGGAGCCAAAACACCTCTCTAGGTTTTCCACTCGATCGAGCATTCGAGTGGACGTCTGAATATGAGAGATTTTGCGCGCTGTATATCCCGACCCCTCACAGGCTCGGTCATGCATGACCAAAGTCGTCCCGTCTGCAGGACGAGTCTAATTCTCATCCACGGCCACCTTGACTGCAAGCTTTTTCAATGGTACAGAACTAGGGCAACTTCAGCGCAGCTCCTCGTCTTTTCCGCGGACATCCGTTTCTATTTGTATGGACAGAAACCATGGCCCAACGCAGCAGTGCAAACGATAAGCCGGTCCATGGCCTGTCTGTTTCGACTTATTTTTGGACCATATTTGAGCCGGATTTCGCTCGCGAGTTACCTTTTACTTCCCAACATTCCTTAAATAGTTACTCAAAAATACATGATGAAATAAAAATATAAATTTATAATTGTCAATAAATATGCTAACAGAAGGTTTTTAAGAAATTATGAAGCTTGTTTTCATATTTTGGTTAGGAAGATAAGGTCTCATCTTGATACATACAACACTTACAAGAAACATGTAGCCATGGTTTTCTCAAATCGTCTCAAATTTTATGGTCAACTTACTTATACCTAATATGAGCCCATAATAAATTTCGGTGCACATTTGGCACTATTTCTAATTAAATCCAATATAATTAGCAAAAAAAATTAAATTGTGAAAATAGTAACTTAAATAAAAATATACCCTTTGTGGAAATTAGTTGTCCTAAAACACTTATAAGTATGTTTTCTTACAATAATTTTATTGATTAATTCGGAATTTTTGTAGCAATTTTATAAGCTATAATCAAATTTCAATTATTTATAAATATAAATATTGGAATTCTAGAAATACTAAGATGGGCTAAATCCCAAGAGCCCAAAAGCCCCTTTTCGCTCATTTATCTCAATCCAAATGGCAAATGGGTCAAGCCCATTTTCTCTATTCCTTCTGTTTCTTTATTCCCTTGGATGGGCCGAACGTTATACTTGTAAAAGAATTTGACCTCCTCCGGTCCTCCCTCAGTCAAATAACAAAGAGCATACTTCTCAAAAAAAAATAACAAAGAGCATAATCACTTGTACGTTATGTCATGATCCACCCAAAACAAAAGTGTACGTTAGGTCATGTGTTCAACCTAGGGCGACATGTATTTCTTCTATGCCACTTCGGTGGCCCAGGTTTAATCTCTACTTTCTCATGATGTTTTTTTAGTAAGTCATGGAAAATTGTTCAACAGTTTTGTCACACTTCGATGGATGACGTGGTTATGACTTAGCTTAATGTTTGCAGCTCAATCAACACAACAAAAGCTAAACAAAAAAATAGTGTGGTTGAGAGCGACGGGAGCTAATGGGTTTAGCCACCACTTGAAGGTTTATCAAAGAGGTTCCTATGATGCAGTAGTTGAAGAGTAGACTTGCAGCAGCATTGTCAAGGTGCGCCTGTTTAATCAATTGAGGCGGTGGAGTTAATTGATTCCGAGCAGCTCTCCATGAAGCAGCTGGTGCCTGCATTAAACTGGAGTGCGCTACCTTTACGTTGCACTATACAACTGCAATAGTGCTCCACTTGGTGTTAACAACTGTGAGGCAGCAACAAAAAGGTTTTACCTAAACCACTGATCACGGACCGGCCAGTAGTTGCATCAGCAGAACACACAGCCGTTTGCACGTTTGCCGTATTATATTAAGATTGCCTAGCAGCCTTTTTGATGATCCCTGCAAGTAATATAGTTAATACTGATGAATTCAAGAAAAGTTTTTTTAGGAACAAAACAGAGAAAGAAAAGGTTGATTGGCGAGGCTCGTGATCCTGAAATTTGACAGGAAAGAACTAGCCGGGCAGTTGAGGTTAAACAAGGCATGTAAAAGCTGGGCAGTTCATGCTTCTTTTACTCCTCATCTATCAGTGTGCTTAGCTGCAACCCACCATGTAAGCCGTACTAAAGCGCATATGATAACTTATTAAACAGAAGCACACCAAGTTTCCAGTTCATCAACCTCCTGATGCTATTTATTAAAAATTGGAGGAAATGGAGGTGATTCAGCCTGCACAGATAGATGTGTGTTGTATCTTGGCAGAGTTGCATCGGGATGAGCTCAAACAACTGACAATGTTAAGAAAGTAGTGGACAAAGAGGTGAGGACAGGTCCATATCAAGCATCATTGCTCGGTAGCCTAATCGGATGAAACCGGATGGAAGAGCTGTGAAGACGATCCATGTAAACAGGAGGCGAATTCTCCAGAAAATCAGTGTTGTGCCTGCCAGGGAGTGTTGCTGAGGCAAAGTACCGATCCTGCGTGTCAGACTTGGCGTTGCGAGATTGTAAAAACACGACCCTACCTTTAAAAAAGAATTGTCACAATACTGAAGTCACTCACATTTCAGTGGCAAGAGGGTAACGATACCCGCAGGTACCATTGTCATTGGCGCCGGAGCGCGGAGCTTTCACTCGGAAAAACCTTCACATCGCGCTTGATACGTCAGCCCAATGTCCCCGAGCCTAGCCTCCAAACCACGATCTGGGAGCTGCTTTGGCCAAAGCGTCACCAACACCAGGATCCCCCGCCGCCCCTCCTCGCCGTCCACACGATCAAAGAGAAGGCCATCACCACCGTCACGTCGCTCGCCGCAGAGACGACCGTGCAGTCCACCTTCTTGGGCCGCCGCCCCGGCGTCCACGACCTCGAGCCCCAGGATTGAACACCAAAACGAGGCTAGCGAGGTAGGATAGCGACCAGAGACCTGCGTGGGCAGTAGTGACAGCCAATAGGAGGAGATCGGTCCTCCACCGCCAAGAGCGGTCGCAGACCGGGCGCAGCAGCAGGGCCTGTCAGGCCCCGATCAGCCAGATCACGCAGATCCGGCCCAGATCAGGCCCGACTAGCCCCGCCGCCACGCTGCAGCGCCAAGGCCGTCGCCACCATCCACCTTGAGGTCCGACGTCCCACCTACTAGAGCCATCCCCGTCGAAACCCGCCGCCAATCAACCTGGGCTGAGGTCACCCCGAGCTCGCACCGCACGAATCCACCACCGCAACCATGGAGGCAGTCGATCTGATGAGCGCAGCGCCTACGCGCCACCCAGCCATCCAGCACGCCGTGGGCCCACTGGTCCACCGGCGGCCCAGATCTGGCCCAGACCTAGGTCCGAGCCGAGATCCAAATCGAGCGCGCCTAGCCTCGGGCCAGGCCACCACCGGTCACACCGCCGCCCGCTGCGACGGCCACCACTGCTGCCTCACCCACCGCCGTATCTGGGACCCACCGGACGTCGAGCCCCGGCCGGGCGCCGCCAGTTTCCTTCGCCGTCTGCCCGGATGCGCGCCGCCTCCTGGAAGTCGTCGTCGTCGCTGGCTCGCCCCGCCACCGCAGGTCACCGCACCGCCGCCGGAGCAGCCGTGCCGCCGCGCCCCTTGCCAAAAACACATTTCGTTTCATCAACCTGTCGGCGGATTAGGTAAGGTACGACCAAACTAACCATACTGCGAACCCTGATGGTATAGTGTTACAAGGACAACATGTCAATCTAAGGAGGCAATCAAGCTTCGATAAAACATTTCCTGCTGCAGGTCATCGGATTGTTTCAAAGTAGTTTCAAGGATAAATTTGAGTGTCAGCGTCCGGTTCTGTAAAGAGCTAAATTCTCTCAAGTTCTTGCTGAGTGTCCCGCCTTCAAACAAAAGAAGTGTTGCAAACATTGACGAGTGTTGACTGTTGACTGACGGGTAGTGCAATAACACAAATGGAATTTTCATGAAACCGAGACACAAACTGCATGCCAGTAATATTCTCTGCCATGCTGCCTGCCTGCTAGTGCCTCTGGCCATTCAGTCCCAGATCAAGGAACAACAGAGACGCATCAGAGAGCAAAAAGGAGAAGACTGAGAGCGAGACATCGATGCAAAAAAGAGAGAAAATGACAGAGTGGCTAAACAAACCGGGAGGAGTAGTATCAGGCTACCAGCAAAAGCGACCGCAAAGCTGCATCCCATCCGCGCGCTTTCTTTTCTTTTAAAGCGCGCCTCCTTCCTTCCTCCTCCCCCAAAGCTACCTGCAGAGAGACCCGGCCGGAGCAATGAAGAAGGTTAAGGTGGTGGGCGGTGGCAAGGTGGGAGCGGCGACGGCGCCGACCGACCTGCTCGTCTGCTTCCCTGCGCGGCAGCACCTGGCGCTGATGCCCAAGTACATGTGCAGCCCGTCACGGGCGACGCTGGACAGGGCGGTGGCCGCGCGCCGGAGGCAGCTCCAGCTCCCGGCCGCGCGTCCTGGACCGTCTGGTGGCGGCGGTGGTGGACCGGGAGGGCGTGGGCGTGGCAGTAGCCCGCTGTTCCGTGGTTCGAAGGCGAAGCAGACGACCGGGGAAGGCGACGACGAGCCGCAGTCGCCCAAGGTGACGTGCGCCGGGCAGATCAAGGTCGTCCGGCCGAGGAAGCCGAGGCCGGTGGTGGCGATGGATAAAAACGGTAGGGTCGGCGGCAGCGGGAGGAGGTGGATCACCGTGGCGGAGGAGATCGAGCGGCTGCAGGAGCAGAGGAAGAAGGGAAGCTGGCTCGAGGCCTTCGGGGTCAGGCGGGACGCGCTGCCCTTCCTCGGGGGCGCGCTCCGGAGCCTCCGGCACAAGGCGCGCTGCTTCGGGTCATCGCTCCACGCCGCGGTGGACTCCTCGACGGACGACGAGGACGAGGACGACGCGGGAGAGCACGATCGCGAACCGGGCGCCGCCGCGAGCGTGTTCTCCAAGTGGCTCATGGTGCTGGAAGGGAGCCAAGAACCCCACGACCAAGACTCCAGAGACGAGGATGAGCGGACGAGCAGAGAGGCGCACGACGACTGTTCCAAATTGCCGTCCGTTCCGCCGCCGAACGCGCTGCTCCTCATGCGGTGCCGATCGGCGCCGGCGAAGGGCCTAGCGAGTAAAGGAGCAGAGGAGCCAACGGACGGCGAGGAGACAGCGCATGCAGAGGAGGACATGGACGAGATGGTGTTCATGAGAACGGCGCCGGATTTCCTGAAGCTGTCCATCGACATTGCCAAGGAGACGTGGGTCGTCGGCGGCGTCGACCCCCTCCCGCGATGCCGGAGCTGGAAGAGGTAACTGCTCTCGTCAGTTGGCGCCGATCGAGCAGCAGTGGTATTCGTTGTACAGAGCTCTACCAGCTATGTTATATTTCGGCTGCAAAATATATAGTTATAAATCCAAGCTACAAAAAAATGTTGCGTTTTACTGTCGCGATTGGTCCTGCGTGGTTCAATGTTGGGAGGATCGTCATAGAACCTCTGATTCATACAGTAGTTTCATACACATACAAGTGGCACGATGATGAGATGAAAGGGACTTGGTTCAATGTTGGGAGGATGATGAGATGAAACTATGAAAGGGACTTGGCTTCTTGCTATAGGCCCAACGTTGGAATGCTAACCTAGACATCTCGTAATCTGCGCATCACAACACAGGATCCTGTTCGTTCCTGTCAGCCGTCAGCCCAGTAGCACAGTAGAATGCAGAGGTGCAGAGGAAAGATCGTCCGATGCTGCTTTGAGAGAACCTGACTGTCCCGCATCAAGAATTACTATTACTATACGGCGAACTAGCATGTAAAATAAAACTGACACAACTACCGAGGCCACATCATAGACTTGTGGTCCCAAATGGCAACCTGGTACATCGCCATCAGCCGGATGGGCATCCGTAATGTATAAGAGCAAGTATAATACTAGAGTCAAGTGTTAGCTATAAGACAATGACATGTCATTTATAGTCATTTCTATAGCCAACATGTACAATAGTAAGACACAAAGATGATCTATTTTACTGATACATGGCCCACTATTCACTCTCACAAAGTGACTAGAAGCACGTGCTAGAGCTGGCTCTTGCATGAGAGCCCACTCCTCTTCTCTCTCCTCTTCTCTCTTCCAACTAAGCACAAATATATTATTTTAATCCTTATAGTCCGCACACGTCACTCTATTGTACTTGCTCTAAGGAGAGATTTTGCTATAAGCTAGGTTCCACTTATCTTATGGAATTCTCCACAATGTATAAGGTGTACTTTAGCCATAAGCTGGGACCCACATATTGTGGGTAACCTACAAGCTTGAGGTGCACCTTAGTCTTATGAATATGTTTGTTTTTCTCCACAATGTATAAGGATACCACAAGGACTGCCACCTAATACTTATGGTGTGCTTTTTTTTTGCACATTGCGAATGCCCTAAGATCACCAAATAATCGGCTAAGGAGTAGATGATTACCGATGGTATTTCAATCTGCAACCCAAACTGCAGGCATCAGTTCACACTAAACGCACGCAGGACCTAATTAACCCTACACAGAAGAGTTACGGAGTAAAATAGTGGCATATCCGCATATATGTCAACACCTAGCATAACAAAGTAGCCTACAGAAAGTTGCAAAATTTAAAAAAGTAGCCTCGAGGAAATGAGTGTGCCGAACTGCCCTGCGGCAAGCATAATGGAAGCAGGTGGCGGATGTACAGCTGCGGCCAGACACGACACAGAGATATTTGCAAAAGAAAAAGGGCAAAAGCTCCGTTTTACCCCTGGTCACTTGCAATGGAAGAAGCCACGCATCCTTGAAATGCTAAATCGTTCACAGATCGGAATAGTTGTTTCTCTGAAGACACACACAAGACAGAACATGGGCAGTGCTGTAAAGTTTCCCGTTTACCTGTTCACCCAAATGGCATAACCGCATAAACGAGTTCCTGAATCCATGCTACGGAGCTGATTACATGTAGTTTTGGCACATCCATTTAGAAAAACATTCAGTAACAGTGAAACTGCAGGTGATTTGTAACTCCGAAGGAACATTCGTCGAGTGAGGCACTGTACAGTTTTTTCTCAAATCTTACGCACCAAAGAGCGGGGATAGGAATAGGAGCCCGGAGCAGTTGAAGGAAGGGCTAAATGAAGGTTCGCCATGTCACCATTTCGCCAGCAAGGCTATACAAGGGGTAGGGTAAGTGCTTCAGAGCAGACATTGGAAACTACTAACGCCGTTGAATTGACCCTGCAAAATCGTTGCAGCAAAGCTGTGTTAGCTGCATTACTTACACAAATGCTGAACTATCCACACAAACATATTTTCTTATGAAGGAAAGGCTGTGTGATGAATCTACAACAGAAGAATAATGCAGATATATGCCGTGTATGATCAAGAGTAATTCGTTCTTGGAACAATACAGATATTTGGTCAAACTAACAAGAATAAATGAGAACAATACGGAAGCGCAGCTAAAAGGTGCTACCAGAAAAACTAGATAGAGCGGGGTATTATTATGTTTTTTAGCTGGTGTTGTCAGGTGTAAAGGTAGGAATTATGCAAGCAATTCGTGATAACAAACAATAACAAACAGGTTAAAGTGATAAGCATTACCAATTAACCATCAGAAGAAAATTCTTTCACCATCACCTCTAGAAAGCTACCTAAGAAAACAAATCTATTAGTACGCAGCGACTTTTACTTCCAGAGGAAAAGATCAACAGATACAAAAAACATAGATATGCTTAAATATCTCAATTACAACTAACTGAAGCAAAAACAAATCAAGAGGCATACCACAAGCAGCATATTAGACTAATTTGCTGAATTATATGCTTTCTGGACCTCCGTTTTTATCGCCACAGCAAGGTCTGATGCCTTATACTCGGCTCCAAAGCATCTTACTGTCTCCAAGCATGGATCTAGCAAGTACCTACAACTTCAGATAGTCAAGTTCTTGAAGCTTTATCGACAAAGGAAGGTATATGAAGAATCCCATGTGCTCTTACATGTTATGAGAGCTGTCTACAATATAATCCTGACCAACTTCACCAACTTTTTTGAAGAAAATGCGGTATTCCTGTGCTATCTGTCTTATTGCATCGACGGAACCTGTTAATCCTATTATTCTTGGGTCAAATTCTGCAGTTGAAATGAGACAAATCATCAGTTTAAAACACAGTACATAATTTTGAAGGTTCATAACATAGAACAAACAAACAGAGAGTAACTTACCACTAAGATATGCCTTAAGCTGAGCAGGTGAATCACGTTGAGGATCAATTGTGATAAAGAGTGGTTTAATCTTGATATCATGCTTTGATTCTACAAAACAAAGAATAAATGTTCACAACAGATCATGAAGATAACAAATAAGTGGTACAAACAGCAGAGTTCAAAAAAAATCTACTCGTACAAGCAGAACATAGCACAGAAAATCGCTGCTTTAGAATGTGGAGTGCCATCAATTTTAAGCCCACCAGACACAGAGTAGTTCAAACTTCAGACTAAGCATGACTGAGACTAACAGAAGAGAACTAGTTAAATAGCTTTAACGACATGATTACTAAAAGGACTTAATAATAGTTTCACGCAAAGACCATAAATCATTGGGAATTTCTGTCAAATGTTTCATGAAAACTGGATGTTTTAGCCCAAATGATTTAAGCAAAACCTGCATTTGTGCACTCACAGACCAAAAAACCATATGCATTATGCATATGAGGGTGCTATCTACTAAATCTGTAAAAGAAAACACAGAGATGATGATATGATAAATATCATAACAAAAAGCAATATCAAAAGATGAGATGTCTCCCATCAAGTATTCATAACAAAAAGCAGGATGTGGTATATAGCAACGCACCTAACAGCTTAACAACATCAGCGATCTTCTGAACTTCTGCTGGCCCCACATCTGGGGATGATGTATATCCAAAATACATCAGCGTCCAAGTTCCTCGAAGCTTTGATTCAGTCACCACATTGTTTTCTGTATCATAGAGCTTAAATGGTCCCCCTATTGCAGGTCTGTTGGTAGTACACCTTTTGGGAACAGTGGTCTGCTGTGCTTCTTTACCTTCAAACAACATGATGTCATAGTTAAGAGCAATAATAAATTCAATAAGACACGTTAAAAGGCTAAATGAAAACTGTTGGCCATTCAATCTTAGCTACCATGTGCAGCTGAAAAGTAACAATAAAAACCTTATATCATTCGAGCTAAGTTGCCATGTACAACTGAAAAGCAACTTACTAAGTTACTATCATGCACTTCCTATCTTTTTATTCAAAACTAAACATAGTGGCATTATAGGATAAATGGAAATTCCAAGATATAAAAATACCCAGAAAGGACCAAATAATTAGGAGAGACACCGGTCCAAAATAAAATAAAAGTGCCATAGGAAGGCAGACCATGCACAGATTTAATGTTTTTTAATCAATAGGGTTTCAGCATTTTCTTTTTATTTCTGAGATCTGGAAGACGCACAAGGGGGCATTCAAGGATCTCATTGCCTAGATAATTATACTCTGATCATGGCATCACCCAATCTAATATTAAGATTTTTCTAAAACTAACACTGACTACCAGAGTTGAACTGGCTGAAAACATAAATGCATCAAATGTATTACTTCAGGAACAATATGAAGCATCACTTCTTAAAAAAATTGTAAGTACCTGAGGAAATCATACGCTTCTCATCATTATAGCGAACAAAAGTGGCTAGTCCAGCAAAGGCTAGAATGGCAGATGGCTGCAAAACCAACATTTATATAAGAATATTGCAGATGCAAAATGCTCCAACAGATGATTGTTAGGCCAAAGTACAGTGCAGATGTCCAAAAAAAACTGTAAGACTTCACCAATAAGCCATGATAATAATTTGACATTTGACAATACTACAAAAATAATAATAAATCATAGTTGAGCGAAAAATGATAAAAGAGAAGATCAGGCAGGCCACAAAAGCAACATACGACAATGTAATATATCAGTGGCTGAGAAGTTGACACATTCTCTTCAGGTTGTGTCATTGGTCTATTATACTTGGAGCTTCCTCCGGTAGAATAGCCTCGAGACTGGTAACCCCGTGCTGGAAATAGCCTGCAGAACCAAATGCTGGAATTAAAGAACCACACAATCGAACAAACAAAGATATGCCCCTGTAGAAAAAGTAACATACATGCAAACAGGCTTGGAAGAATAACCACACATGGGTGGCATTCAGATCATACGAGGTCTAAATTAGGTAAAAATAATTCGAACTATATCCATAAGAGGCAGCAAAATGATTGTCGAACCAAACTGCCTCTGCACTTGTCATGAGAATGTATGGCATAACTACAATACTTCACCATCCTACCATGATGTAGCCACTTATGCTAGTGTGAGCCATCAGCAACAGCACATAAGAGGCAGCAAAATGATTGTCGAACCAAACTGCCTCTGCACTTGTCATGAGAATGTATGGCATAACTACAATACTTCACCATCCTACCATGATGTAGCCACTTATGCTAGTGTGAGCCATCAGCAACAGCACATGTACATATTTGCAACTAGAAATGATAAATAGCAGCACAGTGCCACAGTGACTTGAACACTAGGTCATGATCATAATTGCCATGCATGTCAAATACTAGTTTAAGCAGTCGTGAGTCACATGTACTGAAAAACTGCGGCACCAGAATGAAGACCAAGTGTGTGTCAAATACTAGTTTATGCAGTCATGAATCACAGGTACTGACAAACTGTGGCACCAAAATGAAGAACATAGACTACATAGTGATGCATAAAGTGCAGGGCACACACAATTGTGGTAACTCGCTGGCCGTACTTCAGAGCAATTTTGTCGCCCAACTACCGCGAGACTAGACAGCGGTTCTAAGAGCCCCGAATCCTTCCCGTTCCCTCCACGCACACAAGGAGACACGGGCCAGATTCTTCCCCTACCGGCCTCAATCCCCAACCCAAACGAGAATCAGACCAACCAAGGAAGCCATCGCGGAAGCGCGGGGTGCGGCATTAGCACAAACAGGTAGCGTGCGCGCGAAGGACAGGAGCGTTACGCGGAAAAGGTGAACGGGACACGAGGCAGCCGTACCTGGCCTTCCACGGCGGGGGCACCTCGGCCGCGCGGGCAGCGCCGAGGCGGCGGAGCAGTGAGAGCTTGAGGAAGCGCGCGGGCAGCATGGTCGGGGACCGAGAGGAGGCGCTCCGGAGCGAGGCGGGGGCGGTGGTGGAGTGGTGGAGGCGATGGAAAGGGGAAGGGGAGGAACTGGGACGTTTTGGTGAGGTTTTGGGGGTTGTCTCGGCTCGGTCGGGCGTGTTCAACTTCTGGTCCAAGAAAGAAAGCAAATTTGATCTTCGTGCAGCCCAAGAGAGATCGTTTTGCTCTCTGGGCTCATCTGGTCTCATTTGCTGCTCCCAATAATTCGTCGCTTCATTTTCACAGTCGGTTTATGTATTTCAAAGAAAATTATACCGCTCTATGTAAATTTTACAGGTATTTTCATATTGGTATTAGTTCAGGTCTAATTATGAGATTGTGATTCTTTATTTATTATTCATATGCCGATGCGCTTCGTTAAGAATTTTGTGAAACTCACGGTCAGATTTTTGGTCCAAAACCATTATAGTCATTTGTCATCGCTTACTTTCACAATTAATTCGCTTTTTGAAGAAAATTATAAGAAATATTATCCTAAGTAAATATTACCGGTCTTTTAATATTGTTATTAGTTGAGGTCTATTTTTGAGATTCATGATTCTTTGTTTGTTACACATACGTGGATGTGCTTTGCCAAGAATTTTGTAAATTCATAGAAAGATTTTCATTCCCAGTGAATCATAGACAAATGTCGATAAGAAGTATTTGTTTAGTGTTTTGGTGAACATGTGAATGTTTTCTCTAAAATTATTAGGATGAGACGCCGGAGGATTACTCACTGTGTCTCGTGAGTCTCGAGTCGTAGGAAGAGGCTAAGTGCAGGCCCTGGCTAAGTGCGAGGTCGAGGAGGAGATAACATCGCGTGATGAAGAATTCCATGGCGACAAAGCTCGTAGAAGACAAAGCGCGTGTAGTGAAGGGATGCGTAAAAGTAAGTCCCATGTCCCACACAGATTGAATGGAGATTTTTTTTCCACAAATGTTGCCATATTATTAAGAAGGATGTCTATGATTTGCACTCTTAGTTTCATTATGGAACCGTAAGGTTTCAAAGAATTAAAAGTTCTTACATTACTTTGGTTCCTAAGAACTCCATTACTTCTTTAGTGAATGATTTTAGACCTATTTCTCTGCTCAAGGGTTCACTAAAAATTATTTGAAATTTTCTTGCTAATAGACTCCAACAAGTTCCTATGCAACTTATTCACGAAAACCGGTACAGATTTATCAAGTCAAAAAACATACAAGACTACCCGACCTTTTGACATTTTCTCCCCCATTTCTCTCTCTCAGGTGTGCTACAGTAGTGACCAGCTAGTTGTAGTTAAAAGATGATACGAGAGCAAGACGCCAAACCATGACAAAATGTGTGTGTATTTTTTAATGATTTATAGTAAACTTTTTTACTTGATCACATCTCATCTTGTCGGTAGATTATGTCATTCTTATGATTGATAAAGTCTTATACATATTTTGCTACCAGTTTTGAGGTATAACTAGCATAATTGACAATGTAGTCATGCTTTTTTGTATCATAGTTCTAATATTTACCAATAAAAGTATATTTTCTTGTGCTAAATCTATACAATTTTATCATAATTCTCTTGTAGTTTTTTTTAGAAAATTCATTAGTTACAATATATTTTAGCCCTAAAATTAATCAAACTAAGAGTTTCATCTCTAGTAATGATTTATATGTGTCATCGACCATAGTATCCTTAAATATTTATAGAACTTTGTAGAATATTTAAAAACTTATAAATCTAATAAATAATGATATGGGGTGCTTTTTATTACAACTAAGTAGATTGAGAGTTCTCACGACTATGAGTGTTTGAATATATTTCCTTGTATAGATGTATAGAATATATTTCCGTCCGCTACACTATGCCATCACAGAGAACAGTTTTGTGTGAATGTTGTGTTTAGTAGATCACTAGAATTCAGCCTTGAGTAACGAAGGAGATAAATTGTCCGGGACTGAATAAGATGCCAATCTTGTTTAGCGATGAACTTGGTTGAACACTATATGGTCATGAAATCCCACTCCTCCATGTGATTGGGTTTTGGTACGTCCAAATTTATCTATAATTTTCAATTGTTTCATGCTATTTTATATCATTGATCATATTTCTATTGTGATTAATATCATTTTGTGACATTTTCTTAAACTAACATATTAACAAGATGCCAAATGCAAGTTCATGTTTTTGTATTTCAGAAAATTTATTAAATAAATATCCTTGGAAAAGGTCCATAATTGGTTTTGGACTTGGATTGTAAATCCAATTCCGGGTTTAAACACACGCCGCATTCACGTCATCACAAGAAATGCATACTTGCTCCAATACATGAGAGAGGAACAAAAGTTCAATGATTTCAAATAAAGGTCACTTTGTCCAACCTTGAAACAAAAAGAGTTGGTATGTTTGGTTAGTGAGCGAACCCATGCTACACGAAATGACCGAGTACCCCCCAGTACACCCGAAGGCCAAGGCAACGTCTCCCTCCCTGAAGACAAGATGCCACAGCAGTTCGGGCCGGCCGTTTGCATGCTAACACATAAAACTAAAATAGAATCTTATATTCCAATGAATTTTGGATATGAATTGCATTGGATCTAACTGGACCAGGGTTCACTCGAATGGATCTCCATAAACAAATGATCTAATAGCCTTTGTATACTATGCAATTATTATGGATCAGATCTTTGTTAGAGTCGACATTGTTTGTTCATGTTGGTTTTGGACTCTAAATCCAATTCCGGGTTTAAACACACACCACGTTCACGTTACCACTCTAAATCCAATTCCGGGTTTAAACACACCACGTTCACGTTGCCACAAGAAATGCACACGTCACCCTGATACATGATAGAGGAATAAAGTTCAATGATTTCAGATAAAGGTCAATTTATCCAACCTTGAAACAGAGAGTGTGCAGTTAAAACATTGCTCGATAAAAGAAACAAAAAGAGTTGGTATGTTTGGTTAGTGAGCGAACCCATGCTACACGAAATGACCGGGGTACCCCCCAGTACACCCGAAGGGCAAGGCAGCATCTCCCTCCCTGAAGACAAGATGCCACAGCAGTTCGGGCCGGCCGTTTCCGTGGAAACCCACAGGCATTCGAGATCAGGGCTTGGGGAGCCGACCGGTCTCTAGGGCCAAGCCGCCTGGGACCAGAATCAGATAGCAACCCCTTCATATGCCCCATCTTCGTCCAGCACTCGAGCCGCCTGCCTAGGCAGTCTCAAACTTTCTCTGGGCCCGGGCCTCCTTCTTTCTCTGGCTCAACCTGGCCCACAGTGCACCTCGGTCAACGGAGCGCCCTTCGCCCTCTCTGGCTAGGCAGACTCTCCCTCTGACCGGGTCTTCGTCTCTTTCTTCGTTCACCGGCACGCACGTTCCGAGCACCACACTGTGCTCTGGCGCTGCGCTGCTAACGGACGGGCAAAGGCCGCCACTACGCTGGACTCTGACACGGGCTTCAAACCAACAACCAAACACACCAACTCTTTAGCCCTCCTATAGCTGGAGTCACAAGCGAGTGCTACCACGCTCGGCTGGTGCGGGCGCGGAGGGGTGGCTATTTAAGCTGGTGCCGGAGCTGCTCGGTTAGCGGTGTGGGACTAAAACAACAAGGCGTGGATGGATGAGTGAACGAACGGCAGCGTGTCTAGTGCCTACGGGTTTGCAATGGGCCACCATCTCTGTGGGGCTGAGCTGCGTTTGCAATGGGCCAGACGCTATTATGTTAGCTCTTGAGGCTGTCCTGTACTAGTCGCATAGTTTTTTTTTTTTGGAAAAAGCTACTCCCTCCATTCCTGATTGTAGGGTGTATAGTTTTCTGCACGAATATTAAGATATGGGTATTTGGCATACGGTATACTCATTTTGGTCTGGAAAAATTGGGAGATATGAGTTCCTCATAAACACAAATTGAAAACAATACACCCTACAAATTAGGATTCATTTGTGGATGGGTAAAATTGTTCATAAATCTCATTATACCATACATTTTGGAATTTTTCTGAAAAAACTATACACCTTACATTAAGGAACGGAGGGAGTATTGTTCAACCGGCTGTTGCTACATTGTATGATGCTTGTAATTGGAATTTTGCATAATGATTTTAAGGTATATATTTCTAAATGGTCTCGACTCTACTTCATCTCGAAATAACTACTACATTACTTGATTGAATTTCGCCTCTCTTGTGTGTGTATGAATTTGTACCGCTTGAATATTTTGATGCCATTTGTTTGAATTTTGATTCTAGGTTGTGAATAGTAAATGCCACAAGTTCATCTAATAACATGAGATTTGGTTGAAAAATAGTTGATCCAAATCTTCCATACCTTCTATGCCAACATCCGATTGCATAAATGGCGGCCTACCTTTTTTACATGTCATTTTTGGTCAAAATTATCAAAAATCCCCTCGTCTAACTTGGCACACCACTTTATTGTTGCATGACATGATCGATCAGCTAACTTGTACCTCATATACACCATTTTTTTTCATGAAATTTGAGCATACGGAGGTTGGTGTCTTTTGACGATTCAAAATAGAAAGCTTTTAAAATTACCAACTAAACACTCTTGGGTGAGAATCATAAAATAAGATCTTTTAAAAAAAATCTAGGGTGCATGGAGAGAACTAAGGAGCAATCATTCACTCATTAATAGTTTGTAATTTTTATTCTTGTTAATCTTGACTTATGAGTTTAAATTCTTATGTACATCCTGTACATAGCTATCTTGTTTGTTTTAATTTAAGTTTGATCTTGTCCTACTATAGTACCCTAATGATAAAAGTTTGGGATTTAGGACGTCAATTTTAATGGAAGTCAATTGTTCTCCCTAAATTGCGCAGAACTACGACGCTCAGTTATTCAAACATGGTTGGCCATTGATACTGGGGGTGAATATATAGCCCTAACTCTTGAGTAGCTGGTGGACTAAAAGGGCCATGTGGCCCACACTGCATTTACATGACAAACTTCTCATTTTGTTTTATTTGTTACATAACATTTTCTCCCCCATTTCTATCTCGGCCGTGGTGCAGTAGTGATCAGCTAGTTGTATTTAAAACATGCTATGAGACCAGGACACCATGTACTGAAAAAACTTGTATGTATTTCTCAATGATTTATAGTAAACTTTTTTACTTTATCGCATCTCATCTTGCCGGTAGATATATGTCATTCGTATGATTGATAAAGCCTTCTACATATTTTGCCAACTACTAGTTTTGAGGTATAACTAGCATAATTGACAATGTAGTCATGTTTTTGTGTATCATAGTTCTAATATTTACCAATTAAACTATATTTTCTTGTGGTAAACTTCTACTTACTATTTTATCATAATTTTCTTGTAGTTTGGGTTTTTTAGAGCATTCATTTTTTACAATATATGTAGCCCTAAAATTAAGCAAATCAATAGTTTCATCTCTAGGAATGATTTATGCTCCTCAATAATATTATATGTTTATATTTATAGAACTTTGTTGAACATTATAGAACTTATAAATCTAATAAATAATGACATGGCATGCTTTTGACAGAGGAGTAATTTCCCATCTTGAAACATTAAGATATATACACACCTTCGTAACTACCCAGTGACTACCGTTTTGATCACCCAATTAAGGCCGTGATGATTATAAGTACCAATGCAATTCTTACAGCATGCACAACCCTAATAACCTTATGGTTCAAGGACATGCTATATAATAACCTTTCTGTGATATGAAGCTAAGGACAAAAAGACACTTTAACGGAATCTCTTAGCATACCAACCACTTGGGTCTATCCAGCCATATTGTTCAACCAACAATATGCTACTCATTGATGCTGACATAAATAATGCCCGTGACCAGGAACGCATAGTCATCTTGCATTCAACAAATTAGTCCGTAGAAAAAGACTAGGGTATATTTTACTGTTCATGTTTAATACACGTGCGTATGAGCTTTCCTCTGAATCTCATATTCAGGAGCCACAACAGTTATAGCATAGAAACATAAAACATAATTAATGAATCAGATGTATAAATACATTGCCTTTCGGGCATACATCCAATAGTACCTGGGGCTGTCGCGCTCGATGGTGGCCACCGAGTTGGTGAGCGCTGCCAGGAATCCAGGCGTGTCGCCGTCGTCCTCTTTCCACAGCGGGGACGACACGTGGTACCCCGTCGGGATCACCTCCACCGGCAGTGGCGGCGTCCTGGGGCGGCGCAGGTACAAGCGGTCGCGCGGTGGGATCGGGCTCGGGCCTTGCGTCCGTGGATGACGATGCCGCCGCCGCCTCCTCCACGACACGGCAGTGATTACCGCCCCTCCTTCACCCCTACAGACGCGGCGTGGCGCGCGGGCCTGGTTATCGATGCGGCGTGGTGGTGGCAGCGGCATCAGCCGGAACGGGGTAGGGTTCCCCGTTGCGGCATGCGGCCTCGATGGCGGAAGCCACCATGTGGCCGGTCTTGCCCCACCAGCGGTGCCGCCCCTCCGCGTTCCAGCGGTCTGGTGGTGTGTCGCCGTCATAGAACTCCACCGCCTCCTGGCGCTCTTGCTGGAACGCGCCCCGGTTGTTGTCGTCGTACTCCGGGGCGGCGCCGGGCGATGGCTCCATACACAAGAGGGTGCTGACGGAGAGAGTGGAGCGGTTAAAACATTACTCGAGAAAACAGAAAATAAAAAGAGTTGGTATGTTTGATTGTGAGCGAACCCATGCTACACGAAAGGACCGTGTACCACATGTACGAACCTCGAAGGGCCAGGCACATCTCCATCGAGACAAGGTGCCACAGCAGTTCAGGCCGGGCCAGTTCCGTGTAAGCCCACAGGCATACGAGATCAGGGCTTTGGAAGCCCGCCGGCATACAGCCAAGCAGCCTGAGACCAGAATCAGATAAGCCCTTCCCTTTTTACGCCTCAGCACCACAGCAGAGCGCCCTACGCACATCTGCTAGGCGAACTCTCCTTGGCCGGGCCTTCTTTCACTGACAGCCATGGGTCCAAGTCGAGCACATCTGCTCACCTGGCCCACACCTCGGTACACGGAGCGCCCTACGCCTACTGGCTAGGCTAGGCAGACTCTCTCTGACCGGTATCTTCCGGATATCTTTTCTTTGCGGCACAAACGTTCCGAGCATCTCTGTGCTCTAGCGCTGCGCCTGACGGACGGGCCCGTCTACACTGACTCTGACATGGGCTTCAAACCCACAATCAAACACACCAACTCTTTTGCCCTCCGGAGCTGGAGTCACAAGCGCGCGCTACCGCACTCGGCGATGCAGGCAGAGAACGGTGGCTATTTAAGCTGGTGCCGGAGCTGCTCCGTTAGCGGTATGGGACTAAAACAATGCGCGGATAATTGAAGTTTAACGGTGGACAGCGTCTACGGGTTTGCAAGGCGCAGCGGATATGGTTTGCATTGGGCCGCCCTCTTTCTAGGCCTGAACCGTGTTTGCGACGGGCCGTGACGGGAATTTATCGTAAAAATTAAAACAGAGGCTGTGCACGGAATTCTGTGTTTTTTCTGTTGCTCGTGAGGGTGAGGCTGTAGTACCACCACCAGAAAGAACATTATTGGACACATACGATACGATACAATTCCCTGATGCATTATTATTACTAGTTTCCAGATGAACACAGGTTGCCGATCACATAGCTCTGAGCCGCCGATTGACATCGATCGATCGCGGTGCGGCTCACGCCTTGCGGTTGCGGAGCTGGTGCAAGGCCTTCAGGTTGGAGATGGCGGCGGCCGGATCGAGGCTCTTGGGGCACGTCGCCGTGCAGCTCTTGATCATCCTGCACCTGTACAGCTTATCCCACCCCTCCGACAGCGCCTGGATCCGCTCCTCCCCGTACTCGTCGCGGCTTCAAGTTATCCATTAACAGGAATCACGCATCACTCTAATCAGATACTTCTAGTTGATCACTGCAGCGTCTAATGTGCTCTAGAAAGTCCAGTACGTACCTGTCGGAGACCCAGCGGTAGGCGTGGAGCAGCGCGGCGGGGCCGAGGAAGTCCTCCGAGTTCCACCAGTAGGACGGGCACGCCGTGCTGCAGCACGCGCACAGGATGCACTCGTACAGCCCGTCCAGCTTCTTCCGCTCGCCCGGCGACTGCGCGTGCTCCCGCCCCTCCGCCGCCGGACGCTTCGTCTTCAGCCACGGCTCCACCGACTTGTACTGCTGGTAGAAGTTGGTCATGTCCACGACGAGGTCCTTGACCACGTACATGTGCGGCAGCGGCGTGATCATCGTCGCCGTCGACGTGTCAGTGTCCACCGGCTTCAGGCACGCCACCGTGTTCACCCCGTCGATGTTCATGGAGCACGACCCGCAGATGCCCTCGCGGCACGACCGCCGGAACACCAGCGTCGAGTCGTGCTCATTCTTGATCTTCTGGAGCACGTCCAGCACCTGTCAACGGAGAAACCTGACCATGCGTGCAAAACATAGTTGCAAAGAACAGCAAGACTGACATTCACAGTACCATCGGGCCGCAGGCGCCGAGGTCGACGAAGTAGGACTGCAGGAACGGCCGTCCGGGCCTGTCCGGGTTCCACCGGTAAATCTGGAACTCCTTCACCGTCGAGGCCTTGCCGCCGCGCTCCTTCACCTCTTCCGCGGCGGCGAGGCCGGCCTGGTTCTCCGCGGATTCTTGGGCGTGGACGCGCGCCGCCGGGTGGCCTTTGAGGGCGGGGAAATGCTCGTCGCCCTTCACGGCCTGCTTCGCCGCGTCCACCACGCGGTCCTTCACCGAGGCCAGCCGAGGCAGCGTCCTCCTCAGCATCGTCGCGATTCGCGAATGCCCCCGAATCGCAGGAATGCTCGCTCGTGGGGTGGCCGGGTGCGCGCGACACCTGTGGAAGAGGATCACTGAGCAACACCTGGGCATAAGAAGCTGGAGCTCGCCGCGGCACGTGTGCCGGCGCGGTGACACGTGTGGCGCGGGAGGAGGAGGTGGCTACAGCCAAGAGCGGTTTGAGCCGACCTCTATGGACTCGTCTCGCGGCGTGCGGCGGCGCTAACACAGCCACATGGCTTCAGGCCTACTACTGTGACACCCTGAAGGCAATTAGGTGGGCTTTTTAGAGCCCGCCTCGGAATATCCATCCTGGGCATTTTGTCTCTCGAGCCCAGAATTCTTCTGGCTCTCCGCTTTCAGTTTTTCTATTGGAAAATGGAATTTTGTTAATTTGGAAAATAATTACAGTAGATGGACATAGAAATTGCAACTTCGTGAGGGAAATGTTGGAGCCAAGTATTGTCAGTCTGAATTGTACCCATACTCGCTGGCTCATCACTCTTTTTATTCAATGAAGGAATTTGCATTGGATTTTTAGGTGCGCTGGCTCCCACTTATTTTGTTTTAACAACACTATTTGACAACTCCACAATGTAGGGGAGCTGGTACCAAAAGCCAAATTTACTATTTGGCTACCTTATTTGGAACGCATTGTGGCTGCCCTTGATCGGTTGACGTGGAAAACATGAGCCTCTAGGGTCTAAACCGGACAAAATTGCGCGTCTGCTTGTTCTCTCCGAAGGCGAGATTAAAATGCCATCAAACAGCAGCCGTGCAGAGTTACCACCAGTCGCCTTTATGCGGACGACGCGGTGATCTTCATGGCGCCTTACCATGAGGATGTCTCCAACCTCGCCCACATCCTTGCTAATTTTGGTGCGGCCACGGGCTTGACTACCAACCTTCAAAAGAGTATTGTGGCTCCAATTCGGTGTGATGGTTTGGACGTCAACAACATTCTCCTTACCCTACCGGCATCTTTGACCACCTTCCCTATGCAATATCTCGGCCTCCCCCTTGGCGTGAAGAGACTCGGCAAAGTTCACTTCCAATATATCCATGATAAGGCGATTAAAAGGCTTGTGCCTTGGAATGGAGTCAACATAGCGGGAAGAAAGGAAATTGTTACCTCCATCCTCACGTCGCAAACTATCTACCCGCTCACGGCCTTGGATGTACCGGTTGAGCCTCTTGAAGCGGTCCAAAAAGTTATTCGCGGTTTCCTTTGGGCGGGTAAGGAGAAGGCGACGGGGGCAAAGTGCAAAGTGAATTGGAAGGCGGTTTGTAAGCCTAAGATTTATGGTGGTCTAGGCATCCTTGACTTGAAAAAATTCGGAAGAGCTCTTCGTCTTCGGTGGCCGTGGCTTGAGTGGACGGCTCCGGAGAGACCTTGGGTCGGTTTGGGTAACCCATGCAAGAAAGGCGACATGGACTTCTTCTATTCAATGACCAAGGTGACGCTTGGCGACGGAAAGAAAGCGAATTTTTGGGATGCTCCTTGGGCCGATGGTTTAAGTCCAAGAGTGATTGCGCCCTCCATCTTTGCCCTCTCGAAACGCAAGAATTGGTGTGTCCGGGACGCCCTCTCCGACAACGCGTGGGTCCTCCAAATTGACACCTCCGAGGGCCTCTCGTTGCATCACCTCCAAGAATTCACAACCCTTTGGCATTTCACGTCTCAAGTTGCACTCGCCGATGATATTGGACATGACACCATCACTTGGAAGCTTACTCCCTCCGGTTCCTACTCTTGCAACTCGGCCTACTTGGCTCAATTTGCGGGATCCACTTACTCCTCAATGGGCTCTCTTGTTTGGAAGAATTGCCCCCCCCCCCCCCCCCCCGAAGTGCAAATTTTTCGCGTGGCTAATCATTCAAAACCGTGTGTGGACTAACGATCGTCTTGAGCGGAGGGGTTGGCCAAATGACAAGCTTTGTCCCCTTTGCCGGTGTGTCGACGAGACGGCGTGTCACCTCCTTCTTCATTGTCGCTTCTCCATTCGCATTTGGAACTTGATCAAAGATTGGCTTGGTCTTGTGGACTTCGACCCCCCCTCGTGGTCCGCCATCAACAAGGTTGAAGATTGGTGGGAGCTCCTCCTTCTTCGGCACCCCTCGAGGAGGAAAGCCATGGCTTCGCTCCTCATGCTTACTTCTTGGGAGCTTTGGAATGAGCGTAATGCGAGGACCTTCAAGAAGACAAGCGCCTTGCCCGCCGCCCTTTTCTCTAAAATCAAACTTGAAGCTAAATCTTGGGTGCTTGCCAGGGCAAAGAACTTGGGTCACCTTTTGCCGGGAGATTAATTCGTGTACTCTTTATTCCGTTGCCCTTTTGGGCTGTTGTGTTCAAACTTTGTGACTCTCCTTCTTTATTAAATACATAAAGGGCAAATCTTTTGCCTTTCGCTTCAAATAATTTCTAGAAGAATTTTGGGCGCACAAAGCGGGCTGGACTGACTTACCGGCGAGACCCGTAGCAAGATACAGCTAAAGTAGTTTGACAAGTCACATCTCGCAGACGTTAATGTCAGACTTTTCTAACCGAGGTCGACGAAGTAGGACTGCAGGAACGGCCGGCCGGGCGTGTCCGGGTTCCACCGGTAAATCTGGAACTCCTTCACCATCGAGGCCTTGCCGCCGCGCTCCTTCTCCTCCTCCGCGGCGGCGAGGCCGGCCTGGTTCTCGCGGACTCGCGGGCGTGGACGCGCGCGGCCGGGTGGCCCTTGAGGGCGGGGAAGTGCTCGTCGCCCTTCACGGCCTGCTTCGCCGAGTCCACCACGCGGTCCTTCACCGAGGCCAGCCGAGGCAGCGTCCTCCTCAGCATCGTCGCGAATGCTCCGAAATCGCAGGAATGCTCGCTCGTAGGGTGGCCGGGTGCGCGCGACACCTGTGGAAGAGGATCACTGAGCTGAGCGGCGGGCACAAGAAGCTGGAGCTCGCCGCGGCACCTGTGCCGGCGCGGTGACACGTGTGGCGCGGGAGCAGGAGGTGGCTACAGCCAAGAGCGGTTTGAGCCGACCTCTATGGACTCGTCTCGCGGCGTGCGGCGGCGCTAACACAGCCACATGGCTTCAGGCCTACTACTGTGACACCCTGAAGGCAATTAGGTGGGCTTTTTAGAGCCCGCCTCGGAATATCCATCCTGGGCATTTTGTCTCTCGAGCCCAGAATTCTTCTGGCTCTCCGCTTTCAGTTTTTTTATTGGAAAATGGAATTTTGTTAATTGGGAAAATAATTACAGTAGATGGACATAGAAATTGCAACTTCGTGAGGGAAATGTTGGAGCCAAGTATTGTCAGTCTGAATTGTACCCATACTCGCAGGCTCATCACTCTTTTTATTCAATGAAGGAATTTGGCATTGGATTTTTAGGTGCGCTGGCTCCCACTTATTTTGTTTTAACAACACTATTTGACACCTCCACAATGTAGGGGAGCTGGTACCAAAAGCCAAATTTACTATTTGGAACGCATTGTGGCTGCCCTTGATCGGTTGACGTGGAAAACATGAGCCTCTAGGGTCTAAACCGGACAAAATTGCGCGTCTGCGTGTTTTCTCCGAAGGCGAGATGAAAATGCCATCAAACACCAGCCGTGCAGAGTTACCACCAGTCAATGAAAATTGCGCGTCTGCGTGTTCTCTCCGAAGGCGAGATGAAATTGCGCGTCTGCGTGTTCTCTCCGAAGGCGAGATGAAAGCGGGCTGGACTGACTTACCGGCGAGACCCGTAGCAAGATACAGCTAAAGTAGTTTGACAAGTCTCATCTTGTAGACGTTAATGTGAGACTTTTCTAACCGTGAGGATAAGCTCTCAAAGAGTGGAGATTAATGGTTGGGAAAATGTTAATCAATCTTAGATAGTTACAGCGACTGTTACTTTGGCAGCAACATGGACCTGAAATTGATCGTCCTTCACCAGTTCACCTACTCGACATTTGAATTAGTTGTTACTCGTTACAGAACGTAGCCATTTTCTAAGATACCACTTCTCATGTATGGGTAGAATAACAATAAAAATAGTGTTGGTTATACTTTATAGGAGATCGTCACCACTTCAGCAACACTAGCGAGTATACTCATTATCTCATACATAATCCTTACCTATCCCGGCCCGACCCCGCGTCGTCTCCTTGCGAGGCGACTCGGGGGAAACCCTAGAAACCGCGCCGCCACCCCCCGCACGCCGGCTCCACCCGCCGCGCCGCCGCCGGAGGAAACCGCCGGGCGCAGGCCGCGCGGCGGACGGTGGCGGCGGGGCATCCGCTCGCGCGCGGGGCGTCTTCCTCGGCGGCGAGGGATCCTGGTGGGGGAGGCTCGGCCTCTGGCGCTGCGGCCGGTACGGCGCTCCCCGGCGGCCCTTCTCCTCGCGCCCTCCGGTCAACAGCCCTGCAGCGCCTCCATGGTTGGCAGCTTCGGCCGCTCGCCGGTGCGGCGGCGCCGGCAAGCCCGGCGTGTCGGGTGGGGTGGCAGCCCAGCCTCCTGTTTCCTGGTGGTTGGACGGCGTGGACTGGAGGCCGTCGTTGTGCTTCGTCGACTTTGGTGCTAGAGGCGCCAGATTGGTCCGCGCCCGATCTGGCCGTCGGCGTCTGTTGGCGTCGAGGATGGTTGCTCCGGCGTGGTGGTGGCGCCGCCGCCGCGTTTTGGAGGTGTTTGGCTCAGCGGGTCTGCAGGTCGATGGCGCGGCTGTTCGATTGCGTGGGGATGCGGTTTCCAGGTTGCTCCGGGCGAAAGCCTGTCGACGCGGCGCCTGTGGGCGTCGCTCTCCCCTTGGGGGTCGTCGTGGAGCTCTCCTCTCTCCGCTGCCTCGGATACCATCTTCGGGTGAAGACCTGGACCCTGCTGTGCAGGGTTGGACGACGGCGTTGATTCTCGTTGCCTCCCCTCTTGAGGGCGTCGTTTTGAAGATGGTGATTCCCTGTGTGCTCTCTCGGGGCTGGCCTTGCACGGCATCGTGGTTGGCAGCGGCTAACTGACGATGTGGAGGTTCCGTGCGGAGGTGTGAGGCTTGGCAACGACGATGGTGGTGAGCAATGGTGTGGTCGCGGCAATGGCTTCGTAGTCGGCTTTGTTCCGGCGTGTCCGAGGGTCTTCGTGTTGGTCTCCCCAGTAGTGGAGTCGGAGATGATATTTTGAGCGGCGTACGATGACCTGCTGGGGCAGTCAGGTGGTGATGAAGATCTTCGGCGCAGGTCTTGCGCATCTCCTCTCCGGAGCTCATCATCAGAATCGGAGCTGCCTATCTCTGCTCGAAGAGTCATCTGTTTGGCATAGGCCGACGTGGGCTTCTCGACGCCGCTTCGGCAATGGTCTCCTTGGTGGTTTACTTGTGAAGTCGGAGTCGCTGCAAGGTGTGCAGCTTGATGACGATGACACGGGTGGCAACCTCGACGACGACTCTAGCTTCGGTGGCTTGTGTAGGTAGCCAGGGTGGCTGTGTGCGCCCTCGCGACGGTCGTGTTCCATGACGGTCGTCGAGGGTGTTGTTTCGGTTTTAGACCGGTTTCCCGCTAATTAATCGGTCAATTCCCACTTCTGCTTAATTAATGAAAATGGCAAATCTTTGCCTCGGTTCAAAAAAAAAAAACCACTTCAGCAGTAATGAACACAACGATCTCTACCATTCAAACCAGGTGGTTTTATACTCCTATATCAGATCTGTTTGGGGTCTCTGGGACCAGAGCGCTGCAACGATTGACGACTCACGTGGTTGTCCTTGGTCGTGCGGCCACACCACACCGTCGCGCACGTTTTGTTCGGCGATTCCGGGAGGGAGCACGTATGTATCATGCGGTTGCCGGTGCCATGAGTAAATCATAATCCGCGGGGATGATGAGCGGCCGAACCGACGGAGATCCCGGCCGTGAGCACGAGCATCATGCACGCACGCGCCTCCCCTCTTGCAAACAAATGCCAAAACATCATCACGCGGGGCGTGCGTCACATGAGGGAGAACTCATTAAGTTGGTGGCAACCGTTGCAACACCGGGGCCAGAAACTCCCCCGCCTCAAATCATGTCAAGTACTAATTGACATCTTGCATTCCATGAAAAGAAATAAGAATTGGATGTGCCTAGTACCTGATTCCCACTACCATCTTAGCACAATGCATCATCTCCAACTTTTGTTGAAGATGCGAGAAGCAACTCGTGGTTCTTACTGTGCGTGATGTCACAAGGGTTCAAACCTCATGTTCTTACCAAATACTAAACGCCGCAACCAGTTCAACCCGCACAAACTATTAAGGGCGTCTGTTTCTTTGAGATCCGTGCAAAAACACTACAACAAACACTCCTGGCCTTGGCTATTCCCTGATCATGCAGTCCTCTCACTTTTACGAATGATACCTTCCATTTTAGTGATTTCTCATTTTACAAAGAACTTAAATCGAGTTCGTTTTTAGTTTTTACAAAGCATCATGGGATCAGACTGAGTTGATAAGCTCCTTCTATTTTATCACAAATTGTTCTATTCGCAAGTCTAGATTTATGCAATTGTGACAAAAAATCATGGAGTCTGACGGATAAATAGAATAGTAAATCATGGAAAACGCAATTTCAGATTAATGCATGAATTTGATATGGTGAAATTCTGGATTTATGCATTAACAACATTTTTTCTGGATATATGCAGTAACAACCTTTTCTAGATATATGCATTAATGGCAAGATTGTATCTTGTACTAGTACTTCCTCCGGTATTCAGAGCCCCTAGTGGTTTTCTATTTGTTCCGAATAGACCCAAATAAGGCCGTAAGAATTAAATTCCCCAACAAATCATGCCTACAATTACTCCTAGACACAACTGTCTCTCCTTTTATTTCTCCCGTATGAAACTGATTGCGTGCATGTAGTGAGAACATGATTTGTATGACGGGGGCGTTCCTTCTCTCTTCCTTCGTCTACTCCGGTTCCAATTCCTGTTTAACATTCACATGGCACGAAAACTGTTTCGGGACGATACAAAACCCACAATGAGGATCGAGAAGTATAGATTCAATGCAGTTTGCATGTTAGTAGAGTGGTAGCAAGGCACATGAAAAGCAGAATACACTATTGTGACTCTAGTCGAACATGACATATATCTGCTCTTAGGCATTACAACCGCCCCAGGTGCACTATTCCATCATGTAATTACGCATCAACAAAGTGCACATACTTATTACCAACCAACACTGATTCATATGATGTGTCCTTGTGTCAACTTCCACTCATAATATGTTTCAAGCAGAAAATTCAAGAAAATAACCACTAAAATTTTGATACGGATTAATTGCCGCGTTATTGCCATTTTTTTAACTGTAGATATAGCTAATGGTATCTAGTTTTGGAGGACCAAGCGAGCCTACCTTGGTTGCCCGCCCGAGTCCAGGACTTGCCTTGTGGTGTGTAACTGTGTACTCATATTCAGGTGGATTAACAAAAATTCATGGATGCCAACAAACAATTCAAAACAAAGGAAGAATTGATGCATGATACTACGAACATTTATTTTGCTTTAAATTTATGTTTTTGGGATAAATGCTATTTCAATACTAAACGTGGAGCATGGGCAATGCTATTTGGGTACTACATAGCACACTCGTTGTTTGGTTGATTGTTGACATGAAAATCATATTTGGCCATGAAACACCAATGATCGAGCAATACCAAAGAATCGGAGAAAAATCCTTATGAATGCCTCTAGAGAATTATGTTTACTTGAACCTAAGATAGATGGACATATATACTATTTAGTTTCATACTTACTTACATCTCGACCTGAAATCAACCACAATACACTCTAGAAACAACTATCAAACTATTTATTAGACGCTACCTTAAGAGCTCATCTTTGTGAAGATATTCAAATCGACAATAAGATACACATATACAATATTATCCATGTATATGTAATAATCTATGGATATCGGATTTACAAACCTTTTAGTTTTTTTTTGCATCTAGATAAACATATTGTATCAAAAGGAAACTTTTATTTTTTGTTGCAAATAGTGTACTTAAATTACAATGATAAACTAAAATAAGTTTTTATTATTGTATTGTTATTATGTATTGAATTATGTTGGGTGTAATGGAAAACTATATGTGTTGAGAACTTATTTTCACATAACACAAGTGACCGATCAACGCATCTGTTGCCGATGAGTTCCACGATGTCGATGGAGCGGCGCATTTGCTGCCTGTGAGAGGTAAAACACAACACGGAGGGGACGTCACATCTACTACTTCTCCATTGGTGGCAAGGCATCATCGAGAAGACGCATCTTCAACCCGCTGCCCTAGGTAGCTACCAGGGGCTTAGAGGGCGAGGAGGGGACGGGAAGCTTGGTGGTTGAGGGAGGTCAGTGTCAGTTTTGGGAGTCGACAAAATAGCAGGGGAATGGCTTCCCTTTTTATCTCCATCGAGGCCAAAGGAGTAGACACGAGATATACAAATTAGAACTGTTTTGAATATATGTAACATGTTTGGTTGGTCCATTCGAAACTGACCTAGTGCTTGATGCGGCTATAATAGCCCGTTGGGAACCCCAAGAGAAAGGTGTGAAGTAGCGTAGTAGCAAGTTTTCCTTTGATTTCAAAACCAAGGTTATCGAACCAGTAGGACTTGGAGAAGGCTTCAACTAGGTGCAATCTACTATGGCGCTTATAGATCAACGTGGACCTGCACAAAACACAAACAAACTACTTTGCCCCAACTAATAGGAAGGTTGTCAATCTCCTGGCTTGCTGAACACAAAGGATTAAACGTATGATGTGGAAAACAATTATAAATGCAAAAATGAACAGCGAGTAAATGATGATGGAAAGCAGTGAAAACGGTGTTTTAATCAATGTAAAAGAATGACCGGGGTCCACAGTTCACTAGTGGTGTCTCTCCATAAAACAAATAAACATACATGTTGGGTAAACAAATTACAGCTAGGCAATTGACAAATTGTAAGGGCATTACAATGCTATCATGACAAGCTATAGTTCACTGTAGTATTTAATTGGGCATTACAACAAATTGCATTCGCCGCTTGCTAGCTGCATCTATGACTAATAATCCACCTCGGGATCGCTATCTAGCAAGTCACCCAAAGTATTAAGTTGCAAGCAACAGATAATTGCAATAATCAAAGAGTGTAATGTAAGCAATACATATAACACGTAGAAATAGCACCGTTGTTTTACCCCAAGTGGCAACATCACATCCCCGTCACGTTCGTTTCTGTCATCTCGAGCACAGACAAAAGAAGGCATGAACCAACTACCTAGCGTAAATACCCCCTCTTGGAGACACTAGAAATACTTGGCCAAAGCAACCACTAGCATCGGAGAGCATGCAAGATCATAAATAAAACATATAGATAAATAGATGAACAAACTTGATCATAACTTCACTATTCATGAGATCCAGCAAACACAACATGTAGCATTACATAAAGATGATCTTATCATGTTAGGTAGCCACAAGATCTAAACATGATAGCAGAAGGAGAAGAGACAACATCTAGCTACTGCTATGGACCCATAGTCCAATGGTGAACTACTCACGCATCACTCTGGAGGCAGGCATGGTGGTGTAGATGCCTCCGATGATGATCTCCCCCTCCGACAGGGTATCGGGAAGAGCTTCAGAACCCTCCCAAACTAGGGTTGGCGACGGTGGCGGCCTCAGATATCTTTCTGGAAATTTGATCGGGTACTTAGGGTTTTCGAGGCAGAGGGAATATATAAGTGAAGAGGCGGCGCCGGAGGGCACCCAGGGGGCCCAGACGACCCCCGGGCGCGGGCCCACCCTTGGCCGCGCCTGGGGGCGTCTGGGCGCCCAGGGTCGTCTCCTAGGCTGCCCTTTGGACTCCGTCTTATTTTCTTTATAAAAATCACCTCCGTAATTTTTAGGTCTTTTGGAGAATATTTCCTTACTAGGATTTCTGAAACAAAAAGGCAGCAGAAAACAGGAACTGGCACTAGGCATCTTGTTAATAGGTTAGTCCTAGAAAATGTATAAAAATGATATAACACTAAATAAAATATGTTAATATAAAACAAGCATGGAACATAAAAAATTATAGATAAGTTTGAGACGTATCACCTAGCTGTCGGTGCAAAACTCAAACTATATCAGACGGGGCGACAAAGGCGACGTCGAAGCTGCTGGCAATGGGCTGATGGTTCAGTCGGCAGTGGCAACAAAAATCTCCACCATTTCTTTTGGCATAAGTGGTTGCGGGGACGCATATCTCTGACATCGGCAACACTGTGGCCCCTCCCGTTCGACATTGAGAAGGCTCCTATGTACTTGGCACCGGCTCATCGGCCTCGTCTCTATAACGGGCTCCTTCTTTGATCTTGTTTGTCCTCTTCGGCCGGTAGGTTAGGGGAGGGGTCCAACGACGCTACAACTTTCAGGTATGGGATCCTTCATAACTACTTATTTTCCTATCATTGTTGACACTGCAATTGCTTTATTGACTATTCGATTAATTTGAACTTCTTAAGGCATTTGAAAAAGGTGTTTGGTTTTTTATTCAACTAAAAAGTATGAGGTCTTTAAATGATACTAATGTACGTAATGTTGCAATATGATATGGTCCATATATGCATACGCTCTTCTAATAATAAGTCGTCTAATTTTAATCTTGATGATTTTTTACTCTGAATTAAAAGTGTTGCAAGTAACCTTGCCACGTGATTTGTTTCAACTGGAGGTTTCTATACAAATGCTTTATTTTCCTATTAGATTCTCTTGACTATAGCTACAACCGTAGCCTCACTGAAAAAAGTCTCTCTAAATTGAAACTACTGAGAAATTTCAGAGGTCAACTATGTTACGATAAATACTGAAATGCTTGAATATGTGTTGTATTGAGAAGAATATGTTGGACAAAATTGATCTCGATATTGTCCTCAATGATTTGCATCTAGAAATGCCCGAGGAAGCTTTTTGTGATATATATTTGAAGCATTATTGTCATATTGCAATCTGGTTCTCATTTGAGGTAATCGCTAGCGGGGAAAGGCGCGCCTTGTGTGCCCGTTTTGTTCTCTATCATTGTGTAGACTCGTTATTTTTGGGTCACATGTTTTTCTAGTAAATTCACTATTCAATAATAATAATGTAGTCCATTGTATATATATAACTTCAATATATACAAATGCATTTTAGGAGAAAAAAAAGTAGTAGTTTATTTCGACGTTTGGTCCCTCCGACTAAAAATACACATTTTAGAAGGGGCGAGGACAACAAGCAGATCGGGACTACGGCTAACATCGATCAGTGCGGTACGTGAAGACCGTCTCAGTTTCGACGTTTGATCTCGTATTCTTCCACATAAGAGAAGTCACAATAAAAAATTGAACACATATTCACTTGTGAAAAAAAAAATCAAAACTTACACATATGTGGAGAGAGATTTGTGGGCTCCAACTTATAGACATATGTGTCGTTGTTTCATTGGAAAAAACAAGGAAGAAAGGAGAGCAAAGCATTTTTAGGGAGATTAGAAATTGGAAGGATTCCATACTTCCTCCATTCCGACAAAACAAGGTATATATAAATTTAGAAAAACCATACTAAAATTGAATAACCGAAATAATAACTATATATCCCAAAAATCACCAGTGGCACCCGAGCTCACTAGAGATCTTTTTTGAAATTTTTGAAAACAATAATTTTAGGTCAAAAAAAATCTGAAATTCGGTACACAAATACATATACACATTGTGTGTGTACGCAAGAAATTTCTTCAGAAAAACTTTGTATTTTTGGGCTACACAAAAAAGTGAAATATCTGACAACTTCAACCCAATATTTTCCCTGTTTTGTGTTCACATTTTTTCTGTAGCTTGGAATACGAATTTTTTGCACCGACAATTTCCACATACCTAGAGAACATGCACATGTATCCAAGAAAAAAAGATTTGAATATTTTGAAATTCAAACTTAAAATATCAAAAAAAATTCCACAAGGGCTCACCGGTGCGAAGTCTGCATAACTATATATCCACCGTATATTGAAGAAAGACATATCCTATGGTGCATCCACAGATTTGATGATGCAAAGGAGGACTTTTCGCAGGAGACAAAACCTCTAGATCGCTGGCGCCGGGGGCCATCGTCAGCTTTTGCTTTTCCCCGGTGACTAATTATGGACGCGGAACAATGTTGTTCACCAAACCAAACCAGCGCCGCAGCAGAGAGAGAGCCAGCCAAGTCGCACTCGCGCACCGCAACAACAAACAAACCTCCGTCGTCCCCTCCCCTTTGCTTGCGTCCTCGGGGGTGGGTGGAACGTGCGCCGAAGCAGCAGCCCTTAGCCCCTCTCGATCTCCTCCCTTTTATACCACGCTGCGGGTTCATACCAAAGCTTCTCTTCCAGCTGGATCGCGGGCAGTCAGGGTTGGGCTCTTGCGGCATGGAAGATCCGGTCTTTTTAGCCACTTGTGGTGCTCAGTGACTGGTTTGGTGGTGGTAGTTGGCTTTCTTGGAGGGTTGCACCACCGCGTGAGGATCTCTGGTGGTGGTGCCGCGATGGACTCCGGCAACAGCGGCAGCCTCCAGTCGTCGAGCGGCGGCGACGACGATTACGACTCGCGGGGAGGCGGCGTCGACTCCTCGCCGCTCTCCGCGCTGCTCCGGCCGGCGCCGTCGCCCGGCGCGTTCTCGCTCCACGGCTCCCTCTACGGCCTCCAAGATTTCACCTCCGGTGGTCCACCGCAGCAGCAGCAGCAGCAGGCGCCCTGGTCGGCGCAGTTCATGCCGGGGCCGGCCTACTCGTCCCAGCGCGCCGCGCCGGCCGACGCGGGCATGGGCGGCTCGAGCGCGCATCATCAGGCGTCTGATCCGTCGGCGGCGGCCGCGCCTGCGCCAGCGCCGCCGAGGGGCTCGCGGAAGCGGGCGCGCGCGTCGCGGCGGGCCCCCACGACGGTGCTCACCACCGACACCTCCAACTTCCGCGCCATGGTGCAGGAGTTCACCGGCATCCCTAACCCGCCCTTCGGTTCTGCCGGCCCCGGCGCGCCCTTCGGCTCCCGCTTCGACCACATCTTCTCCTCGTCCTCCTCGCTCCGCTCCGCCGCCGACCCGTCCTCCTCGCTGCCGCCTACCTCCTCCGCCCCTTCGCGCAGAAGCTCCAGACGGATGCGGCGCCTTCCCCTTTCGCGCCCTTCACGTCGCCGTCCTCGTCGGCGAACGTCGGCGGCCCCAATGCCAATGTCAATGCCACGACCGCCGCCACCACGGCAGCATCCGCCAAACAGCGCGCCGGCGACGACTTCCAGCTGCCCTCCTCCGCGCTTCTGCGGATGCAGCAGGACCAGAGCAGCAGCTACCTCTCCTTCCAGAACCTCCTCGGCTCCACGCAGCCCATGTCGCAGCAGCACATGTTCGGCGGCATGTCGCACGGTGCGCCACGGCTGCACGAGCAGCAGTCGCCATCGCAGTTGCTGTCTAGCGTGGGCGGCATCGGGCTCACGCACGGCGGGATGATGGTCTCCGAGGGGATGCACATGCACCAGCAAAGAAACGACGTCCACCAGGGCGGCGACGAGCTGTCGGGCGTCGTCCGGGCCGGCGCGTCCGGGAGCGGCGGCGGCGGCAGCTGCAAGCTGAACTACACCTCGTCCCACGCCGGCGTCATCTTCGTCTGCCGCAGCCAGCACCGACGCGCCGCCGGACGGCGCCTCCCGGCCCGGCCGAGGCGAGGGCCTAGACCCGTGGCTTTGTACATCCGAGTAGTAGCAAAGAGAAAGAGAAAGGGTGCATGTTTCATTTGCTCCCCGCCACCATGCATCGCAAACAACAAAGGTCTTATTAACCTTTTAATTAGCAGTATACTACCTCGATCGTTTTGTTAATTTCTTGCCTTTGCCGCCGTCCTTGTACATTAGAATTTAGGAACCTCGTCACTGAATCGCTCTTACTAGATACAAAATGTCACATATGCAAAGGATAGATAAGAGTGAATGGTGCAATTCCGAACATTGCTTTCTTGTTCTCTATGTTGATCGAGTAGCAGCCTTGATGGCCGAGAATTAAGGATTGTTATCCATGGTAATTGTCAAAGGCCACCGGCGGCTGGCCGGCCGGCGACCGCGTTTTCCGGCGATCTGCTATAAAGAACACCCCGTCAGAATCCGTAGTTCCACCGGCCTCAACCGTAACTCATCAAACTGCCAAAGACGTCTTTTTCTCGTACAAAAACCATCGGAAAGCCTCCAAAAAGACGGGGACAAGATGAGAAAGCTCATATCCTAGAGAGAGAAAGGCCTTCTCTTTCTAGCAGTGTGCGATAGTAGCCTTGGGTTTCTAGCTATCTACGCTAACCACTCCGCATGATGCAACGCGAGGAAGGTAGAGAGAAAGTGAAGAAGAATAAAAAATCGATTTGATCAATCGGGAGGAGAACAACCGTACCTCCCCGGAGCTGACCGTCGTAGGCTAGGCCATTAAAGAAAGATCACGGCGTGTGACGTGATCCAATCCGCCGTCGTGAATGTACTACGGTCGTCTTAATCGGCGGCGAGATCTTCTTCGTAACCGGTGAAGCGAGCAGATCTTTCTTTTCATTGCGATCGATGATCATGTAGTAGTACTGGTCTGGGCCCGTACGAGTACGACGACGACGACGATGTAGATGTAGAAATACTGGATGGAGATTGACACTGGGAGTGACAGGTTGTTGCATGTGTCCCCTCCTTTGCCTACCCTTGATTAAGCGCGGGTACTACTTCCTCTTGCTTCTGTCCATGGCTTTGTATTGAAATCTCATCATCCGAGTGGGGACTGGATTTGATTTCCGCACTTGATGGAGGAGGGGATTTTGGTTTTGGAATTGGATACGTACGGCTCCGATGTGCGCGGGCGAGGTTTGTCATTAGTGGTAGCAATTAAGAAGTGGGCTCCATGCAGGCTTTAATCTGACAGCACTGTACCTTGGTATCCAAATCTTTTCCAATAGATTTGCATGTTTATATCATAGTTCTTGATGATTTGGCTAAATATTTATAAATTGTTTTTTCTTACGATTTACAAATTGCTGATTCATGTTTAGATCATAATTTGAATTTTGTTGTGATTTCGGAATATGTCCTCATAGCATCTCCTGAACCATTCCTATGTTTGTCCTCCAATTGCTACTGATTTTTCTTTTAAAAAATGGTGGCAAAAACAGCTCCGAGAGCATTCCTATATGTGGTCCTAGGGCCAAATATTTTAGCAAGCTTCCTACAGCTTGTGGCCAAATTGTCATATTTGGCAACACCCTTGCCAATTCCTAATATTTTCACCCAAGTAGCATTCGTAGTCCGAGTGAGGAGCCTCAGTATTTTGATTTTTTTTGAAGTTTTAAAGAATTCTAAAACAAGTTGACATAGATACATACACATGTTATCTACATATCTGTAAATTTTAACCAGATAGATCATACGTTGTATTCTAAGCTACACAAAAATCAATAAATCATGGATCTAAAAAAGCAAATAACTTTTTTGTTCCAACATTTGTCTTTTTTGTGCAGATCACATATGAAAATATATTTCTATGCAAGTTTGATCGTACATACTAGACACGTATATGTGGCGACATCACATATGTAATTTTTGTGTGCAGATCACATATGAAAATATATTGGGGCCCGTCGGATCATGACTCTCTTCTTCTTACCACATATGTGCTAAGGTGTCATGGTAAAAAGCAATTGCGTTCAATCTTGGTTGGTTGCACCATCATGGCTTTTGCGATACGGTAAAAGATGTATGAGCTAAACCGGTTGCCAGTAGAATACTCATCCAAAGGTGGGTTTGTAAAATTCGTGATACGCGGCAATATCCGACATGATGGGCGCTGCACACAAGTTGCATCCTTGAAAATAAAAAAATGAGGCTTTCATCAATCATCAATGAGATTGAAGAAATTATGGAAATACGTCCTTCGACCACGCACGAGATTTAGCTTAAAAAATGGAAACATTGCACATCTTCTGAGTGAGGAGATTAAATGGTACCAACGGTGAAAAGCCAATTCATTATTGAAGGATATTCTAATACAATTTTCCATAATGTGGACAATGACTATCATAGGAACAACGCAGTCATACTCTCTACATCAAGATGATGACACAATCGAATGCCATGAGCAGTTGTGTTACGAATATTTGTTTGGGGCACCGGAGGAAGAAATATTAGTTCAGAACAGATGACATCACCCAGATATCCGATGAGGATATTGTTTCATACTGCACCTTTCAACGTGGAGGAAGTAAAAAAAGTGGTTTTCCAAATGAAGCAGAACAGAGAACTAGGTGTGGGTGTATTTGTCGCTGAGTTTTATCAAAAATATTGGTACGTCATTAAGTCAGACTTTCTAAATTTGTTTGGTTTTCTTCGCACCGAATAAATTTCGGTGAGATATTTTTTGGTGCTTAAGATTAATGACGCAGAACTGATCCAAGAGTACATACTGGTCTGCCTCCTTAATGTTAGCTTCAAATATTTTACGAAGAACTCAACAGTTACGAGGTATGTACACGGTTGGAGAGGGTGTGAGGTGTATTTTTATCCCATGAGAATTATAACGTAGTCTAAGAATTGACCCTCCATCGTTTTTAGACTTTATAGGTGTTTCCTCATATTCCTATTGTGGCTTTAAAAAAAATGTTATGCGGTTTGTGTGCATCTTAGTCATGAGGGGGCCAGGCATGAGCTCTTTAGAATTATATCAGTTTGATTCAAACTTTTGAGTTGATAAAATGTTCATTATAGATAAATAAAAACACAACTCAGTCCGAGCTAATCAATTAATTACTCTGGAATCATCCGATCATGTGTGACTCCATAATTTGACGTGACAAGGGTTGCAGAGACAAGAGCCTATCATAGAGGTTAGAGGATGCAACTTTTGAGAAGTATGATAATAACCCTAGAGATGATTAGCTTACACACTGATGATTGATCACCGTATAACACAACAGTGGTTACCATCTAATCATAGACCTAGACCGGTGTGTGGGTGGATAATTACAGTGTCTGACGACCGAAAGTCAGATGCGAAGTGGCAGTTATCTAGGTTTGTTTATGTAACCCCCGTCCATGAATCTTGTCTCAGCCTCTCAGTGCTAGCTAGGGAATTGATCTGATTTGACGCTGAGGACCGAGCAGCGATCACTGATAAGCTGGTTCAGCTCAGCCGTAGATTAGGTTAGGAGTAGGAGGAGAGGAGTAGCGACATGTGAGCGAACCCTGTCTTGGGCTGGAACCACGTTGGGCCATGGCAGGGGAATAACTCTGTTGCACAGCAATGCAATGCAATGCAATGCAATGATGCCCTTTCTCCCAAGTTGCTGCTCTCTCGGTTGATGATGATGATGATCTCTTCAGTTTTGCGCGCGCGCACACACACACAGGGCCAGGCCAGGGTGGGGGGCCTCGCCTGCCTGCCTGCCTGACCTTGATCCTGGACGACGCGTATATTTTCGAGCCAAACGTGAACGTCCCAAAAGTTAAGGCGCTTTTCAGTGGCGAGAGAGCCTGGCATTGTGCTCTTTTTTCATGCATGGCTTTGGCAGCGCAGATCGGCACTCCTAGTTTTCCGCGCCGAGTAAATGCCGGCAGTGCCATTACTGCTCGTTTTGCCGTGGCAGAAGCTCAGGTTCAGCAGCCCCGGGTGAGTGCGGGTTTCGCTGTTTACGTGTGGTGCCGATGATGGGGTTCCCAGATCGCCAAAACTGGGGTGGGCACCGGGCTCACGGTGCGCCCCCACCACGTGCGCCGCGGTGAGCCACCTGCGCCGCGGTGAGCCGCGCCGCGATGCGGACTCGAGCTTCCCGTGCGATCCCAGCCGTCCAAGACGGGGGCGCACCGAGCGTGGGGTGAGCCCGGTGCTCACCCCAGTTTCTTCCTCCCAGATTCATTCCAATTGTAGCTCTGACTGAGAGCATCTCCACCGGGGGTCTCCAAGTGATCTCCAAAAGCCTTTTGGGAGTTCGGACGGCCAAAAACGCCACCAGCGGCATCCTTCAAAGGATCACCTTGAGCAAAAACATGTCCGGCACCCCCGAAGAGGCCTCCAAATTCTTCGGGGTGCCGGACATGGGGGCGGATATGCGTCTGACAGGGGAAGCCCGCCCATCATAGAGACAGCGCGGCGTGACCTGAATCATTCGCTCCCCACACCCTCCTTCTCTTTTCCTCTCGCCGGCGATTCGCACCATCGCCGCCACTCTCGTCGCCGCCTGCTTGATTCGCACCTCGGGCACCTAGCCGGAGCGGCAACGCAGACCCACGTGCCGCCGTTCCCCGCCTGTCTGCGACCAGTCCAGCGTCGGCGTAGCTAGTTTCTAAGCCGGGTACGCCTCTTCTTTCCTCCCACCCCGCCTGCAACCTGTTCGACCATTCGTTCGTAGGCTCATTTGGTTGATTGTTCATTTGTGGCTTTGTTCCATTGCTTTCTTTCGTCCAATAGGCCATGGACAGCGACGACAAGGTCATGTTTTTTGAAATGATGAAGGAGGATGCCGCCCTTGCGGACGGCATCGAGGAGAATGAGATGGTCATGGCCGCACTTCTATAGGCCGCGATCGAGGAAGACGCGGCGCCGAAGTTTGGAGGATCAGAGAAGGGGCGGAGGCCCAACAAGGAACGCAACAGAGCAACTGGGCACATGCTCTTGTACCAAAATTACTTTGCCGACAATCCGACGAACTTGCCTCATGAATTTCGCCGGCGCTTTAAGATGAGCAGGTCATTGTTCAGGACGATTGTGCATGGCGTTCGGGAATACGACGACTACTTCGCGCTGAAGAGAGACTGCACCGGCCTCCTTGGGTTTTCATCACTTCAGAAATGCACGGCGGCCATACCGTGCCTTGCTTACGGGCTTCCCGCCGATGCGTTGAATGACTATCTCCGCATGTCTGAGTCCACCGCCGTCGAAGCCACCTACAGATTCTGTAAGGCAGTTGTGAAAGTGTTCGGAAAGCAATATCTGAGGACACCAAATGAGGCAGACACGGCTCGTCTCTTGGCACAAGGCGAAACAAGCGGATTTTCAGGGATGATTGGAAGTATCGATTGCATGCATTGAAACTGGAAGAACTGTCCGTTTTCTTGGCAAAGGATGTACAAGTCAGGGCACCACGGAAAATGCAGTGTTATACTTGAGCCCGTGGCAGATTATGATCTTTGGATATGACATGCATATTTCGGCACCGCCGGTGCCTCCAATGACATCAACGTGCTCCACAAATCCAATGTGTTCAAAAAACTTTGTGATGGTCTAACTCCACCATGCAACTATGTGATCAATGGCCATGAGTACGATAAGGGGTACTATCTTGCTGACGGCATCTATGCCACTTGGTGTACATTTGTGAAGACCATCCGCAGCCCTCACGGCGAGGTAGATTGTCATTTTGCAAAGTGGCAAGAGTCAGTTCGCAAAGATGTGGAGCGGGTTTTTGGTGTGCTCCAGGGCAGGTTTGCCGTTGTTCGCTACCCTTGTCTTTCATGGTCGCTAAATGAAATGTATGAGATCATGAATGCTTGTGTTATCATGCACAACATGATCATTGAAGACGAGCGTGATACGAGGAAGCAACTGGTCGGCGAAGTGTTTGATTTCCAGGGGCCTATGGCTCATCCACATCCGGGCGTGCCGACGCAGTATGCAAAATTCCTTGTCATACATCGGGAAATTCGTGATGGAACAATGCATAAACAGCTGCACGATGATCTCGTGCACCACCTGTGGACCATCAAAGCGACTCAGCTGGCGGCTGTTTGATAGGTCATGGTTTAAACTTGAACTTGTGTTGTAATATTTATTACATCAATTCGTATTGAAATCCGTTCGCAAGGTGTTCCATGATTTGCTCGCGTTTGGGGGGCGGACGTTTGGGATGCGCCGCTGTGGACGCGGTCGAAAACATGGGCGGACACATGTCCGACACCCCTAATTGGGCCTTGATTGGGGGTGCCGGACATGAATTTGGAGGCCCGGTGGAGATGCTCCGATGCTCTCCGGCGGAAATTTAAATGCTCTTGCGTTGCGTGCAAAATCCCTCCTCTCCCCTGGATGATTAATTAGCATGGAGTAGTCCAACTACGCGGCTGATTCTGTAGATCGTGGACGGCGCCGAAGATCTTCCCACGACGACGGCGGACGGGCGAGAGAGGTGTTGGATCCGTATCAGCGTCCGGGCCACGGCCCACGGATCGTATTTATGCGATGCTGCGCGCGGCACGGTCAACAGTGGCGACGCCCACCTGCGCAGCCCCGTACCGAGGCGCAGGGGGACAAAGAGGGAGACGCCGATGCCACAGTGCCCGTGCTTCACGCGCTCTGCATCGACTGGATCAAATTTATGCTCACCATGGAATGAAGCGCGGCGTACTGCTACGGCCGACGGAGCAGAGTCAAGTGTGATGACGGTAGCTGCAGGCGAGAGTAAAGAAGGGTGACGCCACGATCGTCTCGCCGCCGCCCGAGTCGTCGACGCTGGACGTGACATGCCACAGGTGTACCACGTGGCCGGAGTGATGGCGCGTCAAGTGAAGATCGCCGCATAGAGCCGTATAGGGGCGGTCAAGGACCGGCCCGATCGACCTGTCTACTACTGCTAACACAAAAAGAGGGTTGCTGCTGGTGCCAGTCAGATGGCACAGCCATCATGCCCAGCTTGACCAGGTCCAGCCGTATCATTTTCTGTGCAACGTTGGTTCCTGCCTCGTGTCTGTCATAGACATGCATATATTGCACACCAGTTGAATGCGATTTTTTTAAAAATATAGCATGATGTCCATTGTAATTGTCAAAAAGTAACACCTTCAAATTTATTTGTTAAAAATGGCCCCGACGGAAAGACAGGGAAGCGACACGTGTCCTCTCGCCATCTGGGATTCCCGCCATACCAAGTGGAGGGAAGTCTCCTCCCACCGTACCAAGTGGCGGGAAGTCCGTTGACACAAAACACTAGCATGCGCCTCGTCGTGCTGACCCCACCACCTCCCGCCACTCCAGCTGACGGAAAGTGCCATGTGTCGCCGCAGGAGACTTCCCGCCATCCCATATGGCGGGAGGACACGTGTCGCTTTGTTGTCTTCCCGCCAGGGCCACTTTTGACAAAAAAATTGGAAGGTGGCTACTTTTGACAATTGCATTGAGCAGGGGGCTATATTTGTAAAAAAATCGTTGAATGCTCCCGGTGGACCGCAACGGCAGTACGGCTCCTATTAACATTACTCTCTTTTTTTCGATGGACGATTATAAAAATTCCGAAAAAAAGTTTACACGTATAAATCAGAGATCATAACACATGTAAAGAAATGATTAGCGACAAATGCACGTTGGACGTTCAGTTTGGCCCAATATAAATATTAATAATAAAATTGTCATTTTCTCTGTTTCTGTTGTATTTCAAATTTAGAGTTAACTTTATATGACATATTCTATTAAGGTTGTGTCAATGTCATAACTTTTTTATTTTTTTGTGGGTCAAGTGGTTAGTGTATCAATTCAAAACCCTTTAAATTAATAATTGAATCAATTCAAAGCTAGTTCCATCCCTTCTCTTGCAAGCATAGTTTAAAATCCTAGACCGCCGGTTGGACCAAAAAAACAGGAACCGCAGCCCCCGCAGGGTTTGTAAGCGCACTGGACCGGCCCCGCACTTGAACCGGTAAAAACCGCCCAAAACACGATCGAACAGGCGGTTTTTGAGGAATAACGGGCCTAACAGGCCGCCGGTCCGACCGGAGGAAGTGCTCACAAGCGAGAAATAGTAATTGACTGGTTTAGGCTTCCACTAGGGCCAGCTGCTACGGGGCCAGCTTGTGTCGTATTTCTACTCGGAGGTATTGAATATATTAACTTTTTTCACAAATTATTAATATTTCTTCCCTATTCTATCTTTTAAAAACCGGCAACTGAACCAAACAAACCGGCGGTCCAACTAGCTAGTGAACCGTGAACCGACGCTGTCGGGGGATACTTTGTAGATTAATCCGCGGTCCATATTTGATAAAGTGCGACCCAGTTTACTCGCACTATAAAGGCCTGCATGAAAGCAAGCCCAATATCGCACCGCCACAAGGAGAAGGAACTAGAAGACATATCCTGGAAGACGTGAGGAGGAGTTAGTCTCCAAGTAGGTTCCGGTCGATGTATTCCTTGTGGAGTAAGTTTCCTTTGTAACCTAGCGAGGCTCTGTGTATATAAAGAGGACTCGCAGGACTTAGACGGGGTCAAGCTATCAAGCCCTAAAACCCTAGTTCTTACGACGAGTATCCAGATCGGATCGCCTCCATTGTAACACCATATATATCATATCAATACCAATCTAGGGTAGGCAGGAAGTAGGTCTTTACCTCACATTGAGGGGCCGAACCTGGGTAAATCTGTGTTCGTCCTTGTTCATGCGATCCCAAGCTCGGAGACGATTGACTCGCGCAAATCCCACACCTACGAAGTCATCCATGACATCTGATGTGACAAACCCACGACAGTTGGCGCCCACCGTGGGGACTGCGGTCAAGAGCGTCACGTTCCGCGCAGGATCGGAATCAGGGTTCAAGGACATCGCCATCAGCCAAGTGGAAGATATCAATGGTGTTCCCTTCATCGACGACTCAGAGTGGGGACCTGAGGCAGATCACGTTGAATTTGGGTATATTATTCCCATCGGGTCTGTGAAAATCTTCGTCGGATCCGTCAGTCGCAGATCTACAGACGCGACTCAAGGAGGCGAATCAGGAGAAGAACTGCGGCCAGTCAGGGTCCGCGTGCTAGAAGAACTGCAACAAGCCGCAGCAAAAACATCCGCCTCCGTCCCGTCAAAACCAATTTGGGAACTTCTGCCTAGCCGGGAGAAAGATCCCAAAATTGAAGAAATCGAAGCTGTCAGGGTGGAGCTTTGTGAAGAAGCGCAAAGACTCGCGGTAGAGCGCAAAAAACTCCAGGAAGAAGATCGGCGACTGAGGCGTTGGCAGCAAAAGCAACAGGCAATTTGCACCAAGACGGACGAACGGGGGCAAGAGATGAAGCAGAAGTTCCACAATAATCCGAAGAGCAATATGCACGCCGCGATCGTGATATTATCAAAAATAGCACCAGTCGGTGATACGCGAGCTGATAAGGAAGCTCGCCATGCGATTGATCTGCTACAAACTGCTGCCCTACAGCAAGCAAACATGCATGGAATCACGCCTAACGAGCCGCAGCACGTGGTATCGTGGGGCGAGGAAAGATGCAACGTGGAAGAAGTAGACAACCAACTAGCAGGTCTGCAAATATCACCAGATAAAGAGAGTAAGGCTGATGGTAAGCCACAAACGCTCGACGCGACTCAACCAACCCAGTTTGAAACTGAATCAGATGAAGATACATCGCCCGTGAGCTCCTATTCGTTATTGAAAGGACCAGCATGTTTCGGGGAGGAAATACGGCTCACTCATTTCCCACCGAACTTCGGTGAGTCGCAGCAACTCACCACCTACCATAATGATCTAGACCCTGTCCTATGGATAGAGGATTATGAAATAAACATGACAGGAATCGGTGTAACTCAGGAGGTGTTCGCAAAGTATTTTCACTTGGTACTACAGGGAGAAGCCAGGGATTGGCTGCTAAAGTTGCCGCCAAAGTCAATAAACTCATGGGAAGAACTGAAGGATAAGTTCATCAAAAGATTCCAAATAGAAGGCGTGAAAAATCTCAGGCAATGGGTCCAGAAGGAGAACGAATCAACCAGCGCGTGGATAAAACAAGTCAAAGGGATCCTTGACTCCGCCAAAGATATCACGGCGCAATCTGAAGTGCAAGTTATGAGAAAGAACTGTAGATTTAAGCCGCCGGTGCGTACCTTAAGTCGCACTGGACATAAGATCGATAGTTTCGACCAACTCTTGGCGACTGCCAACAAGCACGCAGAGACAGATAAGATGGCAAGCGGCTCATCACCAATCTCAAAGGAAACTGAACACTGTAAGCATCAACTAAGGGAGCAGAGAAGAGACAAGGAGTCACTCCCCAATAGCGCCAAAGGGATTTTTGATAGTCCTTGCGACTTACACCGCAGAAGAGATGGGAGACCCGCGGGCCACACAAAGGCGCAGTGTAATTACTACAAGCGATGGAAAGAAGGTGATTCATCAATCGCGACTTACGGCGGACCAATGCAGCATAAGGACAAGGAGAGCTCCTGTCAAAAGCCTTATACTTTAGTAAGAAGAAACATAGGGCAATTTCATACCGTGGATGTACCAACAGCGAGCAACAGAAGACAAATGAACAGCAGATGGAGCCGCGACCCAGTCCCAACGTTGGAAAGACACCGCCGTTGGACAGAACGATCGGTTGTTTGGCGTCGCAGCGATCATCCCCCAGAAGTAAAAGATCCAGGACATTTGGCTCTTGTTGTCACACCGCAAGTCGCGGGATACAGGTTGAACAAAGTCCTCATGGATGGAGTAGGAAGAGTAAACATCATATACCAAGACACGCTCCGTCGAATGAATATACCCAAGCGGCGGCTACAGCCAACAAGGAAGGATATCCAAGGCATAATTCCAGGAATAATCACTCGACCTATAGGAAAAATAACCCTCGAAGTCAGCTTCGGGACCGAGCGAAACTTCCGCACAGAACTCCTGAACTTTGAGGTCGTAGCTGTCAAAAGCCCATACCATGCGATCTTCGGGAGAGAAGCTTATGTCAAATTCACTGCCCGCCCCTGCTACATATACCTGCAGTTAAAGATACCAGGACCATACGGCGTGATCACGGTGCATGGAGATAGACAGAGGGCACTAAAATGCGAGGAAGCAGGCTCAGTAATCGTAGAAGAAGCTTGCATCGCCAACTCCTCACACGGTCTCAGGCCATTAGTAAGCCTTCGCAGCCCAAAACGAGTCGCCTTGGGGACTCAGCACGGACGGACAGCAGGACGCGCCCACCAGATGGTGAATTCCAATCTTACAGTCACGAATCAGGAAGATAATACTCCAGAAATCGCTTTGATACAAAAGGAAGACAAGAGATGGCGTATATGCATAGATCCAATATCAATCAACAACCCCAGTCAAAGAGGTCCAGCTATTGTGAGACCTTACCCCACGCGACTCATCCTCCAAGGACGTGAATCAGCATAGGTCGCGACTCAGTGCGATGAGTATCTCCATGCAGGAGTATTAATTCGCAAACAAGTGCGATGAGTATCAAGTATGCATGACCTGCGAGGAACAGAAAACTCGCATTAAAGGGTCTGCATCGTCTTTGTCACACCCTGTAATAAATTGAGTGGTTATGAAATAAAGCCGGCGCCCTTGACATTCAAGGGTTCGTCGTTTCGCCTCAACTATCATTGAGTCGCTGAGTCTTTTGAATTTCATACATCACCAACCCTGAGGGCTTTTTTACAAAGCACAGCGAGCACAGCTCGCTACCTCAACCTTTGCCAAACGAGTGGCAGTCCTTAAGCTAGAAGCGTCTTGCATTATGCGGCCAAAGTACTGGGGTGTGGCGTCAATCGAGCTTGATTGCCTATCATGGCCGCTCTCGACCCTGAACACACATGTTCCTAGGAAATACTGAGCCGCGCGAGCGTCTACTTAATGGAAGTATCATAAAAGAACCTGCTTATAGGTCACAAAAGTACTGCTTATAGTACACAATTTTTTTACAGACGCGTCGCTATTGACAAGTCCACATTACTATTGGATGTTTATTTCTGCTTTCGAGTCGCAGGAACAGAAGCCTTCGCGGCTTGTCTTGAGGTTGGAGCAGCAGGTGTCCTTATAACCAGGCACCACCAGACGAAGTAGAAGGACCACCAGGTCCGAGGATGGATTGGAAGCTCGGGATGATTCAGCCCCAGTGGATTTCTCCTTCGTAGCTTTGCTACCATCAGGATTGAACTTCCCCAGATAAGAGCCCAAGTCTAAATTCTTAACAAATAATGTGGCGTATCCACGCATACCCTTCCAGATGTCGAAATATTCACTCATTGGAAGCTCAGTACCATCCGCGCGCTTCGCCCGGTCATGACGAGCAATCTTGCCAACCTCTATTTCTGGATAATATGCTCGGAGTAATGTTAACACATGAGCAGCTCCGGAGCGAGCAGAAGACCCCTTCCAATCAGAGACATAGTGAGGAGCCTTAAACAGCCTGTTCAGCCAAAACTCACATGAATCTGGAGCATCAGGCGTAGGGGCGATTTTTGTCATAACCTCTTTGGTTACTTTAAGAAGGCGCAGGCTAAAATCTTGAAGATATTCCAGTTGATCCTTTAAATTGGAGCGGTACACTGGAGCACCAGGCCCTGCATCAAAAAACAAGATGTTATCCAAATCAGCAACTCATGGTGGTCACCCAGATGTGAATGATCAAGAGACAAAGGACTAAGGATGTACCGGCGAGTTGAAGAATGGCTGATTTAACAACAGATCCAAAACCCTCAAAAGCCTTGAGCAGCGAGTTATATTTTTCATCTCGCGCGGCGAGCTCCCTCGCATGGTCTCCTTTCAGCCGATCAAGCAGTTCAGATTTGAGATTCAACCCCTCTCGCAAGGATTTTATAACTTCATCCTTCTCCATGAGTCGCTGCTTGGAATCTGCTTCGAGCTCTTTAAATTGCTCTTCACAGGAGTCAAGTTGATCTTTGAGTATCTTTATTTCTTGCGCTTGGTTTTAATGATCTCGCTATGATGTTCCAAGGCAGATCGCATCACTTCAGGCTTATCTAAGGAATGCCCTTGACTTTCATTGCGTCAGAGGCAGCAAGCGAGGAAAGCTCAAGCTGCGATAAACAGAGGAAAAATATAAGCAATTCAGAAAGGTACTTGGGGGCTCAAAACTTGGAGAAAAGAAAGAATCAACACCCTGTCAACTGACACAAGGTCTTGATCCTTGGGGGCTACAGTATGCGTACCTGGCGACTTGAAGAAAATTGCTCAACCAGGTCGCGCAATAAAGCAGCGTGCTTATCTCCAGCATCGATTATGGCATCCGCAATTGATTTGGAACTACTAGCGCTTGGGAGATCAGCCGCTTCAGAAATAGGAGCTCCAACTTGAATTGGCATCCCTACAACATTAGGAGTCGCAGACGGCGCTGCGACTGGAACCATGGCAGGAGCCGCATCGGCAATACCCTCTTCTAAAAAAGGCTTCAGATAAGTCGCGCCATCGCTAGTTCCCATGTTCTCGCCAGCAACATCATCTTCGCTCGTGGTTGGCTGAGAAAGAGCAGTGAAGGAGGGGACTTTGTATCCCCTTCAACCATGGCCCTGCAAGATATTGATGGTTATAGACTAAAGTGGCAGTGTCACAGCCATAAAAGGAAAGCAAGTCCTACCCAGAAGCAATACGGACGCTCTTCATCAGGCAACCAGAGGAAGGAGAAGATAAATCTTGCAGATCTGAGCCTACGGGACAGAAAAAAAAGCAGTGAATAAACAACCCTTCATGGAGACACATGAGTACAAAGAGAGAAGAGAATGTCACAAGGAAATACCCGAACTTGTCGAGGGCAATTCTTCACAACAGGCTCGGAGGAAAGTACAGCGCTGTCAGGCTTAGCAAGCTTTAAAGATTTGGCAGCTTTGATATCCACAAGCAACGCCAAGGCCTTGCGACGTTTCTCAGGTTGCGAGGGATCTTCTGGCTCTCAGATAGAAAACGCTTAGAGGACCTGCGAGGTACTTCAGGAAGCTCCAGGAAAGATGTGCCTGGAGCCGTGGACAAAAGAGCGTTGGCCATTTGTTGCTCCTCTTCAGATGCGCTACCACCAGGCTCAGAAACAGTGCCATGTAATCGTTTCCTCACCAGGATCAGCGACTTCTTCTGGTGACTTGACAGTAGTTTCTTGGCCTGAGCCGGCCTCCTCTTCGGATGGGAGAGTCCAAAAATGGGATCAATCTGAAAGAGAATCAATGTCAGAAATAGTCAACTTTGAAGGAAGAATCCTAGAAGGAAAAAGTTACAAGAATAATTACCACAAAAGGCTTGTGTTCAGCCCAGAAAGGAGCAAGACCGACGTTATCATACGAGTCAATGTCCTCGTTCGTCACTCGGCGAATGAAGTTTATCCACTCCCCTTTGTCCCAATCTTCAGGGCAAGTACGATCAACGTCATCCGCATGACAGGTGAAATCCACCATAAGTCGCAGACGGCGACTCACGGGCTGAATTCGCCATTTGGTCCAGCAAGATATAAGATCCAATCCGGTAAGGCCATGGAGCGTCAGCGCCCTCACCTTATCTAAAAGAATCTCGATGGAGGGCAACGAAGAAGGATCGGGCTTGGAAGACAAAGCAGGGTAGCCTCGAAAGGAAGTGGAGACCAAGGGGGAAGACGAATTTCGCCCTCAGGAGAAGTGTCTTTGCAGTAAAAGAAAGTTCTTTGCCAATCCTTAACTTTTTTGGCAAGGGCTAGCTTTGGGAAAATACTACCCTTACGGCGTTGGAAAGATATGGCGCCACATTGGAGGAAAGAAGCATCTGTTGCTTCTCTTTGACTATTGCAGCCAAAGAAAGCAAGCCAGAAGTCTATTGAAGGAGAGACGCCCAAATAATCTTCGCAAAGAACGTGGAAGTTACTCACTTGCAATATTGAATTGGGACCGATGTCATGAAGGCGAAGACCCAGCCGCTGCATCAGGGAGCGAAAGAAGAGAGAACCGGGGGCTTGAATCCGCGCTCGACGTGTTCCACAAAAATCACCACTTCTCCTGGCTGCGGATCGGGAATTATCTCCTCGCCAGCGGCGCGCCATTCACATTGATCTCTCGGTGGAAGAAGGCCGCGAGCGGCCAAAGACTCCAAAAATACCTCATCAATCCACGAGCCTTCCCAGTTGCACTACGGCGAGACATCTTTTCCAATCAAGGGGATTTTCGCCAGAAGATTGCAAGCGCAAGAAGCGGAACCAAAGGCGGCGGAGAAGAGTAGCGGGCGTAACTGAAGCAGAGCGCCAGGGAGGCTGATGGGCCAAACTAAAAAGCCCAGGCGCGGAAGACGTTCAGATCTGAAAACCAACAGGCACGACCAGATGAGTCGCGCCCTTGAGCCGCCAAGAAGGTTATAAGTCGCAAATGGCGATACAAAAATTGGAGTTCAGCTGGGACATTCATGTGAGCGGTTCAGCAGTTCAACAAGACAAAGAAGCCTTCATCCGAAGTCCAAGCTGAACTTGGGGGCTAATGTCGGGGGAATACTTTGTAGATTAACCCGCGGCCCATATTTGATAAAGTGCGACCCAGTTTACTCGCACAATAAAGGCCTGCATGAAAGCAAGCCCAATATCGCACCGCCACAAGGAGAAGGATCTAGAAGACATATCCTGGAAGACGTGAGGAGGAGTTAGTCTCCAAGTAGGTTCCGGTCGATGTATTCCTTGTGGAGGAAGTTTCCTTTGTAACCTAGCGAGCCTCTGTGTATATAAAGAGGACTCGCAGGACTTAGACGGGTCAAGCTATCAAGCCCTAAAACCCTAGTTCTTACGGCGAGTACCCAGATCGGATCGCCTCCATTGTAACACCACATATATCATATCAATACCAATCTAGGGTAGGCAGGAAGTAGGTCTTTACCTCACATTGAGGGGCCGAACCTGGGTAAATCTGTGTTCGTCCTTGTTCCTGCGATCCCAAGCTCGGAGACGATTGACTCGCGCAAATCCCACACCTACGAAGTCATCCATGACATCTGACGTGACAAACCCACGACAGTTGGCGCCCACCGTGGGGCCTGCGGTCAAGAGCGTCACGTTCCGCGCAGGATCAGAATCAGGGTTCAAGGACATCGCCATCAGCCAAGTGGAAGATATCAATGGTGTTCCCTTCATCGACGACTCAGAGTGGGGACCTGAGGCAGATCACGTTGAATTTGGGTATATTATTCCCATCGGGTCTGTGAAAATCTTCGTCGGGTCCGTCAGTCGCAGATCTACAGACGCGACTCAAGGAGGCGAATCAGGAGAGGAACTGCGGCCAGCCAGGGTCAGCGTGCTAGAAGAACTGCAACAAGCCGCAGCAAAAACATCCGCCTCCGTCCCGTCAAAACCAATTTGGGAATCTCTGCCTAGCCGGGAGAAAGATCCCAAAATTGAAGAAATCGAAGCTGTCAGGGTGGAGCTTTGTGAAGAAGCGCAAAGACTCGCGGCAGAGCGCAAAAAACTCCAGGAAGAAGATAGGCGACTGAGGCGTTGGCAGCAAAAGCAGCAGGCAATTTGCACCAAAACGGACGAAGGGGGGCAAGAGATGAAGCAGAAGTTGCACAATAATCCGAAGAGCAATATGCACGCCACGATCGGGATATTATCAAAAATAGCACCAGTCGGTGATACGCGAGCTGATAAGGAAGCTCGCCATGCGATTGATCTGCTACAAACTGCTGCCCTACAGCAAGCAAACATGCATGGAATCACGCCTAACGAGCCGCAGCACGTGGTATCGTGGGGCGAGGAAAGATGCAACGTGGAAGAAGTAGACAACCAACTAGCAGGTCTGCAAATATCACCAGATAAAGAGAGTAAGGCTGATGGTAAGCCACAAACGCTCGATGCGACTCAACCAACCCAGTTTGAAACTGATTCAGATGAAGATACAGCGCCCGTGAGCTCCTATTCGTTATTGAAAGGACCAGCATGTTTCGGGGAGGAAATACGGCTCACTCGTTTCCCACCGAACTTCGGTGAGTCGCAGCAAGTCACCACCTACCATAATGATCTAGACCCTGTCCTATGGATAGAGGATTATGAAATAAACATGACAGGAATCGGTGTAACTCAGGAGGTGCTCGCAAAGTATTTTCACTTGGTACTATAGGGAGAAGCCAGGGATTGGCTGCTAAAGTTGCCGCCAAAGTCAATAAACTCATGCGAAGAACTGAAGGATAAGTTCATCAAAAGATTCCAAATAGAAGGCGTGAAAAATCTCAGGCAATGGGTCCAGAAGGAGAACGAATCAACCAGCGAGTGGATAAAACAAGTCAAAGGGATCCTTGACTCCGCCAAAGATATCACGGCGCAATCAGAAGTGCAAGTTATGAGAAAGAACTGTAGATTTAAGCCGCCGGTGCGTACCTTAAGTCGCACTGGACATAAGATCGATAGTTTCGACCAACTCTTGGCGACTGCCAACAAGCACGCAGAGACAGATAAGATGGCAAGCGGCTCATCACCAATCTCAAAGGAAACCGAACACTGTAAGCATCAACTAAAGGAGCAGAGAAGAGACAAGGAGTCACTCCCAATAGCGCCAAAGGGATTTTTGATAGTCCTTGCGACTTACACCGCAGAAGAGATGGGAGACCCGCGGGCCACACAAAGGCGCAGTGTAATTACTACAGGCGATGGAAAGAAGGTGATTCATCAATAGCGACCCAGTTTACTCGCACTATAAAGGCCTGCATGAAACCAAACCCAATATCGCACCGACACAAGGAGAAGGATCTTGAAGACATCCTGAAAGACGTGAGGAGGAGTTAGTCTCCAAGTAGGTTTCGGTCGATGTATTCCTTGTGGAGGAAGTTTTCTTTGTAACCTAGCGAGACTCTGTGTATATAAAGAGGACTCGCAGGATTTAGACGGGGTCAAGCTATCAAGCCCTAAAACCCTAGTTCTTACGGCGAGTATCCAGATCGGATCGCCTCCATTGTAACACCACATATATCATATCAATACCAATCTAGGGTAGGCAGGAAGTAGGTCTTTACCTCACATTGAGGGGCCGAACTGGGTAAATCTGTGTTCGTCCTTGTTCCTGCGATCCCAAGCTCAGAGACGATTGACTCGCGCAAATCCCACACCTACGAAGTCATCCATGACATCTGACGTGACAAACCCATGACAGACGCACTCCCCGGTTCTATCGCCGGTCCGGTTTTTAAACTATGCTTACAAATAGGGATGAAAACGGTACGGAATCTTTCCGACTTTTCCGCGGAAAAACGGAAACGGAATGGAAATACGGAAACGGAAACGGAATTTTGCGGAACAGAAACGGAAACGGAAACTTTTATGCGGAAACGGAAACAGAACAGCGTATTCCGGCGGAACGACTGCGGAAACGGAAATTCCGTTTCCGGTAATACGGAACTTTCCGTTTTTTGTTACACAGTGATTTCAAAATCCAACAGGCACAAAAATTCTAATGAGAAAATTTAGGCACAACCTAAGAGCTGAATAAAAATGAAAAGAATGTGAAGCTGCCATGTTTATGACCTATGTATTCACATATCATCTCTCTGTTGGGTCGTTCTTAGTTCTCCATTTCGGTGTTACACTAGGGATAGGGATGATAGTAGATATTTTTAATGTTGCACACCAGATTATATAATCAGGATATTTCCTTATGATTTTATTTCATCTTAGAAACTTGACAAATTTGTTGATTTGCTTGGCTTTTACTTAATTAATTAAGGCATCTCTCGGTTCTGATAAATATCTGTTTTCTGTTCCGTCTCCGTACCGTATTCGGTCTATATCTGTTTCCGACAATATTTGTTTCCGTATTTGTTTCCGCGGTTTCTGTATTTGTTTCCGCTTCCGCAAAATAATATGAAAACAAATGTGGCACCACTCAGTTCCGTCCGTATCCGCTCCGTTTTCATCCCTACTTACAAACCAATTATATGCATTAAAAACCTTTATAATTCATCCGTGTATTTGAAATCAAATACTTGGACTTGTATGCTCATTTTAAAGTTTAAATCATGAACTTAAAATGAAATATTGAATCTGATTTCTATATCATCTATGCACTATTGCCCTTTTGTTATCTACTATTTTCCATGTGGCATAAAATTCAAAAATTTAACAAATGTCATGTCAAAAAATTTAACATTTTGTTATGCATATTTAAACATTTAAATTAACTAATCATCTTTTTTTGCGGGGGTAAATTAACTAATCATCGATATAACTATTTCATTAGTTTGGACAAACCAAACCCTCCCGACTCTTAGCATGCATGTACTAGCAAGGATGCACAAACATATACGATAACTTTTCGGCTTTTGAGTTTTGACACTAAACAACGGGTTTTTACACTCTTGTATAGTCCAAGTTTCTGTCTCCAAACTAGAACGATATGTGGTCGTTTCAATGTTGCAGATCGTTCATTTCTTGAGAAGCTCATGCCCGTGTTCAATGTCTTGCCATACAAGAGACGCGACGTTGGGTCGGTGTACATTTGCTAATGGCTATTTTGTAATTACAACATCTCTAGCAGATACCGAATAAGAGCATCTCCACCGGGGGCCTCCAAGTGACTCCCAAAAGCCCATTGGGGGTCCGGACGACTAAAAACGGCACCAGCGGCACCCCCAAAGGGTCGCCCCGAGCAAAATCGTGTCCGACACCCCTGAAGAGGCCTCCAAATTTGGAGGCCCTCTCGGGGGTGCCGGACATGGGTGCGGACATGCGTCTGACAGGGCTGGCCCGCCCGTCATACGCACAGCGCCCCGCCCCGTGTTAACTTGGGCTTGGCAGGAGGCCGTTGCGCCGCGTTTAATGGCGAGGCGACGAGACGGCGGCTCGCCTGTCAGCACGCTTCGCAATAACGCTCCGCCCGTTTCCCAGGCGGGCGCAGAGCGAAGCGACGCCTCGCAATAACGCCTCGCCCGTTCCCATGGCGCAGACGGAAGCGACGCGTGCTGGAGTCGCAACGGCTGCCCGCGGCGGCGCCCTGTACACGCGTCGTCGGCGTCAATGCGTGGCCAGGCGAACCGCTCCTCCGGCCGCCTTTAAAACCCGGGCGCGTCGCAGGCCTCCTCTCCCCACACCACCACTTCTCCCTCTCCCTCTCCCAAGTCGCGCCATCAGCATGGCGGGCAGCCGCGAGACGCAGGAAGAACGAGAGGGTCGCCTTTACCGCGACCGCCTCTCGGCGGACCGTGCGCGTCGACGCTGCGAGCGACGCGCCCAGGAAGAACAGGAGGCCCAGGAGCGGCGCCGCCGCAACCAGGAGCAGCAGATGGCCAACGCCAACGTGCCTCCAACCATGCCGCCTCCGAACATGCCGCCTCAGACCATGCCGTCGGAGGAGGAAGCGCGGCTCTACATCCGCAACAACACCCCGTTGGAGTCCGGCGTCACCTTACCGGAGGGGTGGGTGACGAACATCGTCAACGTGCCGGTGGTGCCGCGTCTTAGCGGGCAGGCTCGCGTGGACTACATCAACCTCTGCCGGACAGCTATGTCGTGGGAGGAGCGACGCGACCCTAAGTACGCCGTCTCGGCGCCGTACTGGGACAGGACGGTAGAGGCAGAGTACGAGGCGCGACGCGGCAGCTTCTTCCTCCCGGCCAGCATGCGGGAGCCACCGCCAGAATGGGTCCATTCTGACGACGACGACAACGACGACGCGCCGCTACCACCTGCGCCGGCAATTGCAGGCGAATCTTCCACGACGACGGCAGCGTCACGGTCACCGAAGACTTTCATTGTCATCGGCCGCACCCTCCGCCGTGGTGGCCTCCATGGGTAGATCGGAGTCCTCCACGCGCCGCGAAACCAGATCATTGAGGCATGCAAGTTTCTTGATGATCCCGCGGCGCTTGGTTCGCATCTTCTTCGCCGGCGGTTTAGATTTAGTTTATTAAATCTCGTTTAGATTTCATATTGTAAGTTTGTTAAATCTCGTTTAATAAAATCCGCCGCCCGCAAGGTGTTCGATGATTTGCTTGCGTTTGGGGGCGGACGTTTGGGTGCGCCGCTGTGCGCGCGGTCGAAAACATGGGCGGACACATGTCCGGCACCCCCCAATTGGGTCTCCATTGGGGGGTGCCGGACACAAATTTGGAGGCCCCCGGTGGAGATGCTCTAAGGCCCCGGTCCAGAATCTCGGATAGACCAGATACCGAATAAGGCCCTGTGCCGGAAAACGTTTCCTGGGGAGTAGAATATTTCGCTCCTCATGCGCAACTTATTCTGTTTTTGCAGCCGAATACCCCGCACCCCGCACTCTTGGAGCAAACAGGCCCGGGTTGAAGTTTCACCGCAGGCGCTCTTCCTCCTTCCCCGCCTCCCTCCGCCGCCACATCTCGCAACCGCGCCCCGCCGCCCGCTCCCACCCCCACTTTCCCCGCACCGTGGAATAGGGTCGACGTGTCCCATCGAGTCGGTTCCGCCTTGTTCAGGCCCCGGGGAGGCGTTCCCCATCCGCACGGACGTGGCGGCCACCGCCATGGATCCGGCGCCGAGGTCGCGTGCGAGGCCAGTTCCTACCGGGAGCGGCTGTTCCGGGCGGGTCTGAGCAGCGGAGACGTTGTCTTGCTCGCGCGGCCGTCTGATTCGTCGATTTGAGTCCGGGTGCGGGTAAGGAGTTCGGGCGTCTCGGTTTCGGCCTTTGGTGAAGAAGAAGGTTTGTGTTTTCATCCGATTGACTGTCGATTCGGTAGATTTAGGATTAGAATTGGGTGGATTTGTTGTTTAATTTACAAAAAAATGTTGTGTGCTAGATGGATTGGAGTTCTTCGTCGTCGTCCTCATCCGACTCGAATGATTCCGAGATTGAGGACATGCTCTTCAATGATGATATCGAGCACATGGTCATCTCGTCGAGCAATACGAGACCGGAGGCAAGAGGAAGAGGCGAGGCTCGAAGGTCAGCCGTCTTTAATTTGCATTCCTCGCAACCGAGCGCACGGGAGTGCGTTGCTAATGAAGGAGTACTTCGCCGAGGTACCGACCTATCCGGCTCACCTCTTCCGTTGGCGCTATCGAATGCGTAGATCTTTGTTTGTTCGCATTGTTGAAACTTGCGAGCAAAATTGCCGTTTATTCGTTCAACGAAAAAATGCCACCGGTTTGCTTGGGTTTACTTCATACCAAAAGATATCGGCGGCTATGAAAGTGATAGCATATGGTGTTCCGGCTGATTACACCGATGAATATCTTCGCATTGGCGAAGATACCGCGATCAAATGCGTGCGAGTATTTGCCAAAACATTGATCCGGGTGTTCGGACCCGAGTATCTCCTAAGTCCTAATGAGGAGGACACAACGAAGTTGATGGCGGCAAATGAGGCAAGGGGATGGCCGGGCATGCTTGGTAGTGTGAATTGTATGCATTGGAGGTGGAAGAATTAATCGGCTGCTTGGCATGGAAAATACACCGGTCATCATCGTGATCCTACCATCGTACTCGAAGCCGTTGCTTCGGAGGATTTGTGGATTTGGCATTGCTTTTGGTTTGCCGGGTTCTCTCAACGATATCAATGTGTTGCAAAGATCACATCTATTTGCTCGGCCCTCTAGTGGAGATGCCCCGGCTTGCAACTACACCGTCAATGGGCATGACTACACCATGAGGTACTATCTTGCCAATGGTATATATCCTTCTTGGTCAACATTTGTGAAGACCACTTTCCTTATGTTGAATTTATATCGATGTTTGATGAAGAATATGTTATTTAAAATCATGCATTTGATATCAAACATGCAAAAATGATTTTCCGCTACCGGTACCGATACACTGTGCAGAACAGATGCGTTAAACTCGTTTCCGGAAACGAGTTTACCGCATCTTTTCTGCGGCCGTGTGGCACCGGAAAACGTTTTTCCGCTCAAACAGATAAGTTTTATCAGGTATGGATTTTTCCGGTATCTGCTAGAGTTGCTTTTATACCGAACCAAATGTTTCTTAGCCACACACACACATACACACAGCACGCACACATGCAATCCACAAAATGTTAATACAAAAGTACAAATATAACAAAATGTGTGAATGCTCAGAAATATCTGTGAGAAAATACATGGATATTCTCGAAAGAAAGAAAATACATTGATACTTACTTTTTATGAAAGTCAAATATTTAAGGGAAAAAGGTGCAATTGTTGTAAGAGAAACATTTTTTTTGCGGGTCTGTAGCATGAGAAACATGTGCAAGTGTTGCTAGCGATGCGGACTGAATGCAGCAGAGTACCCTGGATCGTGCGCCAGCGACGATCTGCGCAGGCTGCAGCCAGTGTGGCTGTGACGTTACGCGCGGGTCCGGATCGAGCCCGTAGATTTCACCATCACATTAACGAAGATGATCTGATGATGAACATTGAGTTCGCGGCGTACATAGGCCACCATTAGCAGAACTGTACGCAGAAGCAGTGCAACGTAGGCGGTGAGGTAATCTGTTTTCTCGGATGCGACGTGCTCAACAGCAAAACTAAAGGAGATTTTGTACGCGGCCGGGTAGTTGGGTTTAGCTAGGTAGCTCGTCAATCAACAACTAAACTATGCACACTCCATGGTTCATGCACCGTGCCAAGTTTCTCTTTTGCAGGTCCTTTTTCGTATACTACTATCAGGCTATGAGCTATCGTAATATGATTACTGTAGGTACCTTAATGACATTTAACCCTTTTGCTCGTGGATTATGGGGCTTAGAAAGAATATTGCTCCCTATCTATCGGGGGAATAATAATTGTTAGCTAATTATGCGCTGCTCATGACCAGCACTTTCTTGCCAAAAAAAAGGACCTCCACTTGTTTGAGAACTGAACATTTTGAAATTGGCCGTCTAGACGAGCTGCGAACAGGAAATGCATGGTTGAAGTCTTGCAGACACTGTACCTGGACGAGATGTGGTCAGCCATGCGTAGGCTCTGATGGAATTTGGCGGACAGGTGGACGGACGGGTTGGTCGGCTTGGAAGGGAGGAAGATTTCGATGATTTTATTGGCAGATTTAGGCGACCAGTAACATGGTTGACTGGACCGGTTGAAAGTTCCACCGACGCAGTGTTCACAAAGAATTGTTTTTGAAGATTCTGGCAAACCATACAGCGATCATCTTCAGCGACAATACGGTTTTATCCTTAAATCTTCAGCTTTATATTGCTGGTAACGAGGGTCGGCGGGGCAGCAGTGCAGAAATAAGCTTGGAGCACCCGGGCAGTAGTCGAGGAAAGACGTTGGGAAACAATATAGCACACACGCATGATTTCAGATTTTGGTGGAGCAATCTTTGCTAGATCCGAGAAGCAGAGAAAGGCAATGAACCATCATTTGTAGCAAACTTTATTTCCAAGATCGAATAGCACGTAGAGGAAGTAAATCAGGACTGTGGGCATGCAGTGCATCCCGTTCTCTGGATACAGCCGACAGGGACATGATACCACTTCGAATGCTCATGAAGAGCCCAGCGGATGAGGCTCTTTTTTCTGTTTCCTTTTGATGATGCTTCCTATTCCTGATGATGCCCAATTACAGAAGCACATATTGCGGATATTATTAGCATGTGTCCAGCAAAACCATGCCGGGGAGGGACAGTGAAAAGCGAACATGTTTGATGTGGCCGTGAAAGACAGTTTTGTCTACAAAAGGAACTAAAGAGTGGAGGGACACACGGACGAGTTGAGTTGACATCATATATAGGAGTAAATTTAAAAGCCGGAGCAGCTTTACTACTTTCCTAAAGCAGAAGATCAACCTGGGTAATGTAAACATTTTCGATCGTAAATCTTCCGGAAATCTTGTCTTTTCGGGACGGGCACAGTGTGGTGATGTATACACTATACGAGATTAATTCGCAGCACGAATCTTCCGTAATTTTTTTAGGAAGAGTAGCTTGCTAAGATAAAACTTTGAATCTACCTAGCTCAAATCTGTTGGTGTAATGTCGTTGTATTCTTCGCATTTGGATGAGTGGGAAAAGATGGATTTGCGTCAGGCTAGCGCGAGCGTGACGAGCGGCAAGAACACAAGATTGCCCAAAGGTAAACATGAAAAGGAAATGAAATAGGTGGCACCAGGTTCCGCCGGGTAAGTTGACTCTGCAGTGTTGGACGGCCGCGAGAATTACGGCGCAAAGCAGCATGTTCGGTGGCGACGCGACCACATGCTGACGTTCGAACAAATTCCCATCTCCGAGGTTGACATGGGTACTGTGGCTCGACGTCGTAATTGCCCGATGCCGATGAAAACACGGTACTTGCTGCAAAGCCAAGACGAGTTCTAGCTCGACTGCAAAGCCAAGACGAGACACTTCGGTCGAACTTGCTGCTTGAAAACACCGTACTTAGGAGCATGGAAGAGTGAAATTGTTGACTAAGGGGTAAAAACCGGAAGGAAACCGCAGGCCTCTCCCTCCCGTGTCGCACCCAGGCGGCACCGGAGGGCCACCTCGCGCCGCCGCCACCCCCACCCCCTCCTCGCTCTCCTCGCCACTGTCGCCGCCGGCCTCCGCGCCGCGGCGGTGGCGGCCTCCCCGCTGCCACACAACTGGTGGCGGGGGTGTTCTCTCTCTCCCTCGGTCGCGCGGCCGGAGCCGGATCCGACTGGGCGGCGATGGCTGGTCGTCGGCGATGGCACGCCGGAGCGGCGGCTCTGGGCCTGTAGGAGTACGGTGGGGTGGAGGATCCGGGGCCCTCGCGCCCGGATCTGGCGGGGGCGGGCCTGGCCTGGCCGTGAGGACAGCGGGTCGGGGTCGCCGGCGTCGCGGCGGCGCAGGCTTCGGCGCTCGGTCGGGCGCGGCGTGCTCCTGCAGCGGCGGCACGTGCATGACGTGGCTGGGGGACGCGCAACGCGGCGGCGCCCGTCTGGCTGGGCCCGTGCGGGCCCCATCAGGGTCGCGCGGGCAGGGCGGGCCGACGCTTGGCGCGGCTGCGATGGCGCTGCGGTTGCGGAGGCATCCATGGTGCCTCGTCCCTGGCTTCGGCAGGGGCGTGGACTGGGAGGAGGAAAGTCGGGGCGGCGGCCCCGGAGCTGCGGCTGCGGCTAGGACCAGGTCGGCATGCCACCTGCCGTGGTGTGAGGTGCCACGGTGGCAGCGGCACGCAGAGATGGATGGTCTGGCCGGTCCTCGACGGGCGGCTTGCGAGGTTTGCGACCCAACACCGGGTGAAAGCCCCGTCCTGGTTGTCGGCCGGGCCGACGACGGCGATGTCCTCGGACGCCGCGTCCTTCTTGAAGGCGTCGTCGAGGTGTTTGGTGTCGCTTCTCCTAGCCGGGTTCTCCGGGGGAAACCCTTGATCCCTCGCGGGATCGGGCGAGGGCGGCGCTCCGGCGTCGCTTGCCTCTTGGGGCCTCGCCTTGGATGTTCCACTGGCCAGCTGGACCTGCGGAGAGCTGGTGGTTGGCGGCGGTGAGTTTTCGTCTTCGGCTTGGGGGTGCGCGGCCCTGGGGCCGGCGTGGATGCCGGAGCGGCGGCTCCGGGCTTCACCTCCGCCGTGCTGTATTGAGGTCGTGGAGCGCCGATTTTGGTCGTTTGGGCGTCTTGGTCGTCGGCTCGTGTGGAGCGCAGCCTTGGGGCTGGCGTGGATGTCGGAGCGGCGGCTCCGGATGCTTCGCCTTCGCTGTATGCGTCGAGGTCAACTCCGCCATGTTGCGTCGAGGTCGCTTGGTGTTGGCTTGTGTCGCTAGGGCGTCTTGGTCGTCGATCCGTGTGGAGTGCGGCTTTGGGCCGGCGTGGATGTCGGAGCGGCGGCTCTGGATTCACCCTTCTGACGTGCTGCGTTTAGGGGTTTTGGTGTCGGCCATGGTTGCTTGGGCAACTTGGTCGTCGACCCGTGTGGGACGCGGCCTCGGGCCGGCGTGGATTGAGTTGTATTTTTTTTTTTTAGGCCTTGTCCTACATGTTTGCTTCTACTTTATCAATATAAGTGGCAAATCAAAAAAAAAAAAAAAAACACCGTACTTGGTAGTGGTACTTCACTCAAGAATGACACCCCTGTTTCGGATATTGGACAGTTTTTTTTGCAAAAAGGAACCTGGCACTAAAATAAACACCCAACAATACAAAACATCTAAATAAAAACGAAAATTACAACGAAATTCTTGAAATGCGCTTCGGCTTCAACCTCCAGACCGTGTCGCCGCCGCTCCTTCCTGAGCCGGCCTGACGTTGTTGGTTGCGGACAGGAAGTCGTCGAACGGGTCTAGAAGACCACATCCGTCCCAGAGACGAAGAAGAATGAAGAACCGTCGATGAAGCTCCTTGACGATCCGGAAAACGCGAACACCACCTACATAAGAAATCCTCGAGACCACACCACTCCCACAGACTTCTCGACGTCGCTGAACTGAAACCGGAAAGACCTTATTGAAACGAAAGGAGCAATGTGCGGTGCTTGCAGCAAGTACGGGGTTTGTGAAGTAGCAAGTGCAAGACCTTATTGAAAATACTGCAAAGCCAAGACGATATTGGACAGAGTGCAATGCAAATCCACCAAAGGGTCGGAAACAGTTCCTCTCGCGGCAAAACAGGAAAGAAAAGCAAAAGGTTTCGTGCGCTACAAGCTGACGCGAAAACCACGTTGTGTGTGTCGTGCACCGAGCGACCACATTCAACATGGATGGGATCGAGACAGGTGGGCAACAAGCAGGCAGGTGCCGGTACAACACTACACCTACTAGCTCAAGTGGCTACTTCATGATCGATCAGGGCAGGAATTGCCTACGCACACAAACTCATTTTAACTCTTCGGTATGAGAAACCATATCTAACAACCCAATTTAAGGAACACAAACAAAGCTACTCTGTCGATGGAAGAAATTTCATTGTCGTAAAGGAAGGCCTTGGTACCGCCAATGACAAGGGGAGGGGGGAAAGCTCATGAGAGCGAGATCATAACACATGAACAACAAACCATACCAATAGGTTGATAGTAGTTTTCTGTTGGTACAGCGTGTGGTCACGGGATGAGAGCATAGATTGATTGTCTCACTGCACATAGGTATAGTAACTGGTTAATCTCTACCATATAATATTGGAGAAAATTACAAAAAAACCACCACAATTGGTGGTTAAGCTACAAAAGACCACCGGCTTTCAAACAAATCGCAAATCGCCACCACTATTCGTTGACACCGTTACAAAAAACACCGATTTTTCCTGTAACCTCGTTTAGCTAAATTAACACTCGTTTTGACCAGTATGGCCCACTTTCAGGCGTAACGTGGCGTGTGTAAATTTTGCGAAAAAGTCCTCCATATTTTTTTTCTTTTATTTTTTCCCTCACGCTCGCGTTGACTAGGGCGCCGCTGCTCGTACCCGCCGGAGTAGTAGCTGCCGGCACTTGGTCGGTCGTAGTACCATGGCCCGCGCTCGTGGCCGGCACCCGCTCCAGCAGCCGCGCTCGCGCCCGGGTATGGCCGAGGCCGGCGCAGGCCGCCGTGGCCACGCGCCCGTGGCCGACACCCGCTCCGTCGCCGCGCCCGTGCAGGCCGCCGTGGCCGGCACCAGCTCCGGCAGCCGCGCTCACGCCCGGGTATGGCCGTGGCCGCCGTGGCCGCGCGCCCATGGCCGACGCAGGCCGCCGTGGCCGCGCGCCCGTGGCCGGCGCCGGCGCAGACAGTTGCGCCCGTGCAGGCCGTCGTGGCCGCGCGCCCGTGGCCGGCGTAGGCCGCCGCGCCCGTGCAGGCCGTCGCGCCCGGCGCAGACCGCCGCGCCCGTGGCCGGCGCAGGCCGCCATGGCCGCGCCCGTGCTGCCCTTGCAGGCCGTGGCCAGCAGCGGCTCGGTCAACGCCAGATCCCCCAAAATTTACAGAAAAAGAAAAAAGAAAGGAAAAAAGAAAGAGGGAATTTACAGAAACCCCCAAAATTTATAAAAGGTATCACTTACCTTTTTTCATGCCAACTAATATTTGCCACATCAGCCTGACAGCGGGTCCCGTCCGTCAGTTTCGTACTTAACTAAGTGTCGCGGACAGTTAACGTAGAAATGGTGGTTTTTTGTAACTTGTCAACGAATAGTGGTTGTGATTTGCGAATTCGGTGGAAACCGGTGGTTTTTTGTAGCTTGACCACCAATTGTGGTGGTTTTTTGCAATTTTTCTCTATAATATTGCCTAACGACCGTAGGTACGTCACGGCAAATAATCCAACGCGGATCGGAAATTGGTAATCCTCTCTAAAAAAAACAGCGCACAAATAAACGACAAAATAAAACCCGCCTGTCTCTCACCGTCGCACGCACGCAAGCTATCCTTTCCCCATCTATCACACGCATGCACCTCGCACCGTCGCGACGACACAAATGAACAATGTCGAGAAGGATTGGAAGACATTCAATCGACTGAGTGCTGGTCGTGAGTCGTGACTTGTCTTACATTTCCGTCCGTTTCTTCCCAATTTCCTAACACTATCTTCTTCTTTGATAGGTTATGGTCCCAGGTTGAATTTTCATGTGAGTTTTCCAGTTTTGCAGCACTGCATCTATTCATATATTTCACTCTACTACCCTTCTTATTTTGCTAGTAACTAGCAGAGCAGGTGTCATCTTTGTCGGGTTATTTTTGTTTTGAATTGCCAAGATAGTAGATAGCAGGTACTATTAAATAACTCTTACATAAGATGACATGATAGTGTTTGTCTCAGGAAGCAACTTTACTTAATACATGCCGTTCTGGGTTTTTTTTCACTTTCTTGCAGCAACATTATTTATGGACTTAGTTTAAGTAGATACGGTTTGCTTTGTAGGAGTTGTGGTAGTCATTTGATTTAATCATCTCTTATGGAATTGTTGTAGATTAAGGAGAGGAGGATGGACGTGAAAACAAAATCAGAATCATCGTATGATCAAATAATCATAAGCATGGAGAAAGTTATAATTTCTCTTAAATTAGTAATTGCTTTCCAGTTAAATAATGTGAAGGTTCTAACACAATCTAATCTCCTCTACAGCAAATTCCCGATGTAAATCATGGCCATCTCAAAAGGTATGTGGTTTTTATACTTAATTCGGTTGGAATGGTCTTTTACACACTTTGAATTTTATTGAGATTTAATAAGAAGATGAATTTAAGACTAAGTGGAATTAAATTATCGTAATTCATTTCTTGAGATGGTGAAAAAAAAAAGTTGGTATATGAGTCATACGTATGTGCCTGACTCAAGCTACGTTACACTCAACTTTTAGGGGACATTGCTACAAACGATCATAAATGTTCTCAGATCTTATTTAATGTTAAATAGTACCAAATATGTTTGAAAAAAAATCAGAGTGTTTCTGGAAGATCAATAATGTTGTCTGAAGCAAACATAAATGTTCTCAGATCTTTTTTAGACTACCAATAGTGGGGATATCATAGCTAGTATAATGCATGCCATGTTGGCAAAAAACTGATATGATACGGCGATTAATGAGGAAAGAGGTGATAGTGGTATTTATCTATGTTACGGTACGTAAAACAAGATATTTTAATAGCAAGTAAATCTCGTACACATATTTGTATTGAGATTCCACAAATCAATAAATAAGATGTGACTATGATACTATGCATTATAGAGGTAGTATCATACAAAAATATCATATGCATGATACAATCTATGATTCTTTCCACTATGGCTAGTCTTATAACTATAATGGAAATTGCTTCACTAGATCCCATACCCTACCTATTTATATACTACCTCCATCACAGTTCATAAGGCATAATTGCAATTCTCTGAGACCTAGGTGAATGGCTATAGAGCGAATGAAACAGCATATGGCGCAGCAAATTTCTCGTTATGTGCGTTATTTTGGTGGAGATCGATGCCAAACATAAATGTAGGGAGTACTTTATTGCTACCCGGCCAATAAGGGTGTAATACCCCAAGGTTTAGAGAGTCGAAAGGGTAGAAATAGAATATGTGCATTTGCATAGCATGCATCTGAAAATGCGGGTAATTTTGGCGCGTTTAAGAAAAGAGACAAAGGGATCGATGTTTCTCTCGACTCGATGAATTAGGAGCTAGATCATCCTGTTGAGTGATATAAACTTCGACGTGATCTTTGAAACAACTAATTAGAAACTAGGATCATCTGTCGAGGCATTCCAGAAATTGGACATGACCTTTCCTATTCATCGACACTTCTGATCACAGTTTCAAACACGATAAGGTATAATTCAATTTAACAAAATACACAAGCATAATTTCATCTATATGATCATCTCAATTCACACATACATGATCATATAATAATAATCCAAATACAACATGTCCTAATTTCAATTTTATCTCATCTCATCATTTCAACACATTTCAAATACAAATTCCAGAGTTTGAATGTCCAAGTCAAATTAATTACAACAATTGGAATTGGGCATTCCACAACTTTACCAAATGAACTTAAATGAATATTGCAACATAATTGAATAATTACATATCTCATCCAAAGAGAAAGGAAAATTACACAAGAATAAAAGAAATTCCTAAATTAAATATTAAACTTGATCTTCACTCCATTTTTGGTCTTCTCAACTTATCTTGATCTTCTTATCTCCCAAGTCTTATTCATGATTCCTGCATTTAAGAAGGACAGAAATGAAGGAATTAAGCAAGTATCTGTTCTTCTCAACTTCTCTAGAAATTGTGAAATTCAAAAGTTTTGTGCTATGTAAAAGAAGATGGTAGCAAGGCTGATCACCTTGTGAACAAATTCTTTTTACATACATAAAGCAATTGAGTATCACCTAAATAAATAAAAACCAAAACAAAAGAAAGGTTTCTTCTAATTAAAATGTTTGCCTTCACCACAAGGGTGAGGCAACTTTGTGTTGGAATTCGACTACTGGATACTAGGAACTTGTCCTATTACCCAAGTGGTGATTAGAGGAATTATATCTAAGGCAGCAATGGATCATGGATCAACTTTGGATCATCTAGAGGCAAATAGGCAGCAAGGAAAAGAAGGCAACATTGATCCATTTGAGCAAGCAACAAAGGCAACAGGGGGCAAAGGCAAATATAATTGATCCAATTATCTTTAGTCTACAAGGCAACATTTTTGTTTCCCTCTAATCTAGTCAAATTCCTATTAAAGAAAAGACCACAATTAAATTATTCTCTATTGGTATTAAGAACCAATAAGAACAAAGCCACATGGAATTTAAATTGTTTCTCCAATGGTATTATTTACCAAGGAAGAAAATAGACAAATGCTAAAGCCCACAATCTGAAATTATTAAGCCACGTGATCACCACCCATAAATGGCCAAGCCCACATATGAGAGAAGCCACACAAGCCCATCTAGCAACAAAAGCCACTTGGCTTGCCTAAGAATAAATCTTGCAAAGAGATAATACCAAGCTTGGGATGGATAAGCTTGCCACATGGGAGAGCTATCCACAAGCAAAATATCTCACAAGAGGATAAGACCAATGACTACTCATCTTTATCCACAAGGGAAATATCTAGCTTAACTTGAACCCCAAGTAATGCTCATGTGTGAGGGCATGACAACAAGTAGCTTACTCACCCATGTAAAGCAAGAGTCACCACTTGAGGTGTCAACTTGTGAGGGATAACAAAGCCTTATAAAAGACATCTCATGGCAGCCCTTTGATCACTACACACCATGGTTTTATGGGACCAACGAATTGGACCAAATAATATATTTCCATTTTAGCAAGAACACAAGAACAGCCAGCTACACCACAAGTTCTACACAGCAGCCAATCATCTATCTAGCAGCACCATTTCCATCTGTCCTTCACCAAGAACAACCACAAATCACAAGCCAATCATGGAGATTACCTAAACCATCCACCACAAGCCATTAAAACTTAGGAGAAGTCAAGCAACAAGGAGGAGAAGGTAGAACCACAAGGTGCAGTCCAGAAGAGACGGTTGAACCTTGGAGCAAGATCAGACTCTTCCGTAGCTTTATCTGCTCTACACCCAAGGTTGTTAAACATATGTGCTAGAGAGTGATTTAGCAGGTTCTGTAAATGACAGAACCATGCTAGAGAGATGTTTTACCATCTGTTCTTAACAGAGCCTTGTTCAACAAGGTAGGGTGCTATAGAAAAAGGGTTGCAAGGCAGAAGCATCTGTTCTTTGCAATAAATTAGGAAAGAGAGAAGAAAGGAAGTGCAGTTGCTTGTTTTAGCATTTGTTTGAGCATAAAGGGGCAAGGGAAAATAGCAGCAGTGTAGTATCTGTTCTTATTTGCTTTACCAAAATTCTACACAAGGCAGTGAACCAGCAGAGCTGGATTAGCTGTGCTTAGCACATCTTTGCACTGAAAGAAGCATAGGAAAACATAAAAAGCTTATCTAAACAAGCTAGCTACTGTGTAACTCCAAATGGAGGCATCACAGCAAGCAAAACATGTCTAAATTATGCTTAAATATTTCCTACATCATTACTAGACCATGCTCTAGTTCAGTTTGGACAGAATCATCACAAGATTCAGTCTAAAAAATCATTTCTCTTCATATTTGAGCAAGAAAGGTTCCCAACATTAATTCCAGAGGTCATGGAATGATCTGTGTACACTAGATCATCACCATTCATCTCATTCTTGATACACAGTAGGTAGACAGTGCACATAAATGAGTAAAGCATCAAGAAATCATCATCTGTTCATCAAGAACCTAACCAACAGAAGAACATATGTTTAATCCGAAGTCCAGAAGCTTCTAGATCGAGTAGAGTACTGGGAGAAGGGGAAGAGAGGGAGGAAAAGGATCTTACCGTGCATCCATGGCCGTAGCTCCACGGCGGCGAGGCAGTGCTCGCGCAACCGTTGGAGGGGGCACACAGAGGTCGTGGAACCAGCACCACCGCACCACGGCGGCACAGAGAGCAAGCTCTGCTCCTGCCATGGTGAGCACGAGGAGGAGGCGAGCAGTAGGGAGCGGCGAGCAGCGCCGGTGCACCGAAACCCTAACCCTAGGGTTAGGCAGCGCACGGCGGCTAGAGGAAACGAAGCTCCAATCGCTCAGGCCAAGTGGTAGAGCGGAGTCGGGGGAGTATTTTGCCCCAGACGGCGGCGGCGGAGATGGCCGGAGTCGGCCGGAGTAAGGTGGCGACGGCGAGGGCGACTCGGTCGCCATGCGAGTCGAGCATGGGCACGAGTTCGTGCGAGAGAAGGAGAGAGAAGGTGCGGCTCGGTCGGTTGACCGGACCCGAGCCATTCCTTTGACCTGGTTCAACCAGGGATCTATTTGCAAAAATTTCAAAATTTATACATTTCAAACTTCAAAACTCAATTTAAAATTCAAATAAATTCCTAAAAATACTTTAAAAATATCTACAAATATTAGCAGAAAATAAGCTATTTAAATAAAATACTAACAAGAATTTTTGAAAATTATTTCTTTGATTAAAAAATCCAAAGATCCTTAAGTGGATTATTCTTGGAATAATTTCTTAAAATTATTTTCTCAAGAAAAATAATGTAGGAAAAATAAATACTAAGTTCAAAATAATATTTGAACTATACCAAGACTATCTTGTTACTCATCCTAAATCAAAAATATTCAAACTTAAATGAATTTTTACACCAAATTCAAATACACAAAAATTAACTAAAAATATGCAACATACTCTACAAAATATGAGGAATTTTTATGTAAGTTTTATTTGAAGTTTTGAAAAACATTTTGTGGATGAAAAATTCAAGGATCCTTAAGTGGAAATGACTTGAAATTCTTTTTCAAAAACGATTTTCTTAAAAGAAAATAATATGGGAAAATAAAGTCTTGAAGTTTAATTATATTGAATTATTTCAATTTAATCACTTTAAATTTATTCCTCATGAAAATTGTTGTCAAACCTTTAAATCATTAAAAACTCACAAACACTCAAAAAGTATTAAAATCCGCAACTTGGGAATTTTGGGGTGACGGTGCATCTCATGACTATACATAATAGAATGCTGCTAGAGTTTTCAGTAGTCCTTATCAGGATTACTTTGCTATTTTCAGAACTCGGGGTTTTACCGCAAACCCTAGAACCCCGAAGGGCCTGAACTGTCACTTCTACCACAGGCAAGTTCATTCTTGCATATCCTTATTGAACTATTTTATAAAAACTATTTTCAAAAACGTATTATTATCATTGCATTGAAAAAGAAAAACTATTTTCGAATGATGTGAATTGCTATATATATATTGTTTGGCTGGCAATGGAACCACGGATTGATGTTGTGGTGGAGGTTCCATTGTACGGGAAAGTATATACCTAGGATTAATTACCAATGTCACAGTGATCCTTGCGCCGTATTGAAGCGTTTACCATGAGATCTGCTATGGACGGTAAAAGTCAGCCGTATCTTCTCTCGTTCACATATCCTCGGCAGGCTATTACCTGGTTGTGTCCGTTGCGGCGGCCAACAGCGTGGAAGCGCGTGACCTTCCCACCTGACGGGGTGACTGGAATAGAAGCTCGGGAGGGGTGGCGGGATAGCGGTCTTTGTTACCGGCCGCGCCACAAATGGGCGGATATGTGTTGTGCGGAGAGGGCGGTGATTGGCTTTGAACTCACACCTGGCCCCATACCACGGAAGTATGGACGGGCTAGCTACCCGGAAAGGCAACAAGGCTGGGTTTCTCTCATGGGTAAAGTTACGCAGCTCTGCAGAGTCAACAACAAGAAACTGTGACTGTCACATCCGTGTTCCCGGAAGGAACTACAGACCGCAGCGGGAAAGGCATCCCAAGTGATGACTATGAACCCGTGGAGACTGTGAGCATAGTTTTCTGAAAATAAAATGGACCCTTTCCTAAAAACATTTTCCAAAACTTGCATTATGCCTATGACCGTTGGTCATGGCAGTAGCTAGTGCATAAAACACCTTATCGCCTATAGTATTTGAACTTACTGAGTAACGCTCGAGTTGCTCACGCTTTTCCCCGTTGACCCCCTGCTTAGATTTTGGAGCCATCAACGGAGTTGCCAGTTATCCATCACGACGTCGAGGAGGACTTCAACAAGGAATCAAGTCTACCTGGTAAAGCTTGAAGGAGTCATCTGTAACTTCGCCAACAGAAGAATGATGACAACAGTGCCAGTGAAGGAGCAACGACATCATTGACAATGGCATGCACAACAACCATGTTATTAGTGGAGGAGACGACTTCTATTGGAAGAAGGAGTACAAAGATGGATCAAGATATTCCAGATGGGCTAGATTAGGGCTGTGACAACGGCAGTAGTGGATCAGGAATTAGAAATAGAGTTAGAGCTGATATCCAGCTTAGAGTTACGATTTGGATCTTTCTGTATTTCATTTGCAAGAGACTTGCTTCAATATGAAGGAGGGTCTCAAGATTTTGTATTGAATAGTGTTGTAATCCTATAGTGTTACCTTGGACCGACTATGTTTCTGTTGTACTACTCTGAGGGATGTAATATTTGCGGAGAGGTCCTTCCGTGCGTGTTACATCAATGACTTGTACACTACAACATGCAGTGGTGTGCTGGGTCACCGCAGATGGTATCAGAGCAAAACGACCTTAGGATTAAAACCCTTTTAGGAGACTTGTAGGTTGGTAAGACTATAGGAAGTTACCTTATCTAAACTATATCTTTCTACAATTATGATGGTTATTCACTTGAGAATACTACTGTTATACTTGTATAGATTTTCTTACTCAACAAGAGTAAATCTTCTTATCTATTCTTTATAAGGTATAGTACTTATCTATCTCAATTTTTCTCAACTTGGTATGAAAAGTTTGGAATAATCTTCTACAAGTTAGTATCCCAAATAGATTTATATCCAAGTCAGTGTTACTTATGAGGTATCATTGATAACACCATCCTATATGTGAAGACGTGTGTTGAAGTAGAACCCTATCGTAAGTTTGTGGAGGATGAAGTCAGGAGATGTTACATGATGGTGAAGGATCATCGATATTAAAGTATGGTACCTATGGAGAGGATGCCAATACCCTAAAGTTTCATTTCCAAGGAGAATCACCTTAGTATAGTATATAGTCGTAAGGAAAATAGGAGATGACATAAATAATGAAGGAAGCTACAATACTACTTATGGTGTACAATCAGCAATTCCATGAAGGATCCAGATATGTCAAGAGATGTTTGTTCAAGCCAAATGGAGGATTCAATTTACATGGAGTTTAGTTCTGTACGTAACCAAACTAGACCACAACTACTCTCTGAGTACTTTGTCTTAGTTTATTCCTTTGCAAATGGGCAATTGGGGTAACTATTGAGTCAAAAAGTTGTTAGAATAGGACTATAAGGTGATATAAACCTATCTTGTAGTGTATAGCATCTAAGCCTAGGTATTTGAGATGTTTTTACTCAAAGTACTATTAACTTTACGGGCTTATGTTGCATGTTTGCTATATAACTGCATTTGGATTTATTGGATCTTATTGGATTTTTGATTGACTAGGTTGGTGCATGAAGTTAGGATTTGATGTACAATGGCATGATTGTCACATTAATTTCTTTTCTTGATGTTACTGATCTAGAGGTAGATAGTATTTATGTGAGGGAGAGGCGTGTTCTCAGAAGTTTGAGACAACAATGAGTCAGCAAAGCAAGCTCATGAAGAGAAGGAAGTCCAGAAGACAGAAGTCAATTAAGCTACTGATGTGGAATGTGGAGAGTATCACATCGTATATTAGGATTTAGGTGATATACTTCACCAGTCCATGGAAGGGAGGAGGAACGAAGTAAGTTCACCAAAGATTGTCACCACCATTTGGACAAAGATCTATCAAGGAGGATGCCAGAAAAATCACTTGAGGAGATAGGTCCAAGAAGGAAAGTTAAAGCATGAAGTTTATCCATGGAAGTCCAAAATCAAGAAGGAAGAAGGAAAATATGGAGGATACATATGAGGTTGTCATAACTTGGTGGAAGAAGTTATTGTTGGAGCAATAAAGAGGTATTGATACTAGTGAAATGTAGTTTAAGAATGAGTTTAGCAGAACTTAGGAGTCGAAGAGTATTACAAGAATGAAGACAAAGGTGTATGAAGACTGGAAGAACATGGATATTTCCAGTTCTAATGGAATAAAGGAGAAGTTGATTGTCTATTGAGAGGCATTACTAGAAATGGAAACGGTGAAATTAACTGCCAAACAAGAGTTCGTGATTAGAACTTGGATATATATAAGGAAAAATTTGTGTTGGATATACAAACAGATTACAAGAAAGAGTGAATGAGAAAGTCATCCGAAAAATGATGATAAGTCAGAAAGGGATGACAGAAGTAAAGTACTTGGATGAAAGCACGTGGAGATTTCAGAGATGACATATCAACCATGTCAAGAAGTGCAATTACATAGTCCAATGTTCAAGAGAGCATCATAACCATGGGAGAAGAATCCAATTTTGTAGGGGATTGACGACAAGTCTAGAAGGTGGACCAATTTGGATGAAGGCACCTCACCACATATGATGTCGATGTACCAAAGTCAGAGTTTATATCTCGAGCAATGGTGGAGAAAGATGTATTACCAAGAGAATTGACATCTTAGAGCTGACCACTCGGATGATGGAAGATGCAATCAAGGCGAGTTACATGGTCAAACAAGTCGCAACTGTTTGGAATTAGTCTGAAGTATCAGAAAGGAAGGAAATGATATGTGAGCTGAATTTTACATTGATGACCAACATCATATTCGAGTATGGAGTTAAGATATCATCCATTTGCACAAGTTCCTGTGTGCAATTCTTTTCTTGAGACCATCGGATAAGCCAACTGGAATTCTAGCTATAGTAGGAATCCAATTTATCGGAGGATTACTTTGGTTGTTCACAATATGGTGGATATACCACGTATTCTTCGGGAAACTGTTGGATATATAGGAATAGTTAATATCTATTTATCGGAGAACGATACTGGGTATTCACAACATGGTGGATATACCACGTGTTCTTTGTGAGACCATGAGGCACATATACTGGAAGTTTAAGCACCAAGAAGGATCACGAAGTTTGACTGAATGGAGCCAACGGAATTAAGCTCAACTGACAGAGGGTCAGAACGGAGGAAGACTTAGGGAATTCCAAGGGGGAGAGTGAAAAAGTGTATTGGAAAGTACTTGGCAGAAGATGACATGAAATTCAAAAGGAAGACCTTGACTGAGTCATGACTGAATTGGTTATTAGTACTCTAAAAGTTCTTTGGTACGGGAAATCTTTACTAGATTTTGAAGCCAAATAGAAAGTGGAGATTTGAAGGATGAAAATTAAGGGATTTAGTGGTCATAGAAGCTATGACTAAATGATCTAAAGTAGAGTGAACAAAGAGACCAGAATTCATGGATGGGGAAGTCTAGATACTTATTCCCGTTGAATCTGATTGAGACCAGGATCCGAGGGGATTATGCCAGAAGGTTTGTACCCCTGATTACAATTGATGAAGAGAAGATAGAGTAATCAAAGTTGGATAGACAAAGGTGTCTACTACATTTGGAGGAAGCAAATTACAAAGAGCAAATTATATTCTATAAGACATGTTAAGAATAGTTACCTCATATTCTCGAGCAAAAGGAGATGAGCTTTACCATCAGAAGTGAGGTCTTATTAGGCTCATGATTATAAGGAAGGGTACCACCTGGAGATCATATAAGGATGTAGAAAGGATCTTCGACATAGGGGTATAAAGCCAGAGTAATGCAAGGATGTCTGAAATGGATAATCCAAGAGACATGAAAAGGTAGTAAAATCATTGGAATCCAGTGGAGAAGCGACGAAAGTCGACAAATGGATAGTATGGATCCATGGAGGATGGATATAAGGATTTTGGACAAGGGATCACCTAAATCTACGTCCACGTCAGGAAGGAATTTGAGAGAATCAGTATCTGCAGAAGTTCTTTCTACCTTACTCTACGCGAGAGAATCGAAACTTCGGGACGAAGTTTAGTTTAAGGGGGAGAGGATGTAATACCCCAAGGTTTAGAGAGTCGAAAGGGTAGAAATAGAATATGTGCATTTGCATAGCATGCATCTGAAAATGCGGGTAATTTTGGCGCGTTTAAGAAAAGAGACAAAGGGATCGATGTTTCTCTCGACTCGATGAATTAGGAGCTAGATCATCCTGTTGAGTGCTATAAACTTCGACGTGATCTTTGAAACAACTAATTAGAAACTAGGATCATCTGTCGAGGCATTCCAGAAATTGGACATGACCTTTCCTATTCATCGACACTTCTGATCACAGTTTCAAACACGACAAGGTATAATTCAATTTAACAAAATACACAAGCATAATTTCATCTATATGATCATCTCAATTCACACATACATGATCATATAATAATAATCCAAATACAACATGTCCTAATTTCAATTTTATCTCATCTCATCATTTCAACACATTTCAAATACAAATTCCAGAGTTTGAATGTCCAAGTCAAATTAATTACAACAATTGGAATTGGGCATTCCACAACTTTACCAAATGAACTTAAATGAATATTGCAACATAATTGAATAATTACATATCTCATCCAAAGAGAAAGGAAAATTACACAAGAATAAAAGAAATTCCTAAACTAAATATTAAACTTGATCTTCACTCCATTTTTGGTCTTCTCAACTTATCTTGATCTTCTTATCTCCCAAGTCTTATTCCTGATTCCTGCATTTAAGAAGGACAGAAATAAAGGAATTAAGCAAGTATCTGTTCTTCTCAACTTCTCTAGAAATTGTGAAATTCAAAAGTTTTGTGCTATGTAAAAGAAGATGGTAGCAAGGCTGATCACCTTGTGAACAAATTCTTTTTACATACATAAAGCAATTGAGTATCACCTAAATAAATAAAAACCAAAACAAAAGAAAGGTTTCTTCTAATTAAAATGTTTGCCTTCACCACAAGGGTGAGGCAACTTTGTGTTGGAATTCGACTACTGGATACTAGGAACTTGTCCTATTACCCAAGTGGTGATTAGAGGGAATTATATCTAAGGCAGCAATGGATCATGGATCAACTTTGGATCATCTAGAGGCAAATAGGCAGCAAGGAAAAGAAGGCAACATTGATCCATTTGAGCAAGCAACAAAGGCAACAGGGGGCAAAGGCAAATATAATTGATCCAATTATCTTTAGTCTACAAGGCAACATTTTTGTTTCCCTCTAATCTAGTCAAATTCCTATTAAAGAAAAGACCACAATTAAATTATTCTCTATTGGTATTAAGAACCAATAAGAACAAAGCCACATGGAATTTAAATTGTTTCTCCAATGGTATTATTTACCAAGGAAGAAAATAGACAAATGCTAAAGCCCACAATCTGAAATTATTAAGCCACATGATCACCACCCATAAATGGCCAAGCCCACATATGAGAGAAGCCACACAAGCCCATCTAGCAACAAAAGCCACTTGGCTTGCCTAAGAATAAATCTTGCAAAGAGATAATACCAAGCTTGGGATGGATAAGCTTGCCACATGGGAGAGCTATCCACAAGCAAAATATCTCACAAGAGGATAAGACCAATGACTACTCATCTTTATCCACAAGGGAAATATCTAGCTTAACTTGAACCCCAAGTAATGCTCATGTGTGAGGGCATGACAACAAGTAGCTTACTCACCCATGTAAAGCAAGAGTCACCACTTGAGGTGTCAACTTGTGAGGGATAACAAAGCCTTATAAAAGACATCTCATGGCAGCCCTTTGATCACTACACACCATGGTTTTATGGGACCAACGAATTGGACCAAATAATATATTTCCATTTTAGCAAGAACACAAGAACAGCCAGCTACACCACAAGTTCTACACAGCAGCCAATCATCTATCTAGCAGCACCATTTCCATCTGTCCTTCACCAAGAACAACCACAAATCACAAGCCAATCATGGAGATTACCTAAACCATCCACCACAAGCCATTAAAACTTAGGAGAAGTCAAGCAACAAGGAGGAGAAGGTAGAACCACAAGGTGCAGTCCAGAAGAGACGGTTGAACCTTGGAGCAAGATCAGACTCTTCCGTAGCTTTATCTGCTCTACACCCAAGGTTGTTAAACATATGTGCTAGAGAGTGATTTAGCAGGTTCTGTAAATGACAGAACCATGCTAGAGAGATGTTTTAGCATCTGTTCTTAACAGAGCCTTGTTTAACAAGGTAGGGTGCTATAGAAAAAGGGTTGCAAGGCAGAAGCATCTGTTCTTTGCAATAAATTAGGAAAGAGAGAAGAAAGGAAGTGCAGTTGCTTGTTTTAGCATTTGTTTGAGCATAAAGGGGCAAGGGAAAATAGCAGCAGTGTAGTATCTGTTCTTATTTGCTTTACCAAAATTCTACACAAGGCAGTGAACCAGCAGAGCTGGATTAGTTGTGCTTAGCACATCTTTGCACTGAAAGAAGCACAGGAAAACATAAAAAGCTTATCTAAACAAGCTAGCTACTGTGTAACTCCAAATGGAGGCATCACAGCAAGCAAAACATGTCTAAATTATGCTTAAATATTTCCTACATCATTACTAGACCATGCTCTAGTTCAGTTTGGATAGAATCATCACAAGATTCAGTCTAAAAAATCATTTCTCTTCATATTTGAGCAAGAAAGGTTCCCAACATTAATTCCAGAGGTCATGGAATGATCTGTGTACACTAGATCATCACCATTCATCTCATTCTTGATACACAGTAGGTAGACAGTGCACATAAATGAGTAAAGCATCAAGAAATCATCATCTGTTCATCAAGAACCTAACCAACAGAAGAACATATGTTTAATCCGAAGTCCAGAAGCATCTAGATCGAGTAGAGGTACTAGGAGAAGGGGAAGAGAGGGAGGAAAAGGATCTTACCGTGCGTCCATGGCCGTAGCTCCACGGCGGCGAGGCAGTGCTCGCGCAACTGTTGGAGGGGGCACACAGAGGTCGTGGAACCAGCACCACCGCACCACGGCGGCACAGAGAGCAAGCTCTGCTCCTGCCATGGTGAGCACGAGGAGGAGGCGAGCAGTAGGGAGCGGCGAGCAGCGCCGGTGCACCGAAACCCTAACCCTAGGGTTAGGCAGCGCACGGCGGCTAGAGGAAACGAAGCTCCAATCGCTCAGGCCAAGTGGTAGAGCGGAGTCGGGGGAGTATTTTGCCCCAGACGGCGGCGGCGGAGATGGCCGGAGTAAGGTGGCGATGGCGAGGGCGACTCGGTCGCCATGCGAGTCGAGCATGGGCACGAGTTCGTGCGAGAGAAGGAGAGAGAAGGTGCGGCTCGGTCGGTTGACCGGACCCGAGCCACTCCTTTGACCTGGTTCAACCAGGGATCTATTTGCAAAAATTTCAAAATTCATACATTTCAAACTTCAAAACTCAATTTAAAATTCAAATAAATTCCTAAAAATACTTTAAAAATATCTACAAATATTAGCAGAAAATAAGCTATTTAAATAAAATACTAACAGGAATTTTTGAAAATTATTTCTTTGATTAAAAAATCCAAAGATCCTTAAGTGGATTATTCTTGGAATAATTTCTTAAAATTATTTTCTCAAGAAAAAAATGTAGGAAAAATAAATACTAAGTTCAAAATAATATTTGAACTATACCAAGACTATCTTGTTACTCATCCTAAATCAAAAATATTCAAACTTAAATGAATTTTTACACCAAATTCAAATACACAAAAATTAACTAAAAATATGCAACATACTCTACAAAATATGAGGAATTTTTATGTAAGTTTTATTTGAAGTTTTGAAAAACATTTTGTGGATGAAAAATTCAAGGATCCTTAAGTGGAAATGACTTGAAATTCTTTTTCAAAAACGATTTTCTTAAAAGAAAATAATATGGGAAAATAAAGTCTTGAAGTTTAATTATATTGAATTATTTCAATTTTAATCACTTTAAATTTATTCCTCATGAAAATTGTTGTCAAACCTTTAAATCATTAAAAACTCACAAACACTCAAAAAGTATTAAAATCCGCAACTTGGGAATTTTGGGGTGACGGTGCATCTCATGACTATGCATAATAGCATGCTGCTAGAGTTTTCAGTAGTCCTTATCAGGATTACTTTGCTATTTTCAGAACTCGGGGTTTTACCGCAAACCCTAGAACCCCGAAGGGCCTGAACTGTCACTTCTACCACAGGCAAGTTCATTCTTGCATATCCTTATTGAACTATTTTATAAAAACTATTTTCAAAAACGTATTATTATCATTGCATTGAAAAAGAAAAACTATTTTCGAATGATGTGAATTGCTATATATATATTGTTTGGCTGGCAATGGAACCACGGATTGATGTTGTGGTGGAGGTTCCATTGTACGGGAAAGTATATACCTAGGATTAATTACCAATGTCACAGTGATCCTTGCGCCGTATTGAAGCGTTTACCATGAGATCTGTTATGGACGGTAAAAGTCAGCCGTATCTTCTCTCGTTCACGTATCCTCGGCAGGCTATTACCTGGTTGTGTCCGTTGCGGCGGCCAACAGCGTGGAAGCGCGTGACAATCCCACCTGACGGGGTGACTGGAATAGAAGCTCGGGAGGGGTGGCGGGATAGCGGTCTTTGTTACCGGCCGCGCCACAAATGGGCGGATATGTGTTGTGCGGAGAGGGCGGTGATTGGCTTTGGACTCACACCTGGCCCCATACCATGGAAGTATGGACGGGCTAGCTACCCGAAAAGGCAACAAGGCTGGGTTTCTCTCATGGGTAAAGTTACGCAGCTCTGCAGAGTCAACAACAAGAAACTGTGACTGTCACATCCGTGTTCCCGGAAGGAACTACAGACCGCAGCGGGAAAGGCATCCCAAGTGATGACTATGAACCCGTGGAGACTGTGAGCATAGTTTTCTGAAAATAAAATGGACCCTTTCCTAAAAACATTTTTCAAAACTTGCATTATGCCTATGACCGTTGGTCATGGCAGTAGCTAGTGCATAAAACACCTTATCGCCTATAGTATTTGAACTTGCTGAGTAACGCTCGAGTTGCTCACGCTTTTCCCCGTTGACCCCCTGCTTAGATTTTGTAGCCATCAACGGAGTTGCCAGTTATCCATCACGACGTCGAGGAGGACTTCAACAAGGAATCAAGTCTACCTGGTAAAGCTTGAAGGAGTCATCTGTAACTTCGCCAACAGAAGAATGATGACAACAGTGCCAGTGAAGGAGCAACGACATCATTGACAATGGCATGCACAACAACCATGTTATTAGTGGAGGAGACGACTTCTATTGGAAGAAGGAGTACAAAGCTGGATCAAGATATTCCAGATGGGCTAGATTAGGGCTGTAACAACAGCAGTAGTGGATCAGGAATTAGAAATAGAGTTAGAGCTGATATCCAGCTTAGAGTTACGATTTGGATCTTTCTGTATTTCATTTGCAAGAGACTTGCTTCAATATGAAGGAGGGTCTCAAGATTTTGTATTGAATAGTGTTGTAATCCTATAGTGTTACCTTGGACCGACTATGTTTCTGTTGTACTACTCTGAGGGATGTAATATTTGCGGAGAGGTCCTTCCGTGCGTGTTACATCAATGACTTGTACACTACAACATGCAGTGGTGTGCTGGGTCACCGCAAAGGGTATTTTCTGGGTGGGGCCAGCGTGGTTTTCTCTCCTCTAATTGAGCATTAATTGCCTAATTTGCGCCTAAATCTTGTGATTTTCTGGATTTCGTATTATGCCTTATAAACTGTGATGGAGGGAGTAGAAATCTATAATTCTTATAAAGTAAAACTCCACTAACTGCAATTAATGTTTCTATCTCAACATGCAAGCTATCCACATCACTTGTTTTTTTGCCAACCAATTGTCCATATCATTCCACTAACATTTATTACTTATTGTCTATTTCTACATGCAATTATCCACATCATCTTTTTCTCTAGCCATTAAATTGTACACATCATTTTTTTGCCGTTCAAATGATAAAATCACACCATACCGCTATGTAGCAACAAAATTAAATCATGTGCTAGGGAAACATCGGAATTAGTTTCGTCAAACAAGTGAACTTTTTGCTTACATATTTCTATAGTCAACTACAGTTTTCTTGTGTTTATTAGATTTCTTAAGAGATACCAGCTGCAACGCGAGGAGTACCGTTCTAGTTAATAAAACACTAAGTTCATCCAGACAACGGACGGAAACCCAAGAAATTGTACCTTCGAGTCGCCTAGAGGTCGGGCTCGTCTTCCTCTGGTTTGGCTGGAGGTTCTTTCGGTGGGGCTACTCTCCAGCTGATGAAAGTTCTGAGCGGGGGTTCATTCACGCGACGTTTGGTAACACAAAGATTTATGCCATTGAACGATCAAACAAGCATGTACTATAAAACTAACTACCAAGTTTTGTATAATTTATTTCTCATGTTATTTTATTATTAACTTATTCTTCTATATGTATTTTGTTTCCTAAAGATTGATATTCTTTATGAGCTAACTTAATTTACTATCGCTATATTGTTGGTGGAGGGGGCGCTTGCCCCCTACCTCATATTTTTCATTCTATACATAAGAGTATTTATGCACACATACCAAAATCAAAGGCCTCTATGATCAGTTTGTATAGACAATGCTCAGCTTGCTATTTAGGTGTGTTTTGCATATCACCTAAATAAGTCATTATGCGTCGAGTGTGCGCCTCACGCTACGTTGTGGACCGGGTAAGTTTCAAAACAAGGTAGGCGCGTCAATACTATATTAATCATGTATAAACTGGATGAAAATGTGTGCCCCAAGTAGTGGTGTCGCTACTCTATAGTGCAACGTTGTGCTCCTTGAGTGTCGAGGACCTCTTGGAGCACAACATACACGAGTGCCCCCACCTGCCTCCACGTACCTGCAGGTGGCCGGTCTCCTTGCCTTCTTAGGATCGGTGAGGAGTGTGCCCGTCACGTACTTCAGCACAGCAGCGGCGGACTATGCTCTGAGCACTGAGTAAGTTATCTTTCTATTTCTCGTTACATACTATAATTATTGTATGGAGTTTAATTAGTTAAGTCAATTTAGCATTCAATAGAGGCTTAGTACTCTCTCCATTCCTAAATGTAAGATGTATAGTTTTCTGCACGAATATTAAGATATGGGTATTTGGCATACCGTGGACTCATCTTCTTCTGGAAAAATCAGGAGATATGAGTTCCTAATAGAAACAAATTGAAAAACAATACACCCTATAGACTAGGATTCATTTTTGGATAGTAAAATTGTCCATACATTGCATTATACCTTATATTCTGGAATTTTTCTGAAAAAACTATACACCTTACATCAAGAAACGGAGGGAGTATTAAACATCAGTCTTATCAGACGTGGCAGACGCGTCCGGGCACATGTAGGTCTGACATGTTGGATCAGACGTGAAAAACACGTCCAGACACGTACATACAACCACCAATCCGCTCCACGTGTGTGTTAGGCAAGAGAGTTATCGGAGAGTTCAGACGTTTGGACTTGATATGCATGGGGGTCCGCTTGGGTCGCGTTTCTATGTCCGCACCGTTATGTCTGCCCAGACGTATATGGTTAGGGATGGCACCCGCAGGGTATGGGTAAGGGTGGAACCACCCCATACCCTTACCCGTCGCCTCAACCTTACCCATCACCCGTACCCATACCCTTGTGCGGGTACAACTTTTTCCCATACCCTTCACCCGGCAGGGTAAAGGGTTACCCGCGGGTAAAAATACCCTCATTTGCAACACAACAAATTGAATAGAAAATAGTCGTAAAAAATATCCTATGATCATATAACTTTAACCAGGTAGGTATACGTATGCCTGGTGGGACCAAGAATCTGAAGCGCCCTATCCCAATCGTTCATTGCATCATGCAGCACATGATTGATTTTTTTTACTACATTAGGTTATTATTCGGAGACCCACTTGTCAATTGTCACATATTTATAAGGGTACATGGGTACGCGGGTATGGGTTATACGAACCCATACCCGTACCCTCTCCACCCGATGGGTACAAGATTTTCCCATGTACATACCTATGGGTATTTTTTTCACCCAAACCCTTACCCTAATAGGGTTTTTACCCGCAGGGTACGCGGGTAATGAGTACCCATTGCCATCCCTATATATGGTGGAAATGGGGGTTCCAACTGGAGTTTCTCTAGCTGGTTACCTTCAACCCGTGATCGGCAAGGGATATCTTTAGGAGGAAGGCAAAAGAATAAATGTTGTGAAATTTTGACATGATAGAAAGTGGGACTACTCTTCAGGCGATGAAAGTTCTGACCCGTTGTTCATTCACAGGACAGCCGGTAACACAAACATTTATGTCATCGATGATCAAACGGGTACGTAGTATAAAACTAACTAGCAAGTTTTGTACAATTTGTTTCTCATGCAATTTTATTATTAAATTGTTATTTCTGTATGTATGTAGTTTCCTAAAGATTCATATTCTTTATGTGCCAGATTCAGTTACTTTAGCTATATTGTTGGTGGAGGGGCGACTTGCCCCCTCCCTCATATTTTTCAATCTATACGTTAGAGTATTTATGCACACATACCAAAATCAAAGTCCTCTATGATCAGCTTGTATAGCCAATGCTCATCTTACTCTTTAAGTGTGTTTTGCATATCACCTAAATAAGTAACATTATGCAGTTATGACTCACACCAGAGCCATGGGGGACGGGGAGATCGTCTGGGTCTCCATAGCAGGCTCCACTTCTAGGGTGCTTGTTGTAGCACCAGTCGCGTCGGGGGCATCCTATTGCGGCTGTACATACTTGGAGAGGAGGGAGAGGCAGAGGGTGACTTAGTGGTGGGGGAGAAGTGGAAGGCGCTGGTAGGCAGATCCGTGTATTGTTTACGGTGAGGGGCCAAGGAACATGCAAGCACATGAAATTTTCAGCTGAATAACGATTTGTATATTTAGGGTGGACCCTTGATAAGTAATTCAATAAGGCCCAGATGGCTAATAATTTCATTGAATATCGAAAATCATTCGGGTTAGGTCCATCCATGATTCGAAGGCTCACCGCGGTTGTCGACTCATCTTTGTTTTCGTCTTGATCTAGACTCACCAGCCTCCATTATATTTGCCGCTACATGTCATCGTCGCCTTATTATTAGGGGAATGAGCATGAATGATTAGTAATACTAAGGGTCCCTAATACTGATCTCGACATGAGAGGAACAAGGGTTAAGACGAAGGAAGATATTGTTCTAGCTCTACCAACCTATTCTCGTCAAAGAGAGGGTGGATAGACATAGACCCTTTGTGCGTGATTTACCTGTTATTATTCCCCCTTTCCATGGGTTCCAGCTGAAAAGAGAGGTGTTTATCTAGCGGAGGTTTGTATTTCTTCCACGTGACAACAGCGAACTCAGATCATCCCGGACTTATTTTTTGGAATAGCTTCATTATGAATTGAAGCAACCTCAGCTACTATTCCTAGAAGGAGTCGCCTTTTTAATTCCCTCCCTTTTGCAATCTCATTTTGATGTAACGACTGTAAGTATTGGCAAGGTTGTAACATTACATGCAGGTCCTAACCTACGTTCGTTGGTGGTTGATTACCAGGAAAGGGCAGAATAACAATAGCGAGGAAGCATTCCACCCAAACGACGTCTGTGTCGCGTGATCGGTCGGTATCGGTGGCCTTCAGTTCCTACCGGATATCTCTTGTGACGTTGCTCCTCGTAGTATCAGCTGTGATCATGTTGTTGTTCTGATACATGCATGCTTGTCTAACCTCATTATTGAACTTGTGCATGTCTACTTCATCTTTCTTGATTGGTTCCTCGTGTTGCATACAATGAAGTGGTGTCATGTGACGCTGGTATAATCTCTGAAAACTTCTGACTAGTTTGGTGTGGTTTCGTCAACACACCTTGTATGAGCTGGTTGTCAGAGTCACAAGCTTGTCGCTTGTCGTACGTACATGGCCCTAGGTAAACATAAGGCATGACCCGATCGTATGCATTATCAGGCTTTGACCAATTATTCCAATTGATCATTCCGATCCTTCTCCTCCTCCGTACTTATATCCAGCTCTTGGTCTTCGCCCTGGGAATAATGGCTAAGTATTAAGAACCTCTACCAAAGGGATGTGATCACGCTTACTTTTTATATCAACTTTCTTACTTGGGACTTCCTTTCTTCCTTACTTCGCCTTCCACTAGCGCTAAAACTCCTACTGGCTAGGCTTGTCGAGACCGGATACAGAGTTTGCAAAATGGGCTGGGTTTTCCTAATTCTATTCATAATTCAGTGTAGCTAAGCGTTGTACTTTTTCAGAAAAATGCGACTGAGTAAGAAAGTACAAGTGAAGATTTCTGGCTCCCGAGGTCAAATGATCGCTTTATTTTCTAAATAATTTAAAGAAATTACAAGCTTTTAATATAATAATTCCTCATGTTGTCAATTATCTATCCCACGAACGTGTGCAATCTCAGTTTGAAATACTTTATATTCTAAACTACATAAAAATGTCAAAATATGGATCTAAATATACACACTTTTAAATCTCCAAAATATACAAAAAAAAATTATCATTTTTGTGTAGCACATAATACTGAAAATTTTGTTGCCGAATTTTTTAAAGCATCCAAACATAGTTTTTGTATATTTTAAATCCTTGGGAGTCAAAATGACTTTCCGAAGTTGTACTTACTAAGCAGGAGTTCCACTTTCCAAAACCAATTAATTGAGTCATAACAAAAATCTCATTTAACTACGGGTCACATGATCCAGGGCACAACAAAGATCAAGCATTTTACCAACTAGCTACTCCACGTAGGATCATTGAATAGACATGCCACACTTCGTGCGAACAATGAAGCTTTGTTCAGCTTTAGATATTGATTTCAACATATGAGTGTGGGTGAAAAGCTTTATACTCCCTATGTATCGTCATATAAAATGTTTTAGATATTTCAATATGGACTGCATATGGAGCATGATGAGTGAATCTACATACCAAAAATACATACATACACGTCTATATACATTTGATCCTGAAAAAGCTAAAACGTCTAATAATATGGAACGGAAGGAGTAGCTTTCATTGAAAATCTGATAGTCAATTTGGTTGCAATTTTTTGTCCCTTAACACTAAAAGCTTACTTGATCTTGTTTTATTGGCCTTTAGTTGAAACTTACTCGGTTGTGGGTTAAAAGTATTATCCGCTTTGATGACAACAATAGATTTCCATTTGAATATAATTCTAGAATCTAGAAAATCTAAAGATCGAGAATCACAAGGACAACAAAAAGGCATACAAAATAACAAGAGCACAGCGTGAGGGGAAGATAAAAAAAAAAAATAGAAGAGATGGACATGGTCAAATCGTAGTGTCTATATATATATACTTATTATAAAGTAAAACCCCACTAACATGCATTAATTATTTTTTTATAGCCAATCAATTGTCCATGTCATCCCACTATTATAGTATGTTGTACATGCAATCTATCCACGTCACCTATTTTTCTGGCCATACGTCCATGTCACCATTATTTTTGTCAAATAAACAACAATTTCGTGTCAATTAAATATAACCTCGATCTCACCTATTGTGTCATTTTTTTACATTTCTGTAACAACTTCAAATTTCATATGTTTTATACATTTTCAGTTACACAAAGTTTTTAATGAAATACGCGTTGCAACATGCGAGGTATTTTTCTAGTTACTTCTATAAAGTACGGAGTAGTTTTCTTAACCACGGTGTGTGGACTCTAATTCCAACTTCTTCTCTAAGTGCATCGCCAGTAGTAGGCCAGACATGTGATACAATGCATAAAACAACCATCTCGTAACCGCAAAAATATCATCATTTCAAGCAACTTTCTCATTTGTTTTTTTTAGCATCACAACTTTCTCAGTCATTTTCCATCTCGGAGTTAGGACGAAAAAGGTCATAGTGGGCTTATGCCAGGTCTGTCTGTAGCAAATGACACGGCCGACAAACTGTAACGTCTAGTGGGCCAGAGGCCCAAATCTTTCGTTCCACTCTCTCGCCACTTCCCCTGACCTGGTCAATAAAAAACAGTTGACAGCGTTAAAGCGGTACTGGGACCCGCCGCCACGCGTTGAATATTCCGGCGTACCTCCGCCGTGCTCCGAGCCACGTGGAAGGGCAGCTGGCGATGTCCGGCCAGCTGACCCAATCCATCGTCCTCCCCAGTCCACGCAGCTGACCCAACACGTTGCTAGTACAGCTAAGGAGGGCCCATCGAGCCCTTCAACAAGATACGAACGGCCGTGATCGTGCGCCACTCGCTCCATAACCACGGGAAAAGTCGTTCGAAACCACGCCGCGAAGCAGACGACGCACGCCCTCGTCGTTCGTTCTCGGGGAAGGGCTGTCGGTAGGCGAAGGACCACGAGGCCGCCAACTGGAGCTCGCGCGATGGCGGCGACGGCGGCGTCGGGGCGGACGCTGCTGCTGGTGAACCTGGCGGCCATCATGGAGAGCGCGGACGAGGCGCTGCTGCCGGCGGTGTACAGGGAGGTGGGCGCCGCGCTGCACGCCACGCCCATGGGGCTCGGCGCGCTCACGCTGTACCGCTCTTTCGTGCAGGCCGCGTGCTACCCGCTCGCCGCCTACGCCGCCGTGCGCTACAACCGCGCCCACGTCATCGCCGTTGGGGCATTCCTCTGGGCCGCCGCCACCTTCCTCGTCGGCATCTCCGGCACCATCGCCCAGGTCCGTCCTTACCTAACGATAATACTCGATTCCTCTAGGTTCGGCTCTGAAAATCCTCCGGGTACATTTTCGGAATTGGGAATCGCCACAGGTATATGCCTATGTTCATCCGCAGAAAATCCTCTGGGTTCATTTTCGTTGTGCGTTTACGCTTTATTATAGGCAGATGAATGCTCAGTTTTAACGACCTGCGCGCGTTGCATTTGACGTAGCTGCGAAGTCTGAAGCAAAGTTCATGTCGATGACTCGATGTAACCGAAGCAAAATCATCTGGACTAAAATTTTGCTCAGGGAATATTCGCATCTCATAACGGATCCCCAAATGGTAACCAACGTCATTTAGAGCATCTCCACTCTGGGCGCCCAAAGGCCGTCCGGACAGGCCCTTTGGGCGCCGTCCGGACTACCTTGCCCATTTGGTCGCCCTCGCTCCCCACTCGCGACGCCCAAATCTTATTCAAATATGAAATTTTGATACGAAAATACATATATATATATATCTCATTGAAATTTCATTCAAACTAACATAATTCATTCAAATTTAAATCTAGACCTAGACTAGATCTAGTAAGTAGGGTGGCACGCCGGGCACCGGCAGTTGGGGCAGGCGCCGGCCCTTGCGGCGGCGAGCACAGGACCCCGGCGGCAGCTCGAGCAGAGGCAGTAGAGGTAGCCGGTGGTGGAGGTGGTGGCGGCGGAGGCGGGGACGGCGGCGGTGGCGGCGGCAGAGGCTATGTCGGCCTCGATGGCGAGCTGCATGTGGCCGGGATCCTACTCCGGCGTCGGCGGCCAGTCCTCCAAGCCGTCATCATCACCGTCAACCTCCTCCGCCTCTTGTTGAGGTTGCGGCGGAGGAGGTTGCACGCGGCCTCCTTCCGATCTTGCGCGACGAGCCTGCTCCACCGCCTCGTAGCGAACCCTCTCCCGTTCCATGCCCGCTGCGAAGTCCTCGTCGGTGGTGTTGGTGAGGCCGTCGTCGTCGGTGTCGCCGTCGTCGTCGGAGTCTTCGAGCCAGTCCACAGGCGGCTTGGGGGCGAAGAAGGAGTGGAGGCGGTAGGCGTGCTCGAGCTCGACCTGCTTGTCCCAGTACGCCGAGTTCGGCTCGAACCTGGGGTCGTCGTGCAGCTCCGGCGCCATCGTCCCATGCACGAGGCGACGTAGTCGAGCCGCGCCTGGCCGGCCAGCATGGGTGCAACGGGGACGTGCACTGGGTTCGTGGCCCATCCCTCGGGGAGGACGCAGTTCGCCGGCACCGGCGTGTTAGTGCGGACGAGCTCGCGCGCCTCGGCTTCAGTGAGCTGGTTCGCCGGTGGCGTAGGAGGCGGTGGAGGAGGTGGTGGAGCGTTGACGGCCGACGAGCCTGCCTCCTGCGATGGCCAGCCGCGGCGAGCTATGGCGCTCTTCCAAACCTGGCTGTCACGGCGGCGACGACGGGCCTCCCTCTGCGTTCGTCTCTCTTCCTCCATGGCGCGCCGGGGAGAGGCCATGGCTAGGTGTGGGATGGAGATGTCTGTGTGAGATGGTGGAGACGGCGAGGAACCCGCTCTATATAGCGGCCGGGGAGGCGAACGGATGAGGTCGCCTTAACTCCGGCCGTCCAACGGCTCGCCTGCCACACCATAAACGGCTCGCCTGCATTGACGCCGCCGTGGCGCAGACGCTTCCTCGCCGCAGAGCGAAGCGACGCGTCGCTGCGCCCGGCTGGGAAACCGAGACGCCGCCCGGTATTAATGCAGCCTCTTGTCTCACTGCCAGGCGTGGCCCGCGCGTCGGGAGCCGACGTGGCGTCGCGTTTCCTTCCGTCCGGGGCCGCCCCAAGCCTCCCAAGTTGAGGGCGTGGGCTGGGCGTGCCGGACACAAAACTGGGCCGCGCCGGACCGAATTCGCGTTTGGGCGCCGCGAGTGGGGGCGATTTTGTGTCCGGCACGCCCCAAAGGCGCTTGGGCGGCCGTTTGGGCGCCCCGAGTGGAGATGCTCTTAGTTGTAACTATTGCCATTAATGTAGCATAACCAAATACGGGCCAAGTAAAGCATATTTTGTCTGTGATTTTCCACGGCAGTTATGTTTGGTTTCTTTATATTTAGAAGAATGAATTCCACTTTTTACAGCCTAGTTATGAATTTGTGACACTAGTTATCCCATCTAGTGATAAATCGTCTAGATTACCCATTTAAGAAATTTCGGACCCTTTTTTCTCATGCATTTCCGTCGGACAAGGTGTGAGGGGAAGATTGAGGCTAAAACAAACGAGGATAGTGACGACAAATTGAATAGATGGCGAAGAGAAGGCTGAACATTACCGTCGACTATGCCCTCGATCTTTACATATTTTGACGCACCACATAGTCTAAAATGTTGGTTTATTTTATCGAAACATGCGAAATGTAAAAATGGGGGTAAAACCATGTTCAAAATTTTGTATATGACCATTCAAAAAAAATTGTATATGGTGTATTTCTAATTTTGGTTCACTAAATGGGTAATGAGTGTCACAAATGCACAACTAGGAGATAAAAAGTGGAATTCAATCGAAATTTAATTCACAATTATATTTTTCTATATCTGTGACATTTATTATTCCAGTCATGTAAGTTTTGAATATAAAGTCAAATGCTGGTGACTGGTGTTCACTGTTCAGTGTGCGGATTTGAGTAAAACATTTGGATTAAGGTTACGAGATATAGTTCACTGCAGCAAATGTGTGCAATGAGATCTATTTGCTAATCTTGTTTCGATGCTTCCTAAACATACTTCATTTTGTTTTTGCATAAATGATAGTAAAGAACGAATTTCCATGAAAAAATACTTCTTTGAGCAGGTAGCAGTAGCTAGGGGATTGAACGGTGTTGGCCTAGCACTTGTCACTCCCGCCATCCAATCTCTGGTGGCAGACTACACTGATGATAATAACCGGGGCTCTGCGTTTGGGTGGCTTCAACTCACAGGCAACATAGGTTCAGTGATTGGAGGTGTGTTCTCCATTATGCTAGCATCAACCACAGTCTTGGGTATCGCTGGTTGGCGTATCGCATTTCACATTGTTGCTCTCATCAGTGTGGTGGTAGGGGCATTGGTCTATCTTTTTGCTGTGGATCCTCGTTTTTGCAACGCTGAGGGTGGCGGTCAGCTCTTGCGCAAGTCGGCATGGGCAGAGATGAAGGATTTGGTCATAGAAGCCAAAGCTGTCGTGAAGATACCATCGTTTCAGATCATCGTGGCTCAGGGCGTCACTGGGTCATTTCCATGGTCAGCGTTGTCGTTTACCCCGATGTGGCTGGAACTGATGGGCTTTACACACAATCAAACTGGACTTCTCGCAGCAATATTTTCATTGGCAAGCTCACTTGGAGGGCTCTTTGGTGGAAAGATGGGGGACTATCTCTCTGTTCGCTTCCCGAATTCTGGACGGATAGTGCTGTCTCAGATAAGCTCGGCTTCTGCAGTTCCGCTTGCAGCTCTGTTGCTGCTTGGACTACCTGATGACTCCTCCTCTGGTGTCTTGCATGGACTTGTTATATTTATCATGGGGCTAAGCATCTCCTGGAACGGCCCTGCTACTAACAAGTAAGTAACCTTATACTGTAAAAATAAAAGACAAGTAAGTAACATTTCATTGATTGTTTGATTCGTTAGATAATTATAACAACAATGTAGCCAATAGCCGTGAAACAACTTATAGTTCACTGTGGCTAGTTACACACTGTATACAGTTTCATCATTAGTACTTCATTTTACTGACCTGTAATAAAAGAGCTTAACATATGTATGCAACCTACAAATTGCTGATAATGTGAAATATCTGCTTGTTGGCCATAAATATAAACTTTTTATATGCAGCCCCATATTTGCGGAGATCGTTCCTGAGAGATCAAGGGCAAGTATCTACGCACTGGACCGTTCCTTTGAGTCGGTCCTAGCCTCATTTGCTCCACCAGTCGTCGGATTTTTGGCCCAGCATGCATACGGCTACAGCCCCGTTTCAAATGGGGCTGGAGAGAGCACTGTTGCGATGGATAGGTCCAATGCCGCTGCCTTAGCAAAAGCTCTTTACACGGCGATCGCCATCCCGATGTTGCTCTGCTGCTTCATCTACTCCCTGTTGTATCGGACCTACCCGCGCGACAGGGAGAGGGCGAGAATGGACACTGTCATCGCATCAGAGCTGCAACTGATCGAGCCGGAAAGGTCTCATGGAGTAGGAGACCGCTACGCTGGAAGGAAGGATGCCACTGTGATCGATATCGAGTATGGCAACGAAGAGGTTGATGATGATGAGCAAGCGTTGATGCATCACCATATTGAACAGGGTGGTAGTCTCAGGTGATCAGGGAGTAACATCACCGGAAATTATCACAAAGCTGATGGTGATGTTTTGCCATAGTAGCTCCTAGTATGGGTGAGGTGACAGATTGCATATCTTCAGGAGATAAATTTGTAACCAGCATAGATCTCTTTTCGTCCAGTTTTTACTTTGTTGATAGTATGGACACACTGGTTTAGTAGTAATAGAGTAGTACAGTATTTAGTATATTTGTAGAAAAGTATTCGAGTTTATTGTTTGGCAATGTGCAGGAGAAGAAATTTGTACTAGTTCTAGTATTATGTTGTTTGGTAGAAAGACCGAGTGATACCAAGCTGTGAGATGTAAATCCATTGAGTATTCAACAGCCCCGGCTAGCTCAGTTGGTAGAGCGCAAGGCTCTTAACCTTGTGGTCGTGGGTTCGAGCGCTTTCCATTTTTTTGCTTTCCCATTACTAGTAATGTTGCACGTGCAACGCACGTATTGACTAATGCACACCATTTTTAGTCTGTTCAAAATTGCACTAAAAATCTCATCCAAATGTCAACCTACTAAATCTCAAAAAGAATGTCAACCAAATATTAATGCGTACAAATAAGTTGTAAGCCAAATAATCATGTATCTGCAAAAATAAACTCTGGAAGGCACGATTATGAAGTGAGTTCGAAAGCTATATTGTAAACCTTTTACTTGAAAGCAGTATTCCCTTGTTTGTAACTTCAAAGTATGATGTTCAATATATTTGCAAGTTCATATCTGAAGTTTGAGTCAAATTAAGTTGTATACTATAAAGGGGGCGGAATAAGATATTCATTTCCCCAAATTTTCTCCACCAGCCTTTCGTCTCTCTGTGGGTAAGTGGCTTGAATGTTGTAGTTGGACATCCTGGCATCAGTTTGGTTCACACAGCAGTAACAATTAGTCCTTTTACATAATTGGGTTAATTTTCTATAATAGCAGTATAATAACAATACTATGCTCCTTTCATGTCCACTAATAAGATACTCAAGTAAATTAGCTGGCGTAGCAATTTTCTCTACGTGTCAAGAAATACAGTCGATAAAAATTACTAGAAGACATAACCTCTCAAGACACTGGAGCAGCAGGACGCAGGGTAGCAAGGGCAAGGTACCGTCAGTCATGGTGCATAAGCAGCTGGCGGTAGCAGCTAGCAAGGTTCGATTAAGGGTAGGGACGGGACGGGTAGCCTGTAGCCACCGGCGGCCGGACGCTTGGTCACAGGTGTATGGAAAGGCTTGCGCCGGGGTGGTAGCAGGGGACGGGGCGGCGGCCTGGCAGGGCGCGCGTACGGCCAGGGAGACGGCCGTTCGAGCGGGGCGGCGGTGTACGGGCTGACCACATGCGTGCTCTATCTGTCATGGATTCTGGACGTGTCCTTGAAACATCCGCCACCGGCCCTGAACGGGTTCAGCCGGCTCAGCGTGTGCGACATCGCCCCAAAGAAGCTCGCCTTCTTCCCCGCCGCCAACGCCATCGCCGCCGTCCCCGACCCGCTCCCCTTGCTGTGCTGCGTGTCGGACGACATGTGCGCCCGCATCAGGGCCATCTCTGACCGCAGCGCCTCATTCTCCCGCGCCAGCGCAGCGTCCGGCCGACCCGGCCTCCGACCTCGCCTCCTCGTCGTCGCCTGCGCCGGCGCTGTGGAGCTTCAGCTTGTCGTAGTAGAGCACGGCCTCTTCAACTTGTCGTAGTAGAGCACGGCCTGCAGCGAGACTTGTTTTGGGAGGCGCGCCGTGTAGGAGAGCTTGAGGGTGTCCATGACGCTGCACACCTTCTCCGCTCGATCTCGTCCAGCGTCGGGTGCGCCTTCCGTGCGCAGTACACGCAGTCGTGAGTGGCGCGCGCCGGCCACGCCCACGAACTTGGAGATCGGCACGGACTCTTCCGTCGCGATCTCCGCCGCCAACTCGTCCACCGTCTTGGCTGTTGTTTTATGGTGATCCAAATTCCGGCGGTAGTACCGCTGGGTTAAGCGGTACTACCGCTCGAGAGCTGCCGCCACCGCTACTGCCGCCGCTACCGCCAGAATGGCCGTCTGACGCACTTGTCCGGTACCGACTGGTACCGCTGGCGGTACCGCCGCCGGTACCGCCGCGGTGGGTTCGATTCCGGGTTGGACTGCAGCCGACCTAGGGTTTTATGCCATTATATTTCCTCTTGTAAGCCGCCGTTTTGGGGTAAGCCACACATTGTAAACCCACGGCGTTTGTAACCTCACCCGATATAGTGAAGTATTGCTGGCTGGCGCCCGTGGTTTTTTCCTCTCCTTTGTTTGGAGAGGTTTTCCACGTTAAAATCTCGTGTCCCCTTTGGTTTGATCGTTCCGCTCTTCGTCGTTTTTGCTATCGTTTACAACAAGTGGTATCAGAGCCCTGTTTCAGATCTGTTTTCAGATTAGGGTTTTGGATGGCATCGATGAAGTTCGATCTACCGGCGCTGGACTACAAGACGAGATTTTCGCTGTGGCAGGTCAAGATGCGTGCGATCCTCGCACAGTCCAATGATCTTGACGAGGCGCTGGAGAAATTCGGCGACAAGGATGCGGCGGCATGGACCGCCGATGAGAAGCGGAAAGACCGTAAGGCTTTATCGCTTATTCAACTTCATCTATCTAATGATATTCTGCAAGAAGTACTCCAGGAGAAAACCGCAGCGGCACTGTGGGCTAAGCTGGAGTCGATCTGCATGTCCAAAGATCTCACCAGCAAGATGCATGTGAAGATGAAGTTGTTCACGCACAAGTTGCAAGAAGGTGGTTCGGTAATGAATCACTTATCGATCTTTAAGGAGATCGTTTCTGACCTAGTGTCGATGGAGGTAAAGTACGATGATGAAGATCTAGCACTTTTACTTCTATGCTCGCTGCCAAATTCCTTTGCAAATTTTCGTGATACCATACTGTTAAGCCGTGATGAACTAACCACCGCGGAAGTATATGAGGCCCTGCTTGCCAGGGAAAAGATGAAAGGTATGGTACAGAAAGAGGAGTCGTCGTCCTCCAAGGGCGATGCTTTGCAGGTCCGAGGGAGGCCTGAGCAGCGAGATAACCACTACCACAACAACAACAGAGACAAGAGCAAGGGTGACAGAGGTCGCTCAAAGTCTAAAGGCCGTGACAAGTTCTGCAGGTATTGTAAGAAATCTAATCATGTCATTGATGATTGTTGGAAGTTGCAGAACAAGGAGAAAAGAAAAGGTACTTACCAACCGAAAAATAATGAAGGTAATGATACCGGTGAGGCTTCTGTTGTTGATGGTAGTTCTGATGGCGAATGCCTAGCTGTTTTAGCTGCATGTGTTTCTCGTCAGGATGAATGGATTCTAGATACTGCATGTTCTTTTCATATTTGCTGTAACAAAGATTGGTTCAGTTCTTATGAGTTAGTGCAGACTGGAGATTTCGTGCGTGTGGGGAACGACCAGCAATGCAACATTGTTGGCGTTGGTTCCGTTCAGGTCAAGACACATGACGGTATGACACGCACGCTGACGGGAGTGAAACACATACCAACCATGGCAAGAAATTTGATCTCGCTCAGTACCCTTGACTGTGACGGGTACAAGTACAAAGGAGGAAATAAACTCCTAAAGGTATCAAAAGGTTCTCTCATAGTTATGGTTGGTGATATGAATTCTGCTAAGTTATATGTTCTTAGAGGTAGCACGTTATCTGGTACTGTTGCTGCTGTTTCTCATGATGACGCTAGTAAAACTAACCTTTGGCATAAGCGTCTTGGACATATGAGTGAACTTGGTATGGCAGAATTGATCAAGAGAGACTTGCTGCAAGGATGCAGTTTGGGTAAGATGCAGTTCTGTGAACACTGCATTTTCGGTAAGCACACAAGAGTTAAGTTTAATGCTTCTGTCACACCACCAAAGGTACACTTGATTATGTACATGCTGATGTTTGGGGGCCATCTCGTAAGCCCTCTTATGGTGGTGCTCGTTATATGCTTACCATTATTGATGATTACTCTAGAAGAGTTTGGCCTTATTTCATGAAAAATAAGGATGATACGTTTGCTGCTTTTAAAGAGTGGAAAGCTATGATTGAAAGGCAAACAGAAAGGAAGGTGAAATTACTTCGTACTGACAATGGTGGCGAATTTTGTTCGAATGCCTTTAATGATTATTGCAGGAAAGAAGGCATTGTCAGGCACCTCACCATCCCGTACACGCCTCAGCAGAATGGTGTAGCGGAGCGGATGAACAGGACCATCATCTCCAAGGCTCGCTGCATGATCTCCAACGCTCGCATGAGTAAGCGTTTTTGGGCTGAGGCGGCTGCCACCGCCTGCTACTTGATAAACAGGTCACCATCTATTCCCCTCGACAAGAAAACTCCCATGAGGTATGGTCAGTACTCCTGCTGATTATTCACAACTTAAAGTTTTCGGCTGCACTGCTTATGCTCATGTTGATAATGGAAAGTTAGAGCCGAGAGCTATTAAGTGTGTGTTCATTGGTTATGGTTCGGGTGTAAAAGGATACAAGTTGTGGAATCCCGAAACTAAAGGCTTTTATGAGCAGGAGTGTTGTTTTCAATGAATCTGTTATGTACTTTGATAAGTTGTCCTCAGATGTTTTGCCAGATTTTTCTGAGGAGCAGGTTCGTGTCGAGGTGGAGCACTCTGTTGAAAAAAAATGTCACTGTTGACAATGATGGTGCTGCTACTTCAGATGATTCTGATCCTGATTCTGCTGGTTCTGATGATTCTGTTCTTCTGATTCTGATAATAATAATGTTCAGAACTCACCCCCTGTTTTGCAGCCACAACAGTCTATTGCTGCTCGTAGGAACAGGAGGAATTGTGGTCCTCGACCACGTTTAATTGAAGAGTGTAACATTGTTGATTATGCTCTGAGTTGTGCAGAACAGGTGGAGCACGGACATGAGCCGTCCACTATACTGAAGCTATTGGTTCCGGTGACCGCGAGAAGTGGCTTGCTGCTATGCAAGAAGAATGCAGTCACTCGATAAGAATGGCACATGGGAAGTTGTGCGCTTGCCTAAGAAAAAGAAGGCAGTCCGCTGTAAGTGGATCTTCAAGAGAAAGGAGGGTTTATCTCCTAGCGAGCCTCCGAGGTTTAAGGCAAGGTTAGTTGCAAAAGGCTTCAGTCAAATTCCAGGTGTTGATTATAATGATGTTTTCTCTCCAGTTGTTAAGCATAGTTCAATTCGTACATTCTTTGGTATTGTTGCTATGCGTGATCTTGAGCTTGAGCAGTTAGATGTAAAGACTGCGTTTCTGCATGGAGAGTTGGAGGAGGAGATATACATGGACCAGCCAGAAGGGTTCATAGTGCCTGGTAAGGAGGATCTTGTGTGTAAGTTGAAAAGGTCCTTATACGGTTTGAAACAATCTCCTCGTCAGTGGTATAAAAGGTTTGATTCTTTTATGTTGTCACATGGCTTTAAGAGGTCTGAATTTGATAGCTGTGTGTACATTAAGTTTGTTAATGGATCACCTATATACCTGTTATTATATGTTGATGATATGTTGATTGCTGCCAAGAGCAAGAAAGATATCGCTGCTCTCAAGTCACAGTTGAGTAGCGAGTTTGAGATGAAGGATCTTGGTGCTGCTAAGAAAATTCTAGGTATGGAGATTACCCGTGACAGAAATTCTGGTTTGTTGTTTCTTAGTCAGCAAAATTACATTAAGAAAGTTCTTCATCGTTTTAACATGCATGATGCAAAGTCTGTTAGTACTCCTATTGCTCCTCACTTTAAATTGTCAGCTGAACAATGTCCTAGTACGGATGAGGATTTTGAGTACATGTCTAGAGTTCCATATTCTAGTGCTGTTGGTTCTTTAATGTATGCCATGGTTTGCTCACGTCCAGATTTATCATATGCTATGAGTTTGGTTAGTAGATATATGGCTAATCCTGGTAAAGAACATTGGAAGGCTGTTCAGTGGATTTTCAGGTACCTTCGTGGCACATCCAATGCTTGCCTCAAGTTCGGCAAGACTGATGAGGGACTCGTAGGCTATGTGGATTCAGATTTTGCTGCCGATTTGGATAAGAGGAGATCCCTCACAGGTTATGTGTTCACGCTTGGTGGTTGTGCCGTGAGTTGGAGGGCAACGTTACAATCTGTTGTTGCCCAGTCTACCACTGAAGCAGAGTACATGGCTATTGCTGAAGCATGTAAAGAATCGGTTTGGCTGAAAGGTTTGTTTGCTGAGCTTTGTGGAGATGATACTTGCATTAACCTGTTTTGTGATAGTCAGAGTGCTATTTACCTTACCAAGGATCAGATGTTCCATGAGAGAACAAAGCACATTGACGTCAAATACCATTATGTGCGTGATGTTGTTGCAAAAGGTAAGCTGAAGGTATGCAAGATAAGTACTCATGATAATCCTGCTGATATGATGACAAAGCCAGTTCCTGTTACTAAGTTCGAGCTTTGCTCGGGCTTAGTTGGTATCACTGTCTAGCCCAAGAGGCTATTTGGCGCCGAAGGTGTTTCTTTGTTGTTTTCAGGGTGAAGGTTCTCATTCATGCTACAAGATGGAATTTGTCTCAAGGTGGAGTGTTGTTTTATGGTGATCCAAATTCCAGCGGTAGTACCGCTGGGTTAAGCGGTACTACCGCTCGAGAGCTGCCGCCACTGCTACCGCCAGAATGGCCGTCTGACGCACTTGTCCGGTACCGGCTGGTACCGCTGGCGGTACCGCCGCCGTGGGATCGATTCCGGGTTGGACTGCAGCCGACCTAGAGTTTTATGCCATTATATATTCCTCTTGTAAGCCGCCGTTTTGGGGTAAGCCACACATTGTAAACCCACGGCGTTTGTAACCTCACCCGATATAGTGAAGTATTGCTGGCTGGCGCCTGTGGTTTTTTCCTCTCCTTTGTTTGGAGATGTTTTCCACGTTAAAATCTCGTGTCCCCTTTGGTTTGATCGTTCCGCTCTTCGTCGTTTATTCGCTATCGTTTACAACATTGGCCACCTTCTCCAACGCACCCTCGCCCAACGCCACCGCTCCCCGACATCGACGCCCTCCTGTTCCGCCTGGCTCCAAAGTCGCGCTCCATGGACGCGGCGACGATGCGCCGAAAGGCGCGCCAGAGTCGCGCTCCACAGATGCGGCGACGACCCGCCGAAGGGTCTCCGTGTTGGTGGCAGCGCCTGCGATTCTTTTGAGTTTTGTTTTTAGTGGTGGCAAATCCCGTAATTATCAGGAAACGAAAATATGTGTTGAGTTGTCAAACATTGGAGCAATCTAAACCATTGGCCAAATATTGAATGGCTCAGATTTAATGTATCAACACAAGTTTGCTCTTTTAATAGTAGTATAGATATGGCATTGGTTTGGCTCAGAAACTGTAACACAAAGGGGTTGTGTGTTGTGACCTGATTTTCTCAAATTTGAGAGTGCAACGCCTTTGATGTGTGAGCTTTATGTAATTTAAACAAGTCGCTAGTAGTTCATCCTGAGAGGAATGGCTCACCAAACTGAAATTGGTGAAAGTATACCGGCCTACCAGTGGTGTGGTTAATTCCATTTCTCATTTCTGGAACAATGTGGTTGGTGCGATTATGTTGTGAGGGGCGGAACCATATCTGTTTTGACCTGGCAAATTATTCAAGTGGCGCAGATTTTGTTCAAATCCAAAGGATTTGAGTTTTTTTCCTACAAATAAAAAAAATAAGCTAATGGAACTTCAAATTTTGTGTGAGGGCATAGGCACCTGGTGGCGTGTACTTGTGTGACTTGGTGCCTTCTTATGCATCGGAATTGGTCGTAGATGATTGTCTAAACCCTATTCATTTTTTTATAGGTAGTTTCTAAATGTACATAGTTAGAATTTTGAGTTCTGCTCCCCCTAATATACCGGATCGACATGATACCTTGACCTTTTAAAATTAGACAACTTTGCTCATTCTCCTGGTCCAAAGCGGTTCGATGGATGACATGTTAGTGGTTTCGCACTTGTGACAACACAATGAACACGCTCTCACATATATGCAGCTCATAAAGAAATACAAAAACATAGGAGTAGATGACAACTAGTATTATGAACTTTAGTTGTGGTATGACACAAAACTAGTTGAATGCCCGTGCGTTGCTACGGTCGATAGAATTTATTTCCTCATTGACACACATTTAAACAAGTAACAAATTTGATAAAGAATTTTCTGGATTTTTGAATTTCTATAGACATCTCGATTTAGTAAAAAGAAAAATAATCTGGCAAAAGGAAATCATGCTATTTGTTGAGAAAACCATGACGGAAGAAAGATATTGCTGAAATTTCTAGCTATGAACTGTATCCCTACATGAAGGCACCTCCCTGTGCTGTTCCAAACAACTCTTGATAATACGAACTGAGTGTTGCCATAGGAGCAGCATCCAATATGGCCAGTCGCTGCTCCTGGTGCTTCGGTGACTTCTTGCTTGGAGCGGCGACGATGAGTTGTTCTTCGGTGGATTCTTCCATGTTGCCATACAAGCTGAGGTGCAAGGCTTTAGCAGATAGGCTACCATGTTGGTCTTTAGTTTTGGCTAAGCGGATGGATTCAGCGGAGGAAAACTGCTGTGCTCTCCGCTCACCATCCCTGGCAGCTCAAGTGTCCGAGACGGCAACAATGAGTTTCATTGTAGATTAGCCTCCTAACAGCCACCTTACTTCAAAGATAATAACCCCAGCTCGTGCTTGCACCTGGTAACTGTTTGTACAAACACGTGTGTCATCGGTTAGAAGATAACTAACAGACCTATGATTTAAAATCACTGACCAGTCAATTAAATGTACAAAACCTGATAACTGTAAAAGTAACTCGAATGTTTAGCGACAGAAGCACTCCTGGAGGTACTATGCTATTTTGGTTCTCTGCCTTCAGAAGTCATTTTTAGCAAGACACCGATTTGATTGTGCTAATATAATTGTTTGTCACATAACTTGGAGTCTCTATATCCAATTGCTCATATAAACAAAGAAACGCTCGCATAATGTTCAAAATGCAAAACAATAGGCACATGGCAGGAGATTTGTGGTACTTTAGAATAAACTACATGATCATCTTCAACAAAACAAAATAATAAGCATCTGTATAAATATGACATCATAACAGCACATACGGAATGCAAAGTGGAGTACCAGGCTGACCATGTGCAGATGCAACGGCAGATGGCATTCAAGCATTTCGTCAAACATGTCTAAGGCATACACACATGCTGTAGGAAAGTTTCATCTGCTATACCTGCAGCGCTGCTATGTGAGTGGTGGACTGCGCTGCTATGCAAGTGGTGGACTATGCTGCTCCGGCGACGCGCGACGATTAACAGGATTGCGCGGCTCGCACAGCGCATGAGTAGTGATAACATGGTTGCATTAAGGTATCTTAAATTTTCAGCTTCTTATTGTTCGGGTCACAGTAATATTGTTCATTAGTTGGTTTTTTGTTGTATAAATTATGAAGATGCAATGGTTTTTTTTGCAATGTCAAGCTTACAAATATATAAATCAGATAGTACTAACTCTATAAGAGGGCCTCCCTAATTTTCTGAATAGATACAAGCCCCACCTGCAGCTTCAAAACCCAACAATTTTGGACACTGAAGTGACCAACAACGACGTACCATTGGAATTATAGGCCATCATCAGACAATGGTATACTTGATTAGATACTTGACACATACACATGAGTACATGACATAGGACAAAAATCGCAACAAAAAAAGGACCAAAAATACTCAAGTATACTGTTCTGTAAACTGAATGAAAAAATCTAATTGAGAAATCTGAACAGAACCTTGAATGGGTGTGTCCGTTTCTTTCTTGATCATCACTGACTAAATTAATCTAAGATGACAGAACTTACTGGTATAAGCCAATAAACAAGGAAATACATCAAACTGGTCCTTTTAGGTTGATTACCAATATCAGATTCGATTTGTAGTACTAAGGAACCATCTCTGGAAATGGAAAAAAAAAACACTATATGGGGAACTCAAATCCAACGAAAGGGATGTTACTATCTGAGGAACTAAAAATTGACGTCTGAAGCGGATAGAAGCATACCACGGGGTCTGCTGATATGGGAAACACAAGGTTCTCACCTCGACCATAGGGCAGGCAGCGTCCATGGCCGAGTGTTCAGGTCGCGGGATCCATGCTCCAAGCACGGTAGCTCAAGATCTGGGCCACGGACGGCATCGACCTCTCGTGGCAGCGCGTCTTCCCCTGAAATCCGGTGATGGTCGTCTCTCACGCTGCGGTGGCCGGGGCGGATGGCTGCGGTGGCATCGGCGGCGGCGCGTTGGAGAGGAGGCAGGCGGCGTTCCTGAGGACGGGGTCCAGCTCATGGTCGCCAGCCGCTCCTCCAAGCAACGGCGCGACGTGCGGCGCTGTGCGAGTGGTGGACTGCGCTCCTCCCGCGGACGCGCGACGACGAATAGGATTGGGCTGCTCGCGACGGCCAGGAGTGCAGCCGCACTGTCGTATCTCGAATCACGGACATGCGGAGTAAAGGATACCCCTTTTTAGGTTCGGCACGGGACGCGAAGGAGGCTGGGAGACGCTTCACCCGGGAGGTGGTCGCCAAGATCTTCGGTGGGGAGATCAAGCAAGCAACACAGAGACGCAGAGAGTTTACCCAGGTTCAGGCCGCCCGGAGGCTAAAAGCCCTACTCCTGCATGTCTGGATTGCGGTAGCCATCATGGTGTGGTTTACAAGGGTGTTCTTGGGGATGAACCCGGAGGGTGCTGGCCAGAGGTAGACGAAGAGCAGATCCTGCCCTGAGGAGATCACCTCTCTCTCTACCTTCCAAACCCTAGTCTAGCCTTGCCTGAGCTCTACTTGCATCGTATCTTGCCTCGGTGGCTTGGTCCTCCTTTTTATAGGCTAAGGGGATCCGACATGGGCACGCGAGGAACGTGAGGGGTTTTAGGCGGGAAAACCCCTCGGTGGTCTAATGGAGGCGACGTGGCCTCCTCTCGTCCAAGTATCTCCAGTGGTTAGGTGTGGCCGTCTGCCTTTGGCGAAAGCGGGGCGGACCAGGCCTGATAGCCCCACCGACCATGCCCAAGGCGACGTCACTAGAGGCGCGCCCTTCGTCTTGGCGCCCAAGTCTTCTACAAGCTCCCCGCACGAGCTGGCGTGCTTATCCTCTTCGCTATACGGAGGCTCGAACCCGGGTGAATGCCTAGCCTCCTGTCGGGCATTTGGACCCGCGGGTGCTCCACCTTGTTCGCCGGGTGACAGGTGACCCCGTAAGGCCACCTGGTCCTTGGTCGTGGTTTGCCGATGTCGAGCTTGACGTGCTTCCGTGGGGTAGATGGGCTGGCCCATCTATCGGTCTTGACTCCTTGCCTTGTCCATCTTCTTGGTGGGCCCAGGTTGTGGACCCACTTTGGCAGCATCAGAGAAACCCCATGTTCCACTGTTGCGACAGTAGCCCCCGGGCATAGTCCCGGCGGGTTCTTGCTTCTGTTGCCGGGGCTATGACCAAAAAGTCGGTCAAAGTGGGTCCCCGGCGTCTTGTCTTGGTTGATCCGTCCCATCTGTCAGAGGGTGGGTCTTGGAGTTATTCCGCTTGGGGGAATAACTGCGCCAGCCTCCTCGATTCCCGCTACGGAGAAGCCGAGGAGACCATCGGAGAGAGACACTAGTACAGAACGACACATCGGATACCCCTCTATGGCAACGGCAAGAGTTAGGCGACGGAAAAAAATGAGCTCCGCGCGCTTCCGCGAGTGCGCGCGCTAGTCGGTCGATGGGCCCGACACAATGGTAACGGAGGCTGAAAAGATCTCCGTTGCTCATATATAGGCAACGGAGGAAAGAATATCTCCGTTGCTGATATTGCCACATCAGAAACGATCGGTCTATCCCCGTTTCCCATGTGAAGGCACATTAAGCGGTGCCGGTATTAATATCTCCCACTCCAGTACTGTATCTCACTCTCACTCTCAGTCTCACTCTCCCCAGTTCCTAACCCTAGCCGCACACGCTCTCCTCCTACTTCACCCATCGATGGCGAACCCCTCCGGCGCCGACGGAAGTCAGGATGGAGCATCTTCCTCCTCCCACCCTCCGAGGCGCAGCCCGGATCTCCCCTACAACTGGGGCGAGTTCCCCGGCGACTGCAGTCGCGAGTTCATTCTGAGCCGTCAAATCCCATCCGGATCCACGGCGGCGGCGGCCACCGACGCCCGGATCCTAGGACGATGAGGACGAGGATCTGGAGGTCGGTCTCCTCCTCTCTCGCGCCTCCTTTGAGCGCGAGCGCGCCGAGGGTGTCATTCGGGCGTCTGCGATGCAGAGAGCTATCCGCATCTCCGCCGCCGAGCACGCGATAGAAGCCGACGAGAAGGCGTTGTTCCAGACGCGGCTCCGGGCGGCCATAGACCGCTCTCTTCTCCCTGGCCAGGGCCTGGGCCAGATGCGGCGGCGGCAGCGGTGGCGGCGGCGGAGGAGGAGGATGAGGAGGAGGACGCTCGGTGTTCGAGCAGGATGAGGTTTCCTCTGACGTCTCCTCTGGTAGTGGCTCCGGCGCCGACGCCTGGGACGCAATCCGCGACGGAAAGCGACCCCGCCTCGTCTAAGGTAAATGACCGCTCTGTTAGCTACTTATTTAGCTCGGTTTGCTCTGTTAGTTAGCTCTGTTCAGCTATATATTTGCTATGTTAGCTACTTATTTAGCTCGATTTGCTTTGTTTAGCTATGTATTTGCTATGTTAGCTACTTATTTAGCTCGGTTTGCTCTGTTAGTTAGCTCTGTTCAGCTATATATTTGCTATGTTAGCTACTTATTTAGCTCGGTTTGCTTTGTTTAGTTATGTATTTGCTATATTAGCTACTTATTTAGCTCAGTTTGCTCTGTTAGTTAGCTCTGTTTAGCTATGTATTTGCTATGTTAGCTACTTATTTAGCTCGGTTTGCTTTGTTTAGCTATGTATTTGCTATGTTAGCTACTTATTTAGCTCAGTTTGCTCTGTTAGTTAGCTCTGTTCAGCCATGTATTTGCTATGTTAGCTACTTATTTAGCTCGGTTTGCTTTGTTTAGCTATGTATTTGCTATGTTAACTACTTATTTAGCTCAGTTTGCTCTGTCAGTTTGCTCTGTTAGTTAGCTCTGTTCAGCTATGTATTTGCTATGTTAGCTACTTATTTAGCTCGGTTTGCTTTGTTTAGCTATGTACTTGCTATGTTAGCTACTTATTTAGCTCGGTTTGCTCTGTTAGTTAGCTCTGTTCAGCTATATATTTGCTATGTTAGCTACTTATTTAGCTCGGTTTGCTTTGTTTGGCTATGTATTTGCTATGTTAGCTACTTATTTAGCTCAGTTTGCTCTGTTAGTTAGCTCTGTTCAGCTATGTATTTGCTATGTTAGCTACTTATTTAGCTCGGTTTGCTTTGTTTAGCTATGTATTTGCTATGTTAACTACTTATTTAGCTCAGTTTGCTCTGTTAGTTAGCTCTGTTCAGCTATGTATTTGCTATGTTAGCTACTTATTTAGCTCGGTTTGCTTTGTTTAGCTATGTATTTGCTATGTTAGCTACTTATTTAGCTCGGTTTGCTCTGTTAGTTAGCTCTGTTCAGCTATGTATTTGCTATGTTAGCTACTTATTTAGCTCGGTTTGCTCTGTTCAGCTATGTATTTGCTATGTTAGCTACTTATTTAGCTCGGGTTGCTCTGTTAGTTAGCTCTGTTCAGCTATGTATTTGCTATGTTAGCTACTTATTTAGCTCGGTTAGCTCTGTTCAGCTATGTATTTGCTATGTTAGCTACTTATTTAGCTCGGGTTGCTCTGTTAGTTAGCTCTGTTCAGCTATGTATTTGCTATGTTAGCTACTTATTTAGCTTGGTTTGCTCTGTTAGTTAGCTCTTCAGCTATGTATTTAGCTCGGTTTGCTTTGTTTACTGCTTATTGGCTCTGTTTATTAGCTTGTTTGCTGTTTTTAACAAAGAATATTCGTTGTTTCAAGGGTTTGGTGGATGCTTGGTGACGATGCTGCTGCCGTGAAGACCTAGGAGCGGGGCTCCATACACGGTGCCGTCACCAGGAGCAGTACATTTTGCGCAGCAGGAAAGACAGTAGATGTTCATCTGGCGCCCGTGAAGACATAGGAGCAGAGCTCCAGCCACGCGCACTGATGAACTTTTGTAAAGCAGGGCGTACAGGAATACGGTGACGACCGGGCGGCCGTCTAGTCGCATGGAGCGGGGCTCCATCGACGGCACAGCCCGTGACCGTGTTTTTTTTCCTGTAATCCTTATTAGAAACGGTTATTAGCAAAACTCCGTGTCTAATGTTAAATACATCAGAAACGGTTTATCTCCTCCGTTGCCATTGTGAGGCTTCACATCAGTGACAGAGGCGGGGACACGGACCCTTTCTCCGTTGCCGAAGGGGTTTTTGGCCCGTTTCGATGTGTCGTTCTGTACTAGTGAGAGGGGGCACCGAGGGCTATAAAAGCGGAGGGGCGCCTTGCAAATCTCCATCCTTCTTCTCCATTGCTTCACTGCTCCCTAACCAGGCCTTCTGGTTCCAATGGCGAGAGGGAAGAGAGGTGTTGGGCGTCCTCGTTCTTCGGCTCCGGTGGAGGAAGGCCCCCGCAACCGCGGTAGGACCACCTCAAGAGGGCGAGCGAAGCGCGGCCGCGATGGTCGAGGGACAACGAGGCGTGGGAGATCTCCTTCCCCACCTCCGCGGAATGCGGCCCACACGAGCTTCGCGCCGTTCGAGTTCATCATAGATCTGCGCCGCAAGATCCGCAGCCGGATCCACCTTCCGGACTCCTTCGCGGCGGCGATGGAGGATAACAGGCCTCCAGGCTTGTGGTTGCGGGTAGACGGCTGCCCCCAATGGCCCCGCCGTGGTCTTTGTGGAGTATACCGTTGACGACTCCATGCCCCTGGGTCAGGGATGGAAGTCGTTTGCCCGCTCCCGTCGCCTGACCCGGGGGCAATATCTCGCGTGCAAGTTTGACGGCGACGCCACGCTCGTCGTGAAGATCTTCCGGGCCGCAGGAGGACGCGTGGAGTGCTGCGTGGAGAGCGAGAGCAGCAGCGGCTCCAACTCCGATGACGAGGATGAAGATGAGAAAAACTCATCTAGCATCAAGGTCGAAGAGAGCTCATCTTCCCTGGAGTGAAGGATTCCGAGGCGCAGGCCCGAAGATGTCCTTGACCTCCTTCTTGGCCGCCTCGTCTACATACTTCTGGAAGTAGCATCTTCCATTGTACGGCGGTGCTCCTTGTTTGTCAGGGGCCAACCTTTTTGTTGTAAAAAAGAGTAGCACCTCTTTGTAGATCTTGAAGTGAAGAAGAACTTGTCTTTTTTTTGTCCTTTGGTCTTCGTGTTGTACATGGTGTGAATGAGAACGGGTTTTTTGCAAAACGCATTCTCATTACTGCGGTAGCCATATCGTCGGGGGGTAGGTGGAGCGTGAAGTGTCTATAAAAGGCCCCCCAATCCCCAACCTCCTCAACGCAGCTTCTCGTCTTTCTTCCCTTGCTTCTTTCCCAACCCCTCCGTAGATTGCAGAGCAATGTCCGGTGAGGAGGAGATGTCCTTGTCCGACGTGTCGATGGCGGCGTCTGCCGTTAGGGGCGCGGCGGAGGCACCCAGGGAAACTGGGGCCCGAGCCGTGGAGGAAGAAGAGGTCGCATCTCGACTCCGTCCTTCCTTGGTTTTTCTAGCGGTGGGGAACATCGCAGGCTCCACTACCATGGAGGCTGCGGTGGTGTTGGCGACTCGGAAGGACGTCATCAAGAGGAGCCAGTGGGAGGAGGCAGCCGACAATCCAAGATTGATTCGCCTCCTCAGCGACCTTTACAAGGTCTTCCAGGTGAGTCTCCTTAACCCTGGCAGCGCGATCTCGAGGAGGACTTCACGGCTTGATTCGTTTTCTTCCTTTGGTGCAGGATGAGGATGATGCCATGGACAAGTTCGTGGACCATGTATACTCAGTCTGCAGCCAGCATGTGCCAGGGTTCGCCGAAAAGTCTCGCCTCCCGTGGGATCCCTGAAGATCCTGCGCGTGTGCTCTTCTTCTTCCCAGGCGTCCTCGGGAATCAAGAGCTCACCCGGCAGGCAATAAAAAACAAGACCGCACAGCTAGGAGTTTTAGCTCTGAGCTGGCCTTAGTAGCATAGGCTTGATATGTACTCAGGAAGTTGCGGGACTGAATGTAATTCGGAATTGTAATTCAGAACTTAAATTCAGATGAATGCAACCTATTTCCTCAACTCCCGGGGTCATTTCCCAAATCTCCCTTTGCACTAACGCGCTGTCAAGTTTTCAGAGGAGATCCCTTAGGTGCCAAGTATCCTCACTGCATGCATCCCAAATTCGCTGCTAAGATGCGGATACAGTAGTAATACCCCTAAGAGACCTATATCTTCCGGGAGCCTACTCCACTGTCCTCAGTTACTAGGCCAGAGGGAAACGAACCGTTCGCCGGGGTGGACGCTTTACTCCCGCAAAGGCTCTCATCAACAATCAAGCATGCGTAGGTTGATAGTATATTGACTCCGAGCGAGACATATGCCTAAGTGCAGGATGCAGATGCAAGGACTTAGCTGAGTTTTGCCGCGTCCTCGATCCATCCCGCCTCCCCGGGTATCCAGCTCCTTCGTTGCTTTCCGCTGCCGGTTCCTGTCCCGGGAAAGGCGCAACACAACAACAAACTTTCAGTAGGAAAAAAAGGACCCTCTCTTCAGGTCATGATAGTGTTTCGTCTGAAACAATCCGCAAGCAACGTTGTAAGTGCATTTCTGTAATCAAATTACACAGCACTGTCCGATCCCTTCTTTCCGCGGCAGTACGGCATGATCGGGTGGCAGTGCCTAAACCGGTAGGACACTCGCGCTCGACCCGTCAGCCACCGGTACTATACCAGCCCCCTGCTTGCGGGTTGTTACGGATCACACACTTTCATGTCAAGAATTGAGGCTCGCGGAATTGAAATGACTTATCTTTTATTCCTTGGCGACGATTTCTTACACCCTATTACAGAACACTAGCCCCTTGGGCGTGCTTAGCAGATTCGAAGTTCGGCGATACATGTTCGTAATTAGGGGTAGAACTTGCGGAGATTCTCGATGTTCCAGGCGTTGCCTTCAGGCATGCCTTTCTCGTCCTCCAGATAGACTGCTCCGGGTCTCAGGGTATGAGTCACCCGGTATGGTCCTTCCCACTTGGATGACATCTTGTTCAAGCCATCAAGCTTTTGTTTCTTGCGGAGTACCAGGTCCCCGGGTTGCAGTTCCCGTGACCGAACATGGCGACTGTGGTATCACCGAAGCCCTTGTTGGTATCGAGCGGATCGTAATAAATCCCGACACCGAACCTCCTCCAGAAAGTTTATGTCATCGACCCTCCGTTCCACTTGGGTGTCTTCATCGTAAGCGAGTACCCGGGGAGATCCGTGCCTTAGCTCCGTTGGCAGTTGATGTCTACGCACGCTTCTATTCTTGTAGACAGTGTTGGGCCTCCAAGTGCAGAGGTTTGTAGAACAGCAGCAAGTTTCCCTTAAGTGAATCACCCAAGGTTTATCGAACTCAGGGAGGTAGAGGTCAAAGATATCCCTCTCAAGCAACCCTGCAATTAAGATACAAGAAGTCTCTTGTGTCCCAACACACCCAATACACTTGTCAGGTGTATAGGTGTACTAGTTCGGCGAAGAGATATTAAAATGCAAGTGATATGGATGATTATAAGTGGTAATTGCAAACTGAAATAAAAAATGGCAGCAATCAAACATGTAGCAGAACTGGTTGTAAACGGTGTTTCAATGCTTAGAAACAAGGCCTAGGGATCATACTTTCACTAGTGGACACTCTCAACAATAATATAATTGAATACATAGATATTTCCTCTTCACTATGCTACTCTGAACTATTCTCCTGTTGGATAACGAACACCAATTCACTGTGTAGGGCTATAAAAGCACACCTTAAAGTCGCATTCCACATCTAGGGAACCCCACACTGTCAACTTGAGCGCCCTAAATAGTACTAGACAAACACCACAATTTTATAGAGACATCCAACACAAATAAGAACTCATGATAAGTATTCATGTAATCTTTAGCCTAAGAGCCACACACGGTGCGCACACTGTCAACTTCGCACCATGGGACAAAGGTGACTCCGGAGTTTACATTAATAAAACCACTCAAGTGCATATAAGATAATGAAGAGTAACATCTATGGATTCAACTAGATTACAATGCTCATGATCACATAAAGATCACACCATGGAGAGAGAGATAAACCACATAGCTACCGGTACAGCCCTCAGCCCCGATGAAGAACTACTCCCTCCTCATCATGGGAGGCAGCAACGGCGATGATGGAGGCGGTGGCGTCGATGGAGATGGCTCCGGGGGCAATTCCCCATCCCGGCAAGGTGCCAAAACAGAGACTTCTGTCCCCCGAATTAGGGTTTTTGATGGCGGCGGAGCTACGGAACTCTTCTGGAGAAATCGTCGATTCTTTTAGGGTTTTCACCGTGGAGGCAATATATAGTCCAAAGGGCATCGCGAGGAGGTGACCGAGGCGGCCACACCACCCCACGGCGCGGCCCAGGCCAAACCGCGCGGGGGTATGGTGTGGAGGCTGTGGGCTTCCCCCAGACTTGTCCTTCTGGCTCCCGGAGTCTTCTGGCGTTTTAGAATTTCTGTAATGTTTTCAGATTTTTCTAAGCACTTTCATTTTTGGACCTTTTCTGCAATGCACAGACATAATAAACAGAAACTGGCACTGTGGCACCCCGCTCTGGCACATATTTCCAGAGAGGCGGTCGCCCCGTGCGCCAGCCCAAGATATCTGGCCGCACGTTTCGACAATGCAACATAGCAGAAATCATTACACAATCAGGCACAAAGTGCTACAAAAGGGTTTACAAGGCCGTCGAGGCTTCACAAAATATCAAGCCAAGCATGGCCCAACTCAGAGTTTTTAACTGGCAGCGGAAGACATAAATGAGCCAACGGCTTGGAGCGGCTCCACTCCACAGGTATCTGGCTGGGCTACTGATCCTAGCACACTTCTGCTCCTTGTCCTTGCTAAGGTGGAAGTTGAGTCCTCGCCAAAATCTGGCCACAATCACAAGGCCCGTGAGTACATTTGTATGCACTCAGCAAGAATTGCCCCTTGCTACAAACAATCTAACAATCATGCAGCAAGATATATATTGGAAATAAACTCCTACAACATGGCAAGTGTACTCTAGATACATGACATAAAAATAGCATGGCATTGACAATCAAACATGTCATAAGCAAGCAACGGGCGTATCACCAGTACAGAGTCCAAGCCAGGTGGGGTTGGATCGTGTACCAGCAATCATACAGAGGGCTTACCTGTGACGAGTAACCGGGTGTACCAGATGGTACCAAATAATACACAACAACACCTGTGATCACTGCTAGGCCCACTGGCCTCATCTTTCAACTCTGGGCATGCACGGTTGATGTGGGCTCTGGCCTAACTATAGGCTCCCCAACGCATCACACCGCCATCCCTAAACTTGGTTCACAATTACATCTCAAGTAACATTCCCTGCATCAACTTATTGTTCATTTAGTGAAATCCGGTTGTTCATCTTTCTTTCAAACAGAACTTATGTTTAACCTCCTGACTCGACAAAGACAATAGTGTGACCGACACTGAACGGTTGTTCCATAACCTTGGAACGAGGCTAGATATCCAGATTTACACTCTCGAGAGGTTGCAAATACTTCACTCATCTAAGTGGATCATTAACAACCGGTACTTTAGGATCACATCCATAAGACGGTCTGATACACTCACTCAACCGTTCACGCCATCAAGACACTCCCTATATAGCCACCGACATAACTATATGCCTTATGCAGAAGTGAATCCGGCACGTCCCCAACCCATGAGCGACGCCTAGCTCCGGAACCTTCGCAAGACTAGCCCCGACCAACTATGGTAACCGACTAGACTTGCCAAAAAGGGTGGCATCAAAGGAGGCTCAATAGAATTACGTAGGTCAAGGCCCGCCCATATGAGCGACAGTGGTAGTGCTTTCGATGTTCAGATTAGTGGCAATATGGACTGACCCTATCGAAGTTTGGAGGGGTGTTTCATTTAATCAAGTTTCATCATAACAAGTCCAAACAACAGAGGGTTAGTCCAACACAACAATCACAATATCAAAATATTATATCGTCAAACAACAAGACATTAGCAACATCATGATTCAAGCCATACAACAACCACAATAACATAATAATATCAGCAGTAAATAAACAAATCAACCTGCATGTCCAAAGTCCAAGCATAGCAATAATAAAACGTCAACCGGAAGACTGTGGCAGCGATTCCGCTGGCAAGCGCCTTCTCGTTCGACAAGAAAAGAAACGTCAACCGGAAGACTGTGGCAGCGATTCCGCTGGCAAGCGCCTTCTCGTTTGACAAGAAAAGAAACGTCAACCGGAAAACTACGGCGGCGATTCCGCCGACCAGCGCCTTCACAGATCAACTACAAAAGATAACACAGTGGGTCAATCGGACGACTGTGGCGGTTCCTCCAGCCAGCGCCCTCGCAGATTAATTACAAAGTTGGCGAGGCAGGTAGCCTCCAAACAATGAACCGAAAAGCATTCATAAGAAAGAAAGCATCCATTCCACTCAAGGATTAACCCGACGTGGTGTCAGCAATCTTTCCAAAAAGAACCAAATGGAAAGCAAATATCCCAAGCGTCACAGTCTAGGCGGGCATATGCCAACCACGTTTGACGGAGGGAGAAGAAGCAAATAACTCTTTTGGCAAATGCCCCCAACTCCGAGGATCATAAGACGACATTCGTCCGCTCCTCATCTCGGCGAAGGAGAAGAAGCAAACAAGCATAGGAACGCAGGTTTTATAGTTGTTTATTAGAGGGTTCGACAAAGCCACGCAAGTGCGAGGCGCACAAATAATTCACACATCATTCTAATGCATACATGGATGATGGATAAAACATGGCAGGAGCAATATTCGAAGTAACATATTGAACACAATAATAGCAGACCGACATAATATATACCGAACGCAGACAAATATAAACACTCGGCAAGGCAATGAGCAAATAACAAACAACATTGCGGGATGGCTCATAGCAAGGGGTTAGCTTGCCTCCGAAGATCGACACCATTTGGCTTGGAGGGTCACGGACACGTCACGGGCCAGGGGCTCGGTCTGCCGCTACCGCAGAATACACCTATACACGCATACAAGGGTACTGAGCATACAAGTATTTTACAAAAAGGTAAGACCTGTACTACTGGACAGATCCTCTCAAACTAAGAATTTGCAAATTTGAATCGCTCCAAACGGAGCTACGGATCAAGAGATACTGACGAGCGATGGTTAGCTATGTGCTGCTCACCAGAAAAAGAAAATAGACGGCGCGAATAAAAAACTGCTCGGGCTGCTTCTGCGCGGGGCTGGGCCGTTGCTGGGCCGAACGGCCTGCTGCGCTGCGCGCTGGGCTGGGCTGAAGGCGCACTTCTCCGAAATGCGTCTTCCAGAGAGGAAGACGGAAATCTCCAAATACGCCTCCACTTTGCTGACGTGGCCGCTGGGCCAGCGCGGGACCCGCCTGTCGGTGTCACAGGCCCGCCACGCTGGCGCTTCCTTCTCCTTCCCGTGTTGCACGCTCGGGAGAGCGCCCTGCGCAGCACGGCCGGCTCGGCCGCCGCCGCCGGCCGCCGTGGTGCGGGGAGGTCCGCCCCGGTGCGCCGCCTCCGACGAGGTTGGCCACGGGCACGGGGGAGCTCCGGAGGCGCCGCCACGGGAGCGTGCCGTGCGAGCTCGCCGCCGGCGATTCCCGGACGGAAACGATGCCTCGGTCCACCATTTTGCAAAAGGAATTGTCTGGGAGGGAGAGGAGTTCAAGGGGAGATCCTCCACGGATTTAATCGGAGGATGGCTCGGTATGGAGCTCGCCGTGGTTCGTGGACTGACGGCGATGTCCACGGCCGAAACGGAGCAGGGCTCCGCCATCCCGCGACTAAAGGAGCAGAGGGGGTTCCGGGGGAAGAGAGTGAGGGTGCTGGGGTGCGCTCGCAAGGCTCGGGGTCCTTTTATAGGCCAGGGAGAGGGGAAGGTTGGTGCGTGGCCGTTGCGGCCATCAATGGCGCAGTGAGGTCACGGCTTACGCCTAGGCTACAGGGGCGGGGATAAGGAGGGGGAGCTGGATGAACAGGGAACGCACGAGGGTACTGGAGCAGCTAGGCACCGACCGCGTCGGTGCTGTTTGGACGGCGTGTCGGCTAGTGGTTGGCGGCGCTGTTCCGACGGTGCGTCGGCTAGTGGTTTGGCGGCGCTGTGGAGGGGGTGAGCTGGCGCGGTGGCACGGGGTGGTCTGGCGGAGGGGGAGCGTCCCTCTGGACTGGTTCCGGGTGCGGGAACGGAGAAACGGCGACGGGCAGGGGGTGGTGGCGCCGCATGGCATGGTTGCGCCAGCGGTGACCACGCTACTGAGCATGCCGGCATCGGCATCTAGATGGATCTCTCGTCACCGGGCTCCTCAAGAAAAACTAATCGTGTCACCTTGTGCCAAATCGAATTTGCTACAACTTTTATGACTAGAGTTTTTGGGAATTTGAAACTTCATGCGATTAGAACTTTTGAAAAACAGCACTGGTCCAAATGGAAAAAGGTTGTTTGGAGAAGCAAATGATTTTTGTTTTGATCAAGACTTTTCCCAGAGGTGTTGACACACCCAGTGCTTGCATCTATGCACTCTCCTCCCACTACAAAAATCATTTGGCTTGGTTTTGAAAACATTTGAATTTTAGGGCAGAAACTTGGACAGAGGAAAAGTCAAATATTTCCTTAACAAGGTATCAAATATTTTTGCATAAATGGGCTAAATACTGCCTAGGGTTCATCCCCTAATTTTTGTAGAATTTTTGGAGACATAAAAATAAGGGTTCCTTTGGAAATTGCAAATAGGCATGAAAAGGGCATTACAAAGGAAGTACCTCAAATATTGGTCAAATGAGGTTGGGACAGTGGAGTGAAATGTTCAGGAGGTGGAATCATGCACCTTCCCAAAATGGTAGAATTTTTGGATGAGTGGAAGGTGTCTGGATAATTTTCGGATTGAAACCGACATAACAGGAAATAGGGTTTAACTTTGGAATATTGCATGGGACTAGGAAATATTTTTCCATGGGAGTGATGTATATGTATGAGGGAACCATATGGTAGCTTGGTAGAATTTATTCCAAGCTAAGATTGCGGTGGAGGCTTCAGTAGGACAGGCAAAAGGGTTTTTGCAATTTCCAGATGGGACCAATGTTTAGCAGATAAAACAATATCCTGGAATTATGGTGGAGGTCGACAAGGATCGAGGATTGTTGGGAATTTTCTGAGAGAGCGAAACCAAGGTCAAATCAAAGACCAACGGTTTCGAAGAAAACATTTAGAAACCCGAAAGAGTTTTTTCGGCGTCCAAAATAATTTAAAATTCGGTCTAAATTTTCGGGGTGTTACAGGCACTGTGGCATCTTGTTAATAGGTTAGTCCAATAAATGTCATAATATGATATAAAATGTATATAAAACATGTGACAATTGGTATAATATAAGTATGGAACATCAGAAATTATAGATACGTTTGAGACGTATCAAGCATCCCCAATCTTAGTTCTACTCGTCCTCGAGTAGGTAAAACGATAAAAACAAAATAATTTCCGAGGTGACATGCTACAATCATAATCTTGATCAAATAGTATTGTAAAGCACATGTTATGAATGAAGTGATCCAGGTCAATGGTCTATAGTTTGCTAGCAAGTAGATAATGAGCAAACAACTGAATCATATAAGCAAAAACTTTTCATGAATAGTACTTTCGAGACAAGCATCAAAGAGTTTTGCATAAGAGTTAACTCATAAAGCAATAGATTCTAAGTAAAAGGTATTTAACCAACACAAAGGAAGATTTAAGATTCAGCAATTGCTTTCAACTTTCAACATATATATCTCATGGATATTTGTCAAAACAAAGCAATATAATAAGTGCAATATACAAGCATATAAAAATTGTTGCACCAAAGTTGACAATAGTGTTTGCTTCTAAGATAGAAAGATGTAGGAAAACTGACTCAACATAAAAGTAAAAGAAAGGCCCTTCGCAGAGGGAAGCAGGGATTAAATCATGTGCTAGAGCTTTTTAAGTTTTTGAAATCATATAGAGAGTAAAAATAAGTTTTGGGAGGTGTTTGTTAATTGTCAACGAATCAGAAAATGGAAAGTACAATATGACCCCTGCCAATCAGACTTTTAAGAGCGGCTCCCATGAAGGACGTTATTTCTACCTGCAAGGCAGATCATCCCTCTTTCTTTTGTTTACACATGCAGATATTTCACTGTTTGTCATTGCTTGACTGATAAATCAGGGCAAAAATGTGAAGAGAATTAACGGTTAAAGTTGTAATTAATTGGGACTGGGCACCCCATTTGCCAGCTCTTTTTGCAAAATTAATGGATAAGCGGATGTATATGCCACTAGTCCGGTGGTAAAGTCTGTTTGACAGTTGACATAAAGACATCCACCCCGTCCTCATGAGCTTGGTAAACATTGACACAAAATAAGAGTAATATTTTTTTTGAATAGTTTATAGGTAGCACATGAAAAATTTACTTGGAATGGCAAGAAAATACCACATATAGGTAGTTATGGTGGACACAGATGGCATGGATTTTGGCTCAAGGTTTTGGATGCACGAGAAGCATTCCCTCTCAGTACAGAGTTTAGGCTAGCAAGGTTATTTGAAGCAAACACAAGATATCAACGGACACAGCAAGGCTTATATAAAAACATATTGCAAGCATTATAAGACTCTACACTGTCTTTCTTGTTAACCAAACCCTTTTACTAGAAAATATCTAGACCTTAGAGATACCAATCATGCAAACCAAATTTCAACGAGCTTTACGGTAGTTCTTCATTAATAGGTTTTAACTACATGATACAAAAGCTTAAACATGAACTACTTGATAACTCAAAACAATTGGCAAGTATCAAATTATCCAATACAATGATCTACAAGAATATATAAGCTTTTCCATTATACCATCTACCACATGCACATTTTCTGTTCCAACCAAACACCAATCAATTTATTTCAACATAAACTCTCCAAACAATTATAAGTGAAGCAAGAGAGTACTTTCTTTAAAAGAACTAACAACTCTGAATAAGAGATGCATGCAAAACAGGAGCTAAAAGCATAGCAATAGCTAGATAAGAATATTCGACAAGTATAAGTGAAGAATAGGAGTATTCATATGAAAAAGCGGAGCGTGTCTCTCTCCCAATCAAGAATGTTGGGGTCCAATCAAGTTGACCATAAGAAAAAAATAAAATACTGAAAATAAAAGCACACACGCTCCAAGTAAAGCACATATGATGTGAAACAATTAAAATATAGTTTCACTAGAGATGACCTGATAAGTTGCTGATGAAGAAGGGGATGCCTTGGGCATCCCCAAGCTTAGACGCTTGAGTCTTCTTGAAATATGCTGGAGTGATCCATGGGAGCATCCCCAAGCTTAAGCTCTTCACTCTTCTTGATCACATTATATCATCCTTCTCTCTTGACCCTTGAAAACTTCCGCCACACCAAACTCAAAGTAATTCTCATTAGAGGGTTAGTGCACAATCAAAAACTCACATGTTCTATAAGGACACAAACATGACCGTTACTTTTAACATTAACTACTGCCACTGATGTTATGTGAAGCTCTTCACACTAAAAAGAATTCCACTCAACACGAGTAAAAGAGAGAATGCCAAAAATAAAAGACAGAATCAGTCTAAACAGAACAGTCCGCAAAGACGAATTTTTTCGAGGCACTTACGTTGCTCAGATCGAAAAACTCAAAACTAATGAAAGATGCGTACATATCTGAGGATCACGCACAAAATTTCAGATTTAAATAATTTTTCTGTGATTTTACAGAAGCAAAACGGTGAACAGCAGAAATCTGTTCCTGCGTAGAAATCCAAATCTAGCATCATCTTCCTATTAGAGGCAATACTTGGCACAAGAATGCAAGAAAATAAAGATACAAAGGCAATGTTACAGAAGTAAACAGCACCTGACTCAAAAAAGAAAAAATTGCAGAAATGAAACAATGGGTTGTCTCCCATAAGCGCTTTTCTTTAAAGCCTTTTAGCTAGGCATGATAATTTTGATGATGCTCTCATATGTATAAGAGTTGAATATGAAAGAGCATCAAGAAGAAAATATCAAACACATTTAAGTCTAACCCACTTCCTATGCAAAGGGATCTTGTAAGAAAACAAATTATTGAAGCATGAAGCCAATGGCATAGGAAGGCAAAGCAAGTGCAACTTCAAAATTTCAACAAAAAGAGAGGAGACTTAATATTATTGTGATATGTGAATCCATGTCTCCCTCTCTCATAATGACCAGTAGGTTTTAAAGTAACCATCAAATAAAAGCAAATCAAGAGAAAGCTCAAAACCTTGGTCATAAAGAGAGGTGTTTTAGTAACATGAAAATTTCTACAACCATATTTTCCTCTCTCATAATAATTTTCAGTACCATCATGAACAAAATTAACAATATAGCTATCACATAAAGCATTCTTATCATGATCCACATGCACAAAAGTATCATTACTCTCCACATAAGCATAATCAATTTTATTAGTAATAGTGGGAGTAAAACTATCACAACCATCATTGTAATCATCATAAATTGCAGGCATAGTATAATCATAATAAACTTTATCCTCCATAGTAGGTAGCACCAAAATACCACTATCATTATAATCATCATAAATTGGAGGCAAAGTATCATCAAAGAAAATTTTCTCCTCAAAACTTGGGGGACTGAAAATATCATATTCATCAAAACCAGCTTCCCCAAGCTTAGACTTTTCCATAGCATTAGCAATAATGGTGTTCAAAGAATTTATAGTAATAACATTGTTACCACTATTATGCAAACAAATTTCCATAGGTTTTTTAATTTTCTCTTCAAACACATCATGTCCCAACTCAAGATAAATTTCATAAAGCTCTCTAATTTTTTTTTCCATTAAGCCTAACTAGTGAAATAAAAACAAGAAACAAAAAGATAAAACTGCAGGATCTAAAGGAGATAGCTTCGAGCACTCACGCCGGCAACAGTGCTAGAAAATAGCTTAGTAGCCAGAGGATGTGAGTACCGTTTACCTTACCTCCCCGGCAACGGCGCCAGAAAATAGCTTGATGTCTACGCACGCTTCTATTCTTGTAGACAGTGTTGGGCCTCCAAGTGCAGAGGTTTGTAGAACAGCAGCAAGTTTCCCTTAAGTGAATCACCCAAGGTTTATCGAACTCAGGGAGGTAGAGGTCAAAGATATCCCTCTCAAGCAACCCTGCAATTAAGATACAAGAAGTCTCTTGTGTCCCGAACACACCCAATACACTTGTCAGGTGTATAGGTGCACTAGTTCGGCGAAGAGATATTAAAATGCAAGTGATATGGATGATTATAAATGGTAATTGCAATCTGAAATAAAAATGGCAGCAAGCAAACATGTAGCAGAACTGGTTGTAAACGGTGTTTCAATGCTTAGAAACAAGGCCTAGGGATCATACTTTCACTAGTGGACACTCTCAACAATAATAATATAATTGAATACATAGATATTTCCTCTTCACTATGCTACTCTAAACTATTCTCCTGTTCGATAACGAACACCAATTCACTGTGTAGGGCTATAAAAGCACACCTTAAAGTCGCATTCCACATTAGGGAACCCCACACTGTCAACTTGAGCGCCCTAAATAGTACTAGACAAACACCACAATTTCATAGAGACATCCAACACAAATAATAACTCATGATAAGTATTCATGTAATTTTAGCCTAAGAGCCACACACGGTGCGCACACTGTCAACTTCGCACCATGGGACAAAGGTGACTCCGGAGTTTACATTAATAAAACCACTCAAGTAGCATATAAGATAATGAAGAGTAACATCTATGGATTCAACTAGATTACAAAGCTCATGATCACATAAAGATCACACCATGGAGAGAGAGATAAACCACATAGCTACCGGTAGAGCCCTCAGCCCCGATGAAGAACTACTCCCTCCTCATCATGGGAGGCAGCAACGGCGATGATGGAGGGAGGCGGTGGCGTCGATGGAGATGGCTCCGGGGGCAATTCCCCGTCTCGGCAAGGTGCCGAAACAGAGACTTCTGTCCCCCGAATTAGGGTTTTTGGTGGCGGCGAAGCTACGGCACTCTTCTGGAGAAATTGTCGATTCTTTTAGGGTTTTCACCGCGGAGGCAATATATAGTCCAAAGGGCGTCGCGAGGAGGTGACCGAGGCGGCCACACCACCCCACGGCGCGGCCCACGCCAAACCGCGCGGGGCATGGTGTGGAGGCTGTGGGCCTCCCCCAGACTTGTCCTTCTGGCTCTCGGAGTCTTCTGGCGTTTTAGAATTTCTGTAATTGTTTCAGATTTTTTTGAGCACTTTCATTTTTGGACCTTTTCTGCAATGCACAGACATAATAAACAGAAACTGGCACTGTGGCATCTTGTTAATAGGTTAGTCCAATAAATGTCATAATATGATATAAAATGTATATAAAACATGTGACAATTGGTATAATATAAGCATGGAACATCAGAAATTATAGATACGTTTGAGACGTATCAGCAGTACGGCTTCAGCTCCATAAACAAGGAAGAGCGGTGTTTCTCCAGTTGCTCGGCTTGGCGTTGTTCTGAGAGACCATAGTACACTTGGTAGATGATCTATCCAGTTCTTCCCCTTGTCTTCCAATTTGTCAAAAACCTTGGTCTTCAGACCTTTGAGGACCTCCGCATTGGCCCGCTCCAGTTGTCCATTGCATCTTGGATAGGATACCGAGGCAAAACAGACCTTGATGCCCAATTCTTCACAGAAGTTGAGGAAGGCTCGACTTGTGAACTGAGATCCGTTGTCTGTGATGATTCCGTTTGGCACTCCGAAGCGGTACACGATTCCTTCTATGAACTTGATGGTTGCATGAGCTGTCTGACGGGGTACTGGCATCACTTCAACCCACTTCGTAAACTTGTCAATTGACACGAAGAGATACTCGTGTCCTCCGACTGATTTTGGCACCTTGCCCACAATGTCCAGCCCCCCAGACTACAAACGGCCAAGATATCGGTATCGGTTACAGAGCTTGAGCTGGCTGATGTATGTTCTTCGGGTAGTACTGGCAGGCTTCGCAGGTCTTGACAATCTGCTCGGCGTCGTGGAGGACTGTTGGCCAGTAGAAACCTTGGCAGAAAATCTTCCCCGCCAGCGATCTTGATGCGACGTGACTTGAGCACGTGCCTTCGTGGATTTCCTTGAGGACCACTTGGCCCTGTTCTCGCGGTATGCAACGGAGTTTGACTTCGTTGTCACGCCGCCGATAGAGCTCGCCGTCGATCATGACGTAGAGCTTGGCTTGATGAGCCACCCGCTCAGCGTCGTGATCGTCTTCTGGAAGTGCATGCTCCGTGATGTACTTGACGATGTCCAGGGCCCAGGGTGGGTGGGTCTTTTCCACCGGTAGCACCACTTGATCAGTCGGAGGCAAAGCCTCTTCTGGTCTGGGTGCTGCCGGGTCTTGTGTATCTTCTGGGCTGGCTACCCGAGTTGTCAGTGTAGACGGGTCGCCAGTCCCCGGTGTCGATATAGACCTTGCCTTGAGCCTCTCGGGAGAAATTGAAGGTTGCCGGAGCACCTCAATGTAAATACCGGGAGGCACTGGTTCTCATTTGGAGGCCATTTGTGATAGCTCGTCCGCGGATGTGTTCTCTTCTCGAGGGACGTACACGGCCATGAAGCTGTCGAAGCACCGCTGGAGCTTCCATGCCTCTTCCATGTACGGTGCCATCTGCGGGCAGGCGTACTCCTTGTTCACTTGTTTGATGACTAGCTGAGAGTCACCCTTGACGATGAGCTTGTTGATGCCGAGGCCGATGGCAACATGAAGTCCCACAAGCAGGCCTTCGTACTCCGTCATGTTGTTCGAGATATTCTCCTTGTAGTGCATCTGGACGATGTACTTCAAACGGTCTCCAGTGGGTGAGATCAAGACAGCTCCAACGCCTCCCTGGCCCTTGGTGTAGGAGCCATCGAAGTTCATGGTCCAGGCGTCGGAGTCTTCTTTCCCGGGAAGGCTGGATTCCTCCACCGGGTCGTCAAACGCTGTCTCGGTCCACTCAGCCGTGAAGTCGGCCAGCGCCTGACTCTTGATGTTGTTAGTGTGCTCGAACTTGAGGCCGAAACCTTGAAGCTCCATGGCCCACCAGGAGATGCGTCCGGTAGCAAGTGGGTTCTCCAAAGGACTCCTCAGGGGGTACTTGGAGACCACAGTGATGGGGTGGCTTTCGAAGTAGGGCCTCATCTTGCGAGAGGCAATGAGGCTCCCGGGCGTCGCGTAACACCGAACTGACGAAGTAGATCGGGTGTTGTATCTTGCAGGTCACCGAGTCCTCGACGGGCTCGGCTTCCTCTGGGCATTCAGCTTCAGGTGGGAAGGAGGTAGCCCCCAGCGATGCTCCTTCAGTGATGCCTTTGGATGCGTCTGTGGGCACGTCGGGATCAGGATCTTCAGATCCTTGGTCACCCGACTACCGTTTGTTGCTTGGTTGCCCCGGAGGGTGTTCTCGGGACACTTTCCCTTGATCTTGCTTGTCTTAACTGGAGGAGCATCTCGTTCTACTACGAGAACAGCGCTGATCACCTGATTGGTGGCAGCGATGTACAGTAGCAAAGGCTCCTATTTTGCTGGTGCCACGAGGATGGGTTCCGAGGCGAGGTAGCGCTTGAGAGACTGAAGAGCTTCTTCAGCCTCCGGGGTCCACTACACGGGACCCGATTTCTTGAGTAGCTTGAAGAAGGGCAGAGCTAGTTCTCCAAGCCTCGAGATGAAGCGCCCGAGTGCAGTAATGCACCCGTTGAGGCGCTGCACATCCTTGACTCGCCTGGGCGCTTCCATTCGCTCGATGGCCTTGATCTTGTCGGGATTGGCCTCGATCCCCTGATGGGAGATCAAGCAACCGAGTAGCTTGCCGGACGGGACTCCGAACACGCACTTGTTGGGGTTGAGCTTGAAGTTGACCCGGCGAAGGTTGTCGAAGGTCTCGTGGAGATCTTGGATGAGGGAGTCCTTGTACCGGGTCTTGACCACGATGTCGTCGATGTATGCCTCGACGTTGCGCCCCAGCTGCGAGCCAAGGCAGGCTTGGATGGCGCGCAGGAATATAGCTTCGAGCACTCACACGCCGGCAACAGTGCTAGAAAATAGCTTAGTAGCCAGAGGATGTGAGTACCGTTTACCTTACCTCCCCGGCAACGGCGCCAGAAAATAGCTTGATGTCTACGCACGCTTCTATTCTTGTAGACAGTGTTGGGCCTCCAAGTGCAGAGGTTTGTAGAACAGCAGCAAGTTTCCCTTAAGTGAATCACCCAAGGTTTATCGAACTCAGGGAGGTAGAGGTCAAAGATATCCCTCTCAAGCAACCCTGCAATTAAGATACAAGAAGTCTCTTGTGTCCCGAACACACCCAATACACTTGTCAGGTGTATAGGTGCACTAGTTCGGCGAAGAGATATTAAAATGCAAGTGATATGGATGATTATAAATGGTAATTGCAATCTGAAATAAAAATGGCAGCAAGCAAACATGTAGCAGAACTGGTTGTAAACGGTGTTTCAATGCTTAGAAACAAGGCCTAGGGATCATACTTTCACTAGTGGACACTCTCAACAATAATAATATAATTGAATACATAGATATTTCCTCTTCACTATGCTACTCTAAACTATTCTCCTGTTCGATAACGAACACCAATTCACTGTGTAGGGCTATAAAAGCACACCTTAAAGTCGCATTCCACATTTAGGGAACCCCACACTGTCAACTTGAGCGCCCTAAATAGTACTAGACAAACACCACAATTTCATAGAGACATCCAACACAAATAATAACTCATGATAAGTATTCATGTAATTTTTAGCCTAAGAGCCACACACGGTGCGCACACTGTCAACTTCGCACCATGGGACAAAGGTGACTCCGGAGTTTACATTAATAAAACCACTCAAGTAGCATATAAGATAATGAAGAGTAACATCTATGGATTCAACTAGATTACAAAGCTCATGATCACATAAAGATCACACCATGGGAGAGAGAGATAAACCACATAGCTACCGGTAGAGCCCTCAGCCCCGATGAAGAACTACTCCCTCCTCATCATGGGAGGCAGCAACGGCGATGATGGAGGCGGTGGCGTCGATGGAGATGGCTCCGGGGCAATTCCCCGTCTCGGCAAGGTGCCGAAACAGAGACTTCTGTCCCCCGAATTAGGGTTTTTGGTGGCGGCGAAGCTACGGCACTCTTCTGGAGAAATTGTCGATTCTTTTAGGGTTTTCACCGCGGAGGCAATATATAGTCCAAAGGGCGTCGCGAGGAGGTGACCGAGGCGGCCACACCACCCCACGGCGCGGCCCACGCCAAACCGCGCGGGGGCATGGTGTGGAGGCTGTGGGCCTCCCCCAGACTTGTCCTTCTGGCTCTCGGAGTCTTCTGGCGTTTTAGAATTTCTGTAATTGTTTCAGATTTTTTTGAGCACTTTCATTTTTGGACCTTTTCTGCAATGCACAGACATAATAAACAGAAACTGGCACTGTGGCATCTTGTTAATAGGTTAGTCCAATAAATGTCATAATATGATATAAAATGTATATAAAACATGTGACAATTGGTATAATATAAGCATGGAACATCAGAAATTATAGATACGTTTGAGACGTATCAGCAGTACGGCTTCAGCTCCATAAACAAGGAAGAGCGGTGTTTCTCCAGTTGCTCGGCTTGGCGTTGTTCTGAGAGACCATAGTACACTTGGTAGATGATCTATCCAGTTCTTCCCCTTGTCTTCCAATTTGTCAAAAACCTTGGTCTTCAGACCTTTGAGGACCTCCGCATTGGCCCGCTCCAGTTGTCCATTGCATCTTGGATAGGATACCGAGGCAAAACAGACCTTGATGCCCAATTCTTCACAGAAGTTGAGGAAGGCTCGACTTGTGAACTGAGATCCGTTGTCTGTGATGATTCCGTTTGGCACTCCGAAGCGGTACACGATTCCTTCTATGAACTTGATGGTTGCATGAGCTGTCTGACGGGGTACTGGCATCACTTCAACCCACTTCGTAAACTTGTCAATTGACACGAAGAGATACTCGTGTCCTCCGACTGATTTTGGCACCTTGCCCACAATGTCCAGCCCCCCAGACTACAAACGGCCAAGATATCGGTATCGGTTACAGAGCTTGAGCTGGCTGATGTATGTTCTTCGGGTAGTACTGGCAGGCTTCGCAGGTCTTGACAATCTGCTCGGCGTCGTGGAGGACTGTTGGCCAGTAGAAACCTTGGCAGAAAATCTTCCCCGCCAGCGATCTTGATGCGACGTGACTTGAGCACGTGCCTTCGTGGATTTCCTTGAGGACCACTTGGCCCTGTTCTCGCGGTATGCAACGGAGTTTGACTTCGTTGTCACGCCGCCGATAGAGCTCGCCGTCGATCATGACGTAGAGCTTGGCTTGATGAGCCACCCGCTCAGCGTCGTGATCGTCTTCTGGAAGTGCATGCTCCGTGATGTACTTGACGATGTCCAGGGCCCAGGGTGGGTGGGTCTTTTCCACCGGTAGCACCACTTGATCAGTCGGAGGCAAAGCCTCTTCTGGTCTGGGTGCTGCCGGGTCTTGTGTATCTTCTGGGCTGGCTACCCGAGTTGTCAGTGTAGACGGGTCGCCAGTCCCCGGTGTCGATATAGACCTTGCCTTGAGCCTCTCGGGAGAAATTGAAGGTTGCCGGAGCACCTCAATGTAAATACCGGGAGGCACTGGTTCTCGTTTGGAGGCCATTTGTGATAGCTCGTCCGCGGATGTGTTCTCTTCTCGAGGGACGTACACGGCCATGAAGCTGTCGAAGCACCGCTGGAGCTTCCATGCCTCTTCCATGTACGGTGCCATCTGCGGGCAGGCGTACTCCTTGTTCACTTGTTTGATGACTAGCTGAGAGTCACCCTTGACGATGAGCTTGTTGATGCCGAGGCCGATGGCAACATGAAGTCCCACAAGCAGGCCTTCGTACTCCGTCATGTTGTTCGAGATATTCTCCTTGTAGTGCATCTGGACGATGTACTTCAAACGGTCTCCAGTGGGTGAGATCAAGACAGCTCCAACGCCTCCCTGGCCCTTGGTGTAGGAGCCATCGAAGTTCATGGTCCAGGCGTCGGAGTCTTCTTTCCCGGGAAGGCTGGATTCCTCCACCGGGTCGTCAAACGCTGTCTCGGTCCACTCAGCCGTGAAGTCGGCCAGCGCCTGACTCTTGATGTTGTTAGTGTGCTCGAACTTGAGGCCGAAACCTTGAAGCTCCATGGCCCACCAGGAGATGCGTCCGGTAGCAAGTGGGTTCTCCAAAGGACTCCTCAGGGGGTACTTGGAGACCACAGTGATGGGGTGGCTTTCGAAGTAGGGCCTCATCTTGCGAGAGGCAATGAGGCTCCCGGGCGTCGCGTAACACCGAACTGACGAAGTAGATCGGGTGTTGTATCTTGCAGGTCACCGAGTCCTCGACGGGCTCGGCTTCCTCTGGGCATTCAGCTTCAGGTGGGAAGGAGGTAGCCCCCAGCGATGCTCCTTCAGTGATGCCTTTGGATGCGTCTGTGGGCACGTCGGGATCAGGATCTTCAGATCCTTGGTCACCCGACTACCGTTTGTTGCTTGGTTGCCCCGGGAGGGTGTTCTCGGGACACTTTCCCTTGATCTTGCTTGTCTTAACTGGAGGAGCATCTCGTTCTACTACGAGAACAGCGCTGATCACCTGATTGGTGGCAGCGATGTACAGTAGCAAAGGCTCCTATTTTGCTGGTGCCACGAGGATGGGTTCCGAGGCGAGGTAGCGCTTGAGAGACTGAAGAGCTTCTTCAGCCTCCGGGGTCCACTACACGGGACCCGATTTCTTGAGTAGCTTGAAGAAGGGCAGAGCTAGTTCTCCAAGCCTCGAGATGAAGCGCCCGAGTGCAGTAATGCACCCGTTGAGGCGCTGCACATCCTTGACTCGCCTGGGCGCTTCCATTCGCTCGATGGCCTTGATCTTGTCGGGATTGGCCTCGATCCCCTGATGGGAGATCAAGCAACCGAGTAGCTTGCCGGACGGGACTCCGAACACGCACTTGTTGGGGTTGAGCTTGAAGTTGACCCGGCGAAGGTTGTCGAAGGTCTCGTGGAGATCTTGGATGAGGGAGTCCTTGTACCGGGTCTTGACCACGATGTCGTCGATGTATGCCTCGACGTTGCGCCCCAGCTGCGAGCCAAGGCAGGCTTGGATGGCGCGCAGGAATATAGCGCCGGCGTTCCGGAAGTCAAACGGCATCCGGGTGAAGCAGTAGCAGCCCTTGGGAGTGATGAAGGCCGTTTTTTCTTGATCCTCTACCGCCATCATGATCTGATGATACCCGGAGAAGGCATCCAAGAAGCACAGAAGTTCGCACCCGGCCGTGGAGTCCACGATCAAGTCGATTCACGGCAGGGGAAAAGGATCCTTGGGGCAGGCCTTGTTCAGGTCGGTGAAGTCGATGCAGAGCCGTAGCTTGAAGGTCATGGGTTTTGGTACCACCATGGGGTTGGCCACCCAAGTTGGGTGAGGAACTGCCTTGATGACGCCGGCTTCTAGCAACTTGTCGATCTCAGCTATGATAAATTCCAGCTTCTCCTTGCTCTACTTCTGTGTAACTTGCTTCATGGGGCGGGCGTCCGCGCTTACCGCCAGTTTGTGCTCGATCACCTCCCTTGGTACGCCGGGTAAACCTGATGCTTCCCAAGCGAAGACTTCAGAATTTTCCCGAAGGAAGGTGATACGCCTCAAACGTATCTATAATTTCTGATGTTCCATGTTGATATTATACCAATTGTTACATGTTTAATATACACTTCATAGCATTTTTATGCATTTTTTGGGACTAACCTATTAACAAGACGCCACAGTGCCAGTTCCTGTTTTCTGCTGTTTTTGTATTCCAGAAAAACTCGTCTGGAAATATTCTCGGAATTGGACGAAACTTGGACAGGACCTCCTATTTTTCCAACACGTACACGGAGTCAAAAGGAGAGACGGAGGGGGGCCATGAGCCAGCCACACCATGGGGTGGCACGGCCCCACCCTCTGTCGCGCCGTGGGGTGGTGTGGGCCCCACGGGCGTCTCCAGCCGCCGCCCTTTCGCCTATTTATTCATCTTCACGGGAAAACCCTAGAGACCCGAGCCATATTCCATGAATAGTTCCAGAGACGCCGCCGCCGTCAACCCTAGCTCGGGAGGATTCAGAAGCTCTTCCCGGCACCCTGCCGGAGAGGGGAATCATCACCGGAGGGCTCTACATCACCATGCCTGCCTCCGGAGTGATGCGTGAGTAGTTCATCCTTGGACTACGGGTCCATAGCAGTAGCTAGATGGTTGTCTCTCCACTTTATGCTATCATGTTTAGATCTTGTGAGCTGCCTATCATGATCAAGATCATCTTATTGTAATGCTACATGCTGTGTTTGCTGGGATCCGATGAATATTGAATACTATGTTGATGCATGTAAAATGCACACATGAACTTTGCATTATTTTACTTATATTCCAATCATATTTGCATCATATAAGGGTTATATCAATGTTTTATAATGATTTTGGGAATATTTCATAGTTTTCCCATTTATTTGGAATTAACCCTGTTTTCCAGAAAACGTCTTTTTTTAGTGTTTCACACTTTCCGGGAGCTTCGGGACTCGAAAAAGGGCAAGGCCAAAGAGCACGGTTCAGAATTTTCGAGACAAACGCAATGGGCTTAAAATGAAGACCAGAAGCCCAACCAGCTGGAAATGAGAGGGTCCCACGCGGCCACTGTACCTGGGCGCGTGGGCCCACCTCTTTTGGGCCTCGGAGCTCCGCTGCCGTCGATTTTGCTCCACCGACCTAGTCGTGACCTAAAAATGCCTATAAAAATAGTCCCCCGAGGAGTTTCGACGGGAGGCGACGGAGAAACAGAAAACCACGAAACAGAGAGTCGGAAGGCTGCCGCCGGAGAAGATCGGACGGGGGAAACACTGCCGGAATCACCTCCAGAGGGCTCCACCCCCTCCGGCATGTTCATCATCAACATCTACAGCAAGATCATCTCCATCTCCCCACTGTAAACTCTTGGCAAACATGATGTATGATGCAATATACTTTTCCCTTGATCTACTGTGTCTCCCCATCTATGTTTGAGAAGTGATTTGTTCATGGCAATAGTGAAATAGTTCGTTGATTGGTTGCATACAAGTTTTGTTATCTTTATGATTGTCTTGATGTACAATGTATGAGTGCACGCATATGTTGGGGAATGCATGTAAGGTGATCACTGTAGTGTAATGGATTGAGTAGGACGGGCCGGAGTAGAGAGAAACCGTGGTCTGAGACTTGAAGTTACTTTATGGGGGATATATATGGGGGACCCTAGAACTTAAGGCTATGGTGGGACAATCATGTCTTAATAATTCTTGTGCTGCACATTTATTTGGCCATGAGATCCATCATAAGAATTGTGTAATTTGCTCATTTACTTGGCTACACCTATTTATGACTCCCTCCTAGAAGAAACAATTAAGACTGAAACATGTGATTCACTAATTGTGACAACCACACGAATGAAATAACAATTGCCAGAACATTTGCTCCCTTGAGATATTTGCTACTTGAGATCTTTGCTACTTGCTACTTTGAGAAACTTGCTTGAGAAAACAGCTGGGAGAAACTTGCTCTAAGAAACTTGTTACTAGATAAACCCATTCCACATCACTTGCTTCCATTAGTTAGTTCCTTTCATATTCAAATTTATTGCTTTGCATAAAAGGCCATATAAGAGGGTTATAGGGCTTTAGAGAATAGATAGTTTACCTTCAGCTCCTCGTGGGTTCGACACTCAAATACTTATCGAATACTGCTACAGTGATTCCTTGCTCTTGGGGATTATCATATGTCAAGTTGATTATCAATCTATCTTATATGTTATTTATGATCTTGCATGCTTTCCGTTACTAGTAGATGATTTGGCCAAGTAGATGCTTGTAACTCCAAGAGTTAGTATTTATGCTAGATAGTGGGTTCATGCCTCCGGTAATCTGGGAGAGTGACAACAACTTCTAAGATTGTGGATGTGTTGTTGCCACTAGGGATAAAATAACCGATGCTTAGCATAAGGGTGCGCCGTTAGGTCTAATGCATTTGTTTACATTACGCACATTACTTAATGCGATTATCCGTTGCTTGCAACTTAATACCAACGGGGAACTCGGTATGACAACCTGGAGGTGGATTATTAGTCATAGACGCTGTTGGATAATGATCTATGTATTTTGTCGTAATGCCCACATGAATATCATAGTAATCATCATGTCATATATATGCATTGTCATGCGCTCAATATTTTGTCAATTGCCCAGCTGTTATTTGTTCACCCAGCATGTTAGTTATCTTTTATGGAGAGACACCACTAGTGAACTGTGGACCCCGGTCCATTCTTTTACACTGATAATACAACCAACTGCAAACATTGTTCCTTTTCATTCTCTGCAATTTACAACTGTTTTCCACACCATACGTTTAATCCTTTGTTTTCAGCAAGCCGGTGAGATTGACAACCTCTCTGTTTCGTTGGGGCAAAATAGTTTGATTTTGTTGTGTGCAGGTTCCACGTCAGCGCACCACTGACAACCTTCAGAAGTGATTTCTTGCTCCTACTGGTTCGATTAAATCTTGGTTTCATACTGAGGGAAACTGCTGCTACACTGCTTCATACCTTCCTCTTGGGGTCTCATAACCCCCAAGAGCAGGGGATCACTGTAGCACCTCTCAATGTGGAAGTAGGGTATCGATCCGCAGGAGCAAGAAGGAAAAGTTATCTATTCCCTACAACTAAAGTGTCACAAGTTTTAGTTGATTATGCACTAAACAAGTTTAAAGAACAAGATGGTTGATTTAATGGATGGAAGTTTAATGTAACAAAACAAGAATGTAAAAGTGTCCCAATCCTCTTCAATGCAAGAGGACAAGACAAAGGTTTTCTCTTATAGGAACAATGGACATGGGTTCATGGGTTCACTCGATCCTCTCTCCCATCTATGGTGATTATCATGTTATAGATAAAAAGTACACACAATTGTCATGCTTTAATGGTAAACTTCTATGACGGCTACATGTCCTAAGACACATAGTTGAAAGAAAATAATCATTTGTGTTGCTAGGGTCACCCTCGCAAGGCTAGCGTGGTTTGTTGTCACTCCCACATCATACTTCTTCCTTTTTACCCCCGGATAAAGAATGTTGGTCGACATTACTGTCACTTAATGCCTATGCCTTCTGTCACTAGGCCACTCTTCTACCCACATACATCATACTTCTTAATGGAAAATATTCTAAACACTAGTGTAATGATTCATATTTCGTGTGCATACATCTCTCTCATCTATCTACACTTGGTGGTGTCAATCATCTCATGTCAAGGATAAACAAGGCATTATGCATAAATCAAACCATCACATGTATCATAGAATATCTCCAAAGTATGACAAACCATAAAAGCCCCAACACAATGGTAAATGCATAACAAATATTATCTCATACCACAATATCCACCATAGGAATTACATAGATAGATCCATACTTATGCAAGGCACATCATATAGACTTCAACAAAGATCATACATAGAGAGATTAGATCAAGTTACCACCACAAACCCAAAGTCCAGGGGGTGGACTACTCCCCCTTCATCATGGATACGGTGGAGAAGTCGTTGGAGAAGACGGAGACCACGCCAGCAGTGCCCCGCCGGAGTTTTCCCCCTCCAATCTGCAACTCTAGGTCTCTATTTCGTGGTTTCTGTGTTTCTGCGGCGCTCCCTCCCGAAAGCCGTCGGGGGACTATTTTTATAGTCGTTTTTAGGTCAAGACGAAGGCACGGGGACGAAGATCGACGGCATCGGAGGCTCGAGGGCCAGGATGATGGGTCCCACGCGGCCAAGGAATCTGGCCGCGTGGGCCCACCTCTTTTGCCCCTTGGGTTTCCACTTTTGTTGATCCTTGGCTCGTACGTTTCCTTCCTTCCAAAAAAATGATCTCCGTGAAATCTTAGGTCATTTGGACGTCGTTTGGGTCCCTGAAACATTAAAATATAGAAAATAGGGTTTTCTGCCAGTGCAGGGTTAATTCCAGAAAAATAGGGAAACTGTGAAATATTCCCAAAATCAATATAAAACAATGATATAACCCTTATATGATGCAAATATGATTGAAATATAAGTAATATAAGGCAAAGTTCATGTATGCATTTTACATGCATCAACATCCCCAAGCTTAACCTATACTCGTCCTCGAGTACGAAGGTGATAAAACTAACATGGACTTTGCATTTTAATACTATCAATTGATATCAAAGATGATTACTATTGCTACATAAAGTCAAATGATTCATTTTCAAAGGAGTAGCAATATACAAGATAGATTATAAAGTGATATCAAATATTCAATGCAAGGATGTTCAATGATAATTCACAAAGTGTAACATAGAAGAAAGCACAATGGACCAAATGTATGCATAATGAAAAATAAGAACATCCTATAATGGTCATAGAGTATTCTTGTAAAATCTGAATATAAAAGTGGACACTTTGGAAAGATAGATAAATAAGTAGAGGTAAAACATGAATAAGTTTCATCTAGCTTCCAAATGCTACTACTTAAGTTTATGTTTGAAACATGGTATTCAATAGTGTTGAGCTCTCATTGCCCCTATCATAGCATCTTCAATGATTAAAGTGAAAGTGAAAGCAAATACGAGTGATGTGCTTGACAAAGTAAGGGTTGAATGCCTCATGCCACGTGATTACGAGTACCTACACCAAGTGTTACTCAACTTAGGCCACAAAGTAAGTTCTTGTCATTGTAAGTAATAATAGCATCATAAAGAGCGTCAACTAGGATACCTCTTGCCTCAGGACATGGAACAAGCCCATGTCAAAATGACAAGACAAACAAACAAATGGACAACCTCAGCACTCTTTTATTTACTATGGATATAGCTTTTTATTGTGAAGTGCATCACTGAAGGTCCAATATGGCATGTAAGTAAATTTCCACCATGAATGATGCATGGCTTAGGTTAGCGGCCCAGGCGTCTCTCTAGCCATTTATACAAACTCCATGAACTTAGCTAAGTTTCCACATTCATTTCACACTGATAGGCATCCATAACAAAAGTACATGATATCAACTGAATATAAATAAGTGCGATGTTGAAAGTTTGCCTTGTGACAGCACAGATGGGCTAACTCCCAACCAAGACTCTTGTCAAGCACACAACTTCATAATTTTAATCACAATGGTTCAAGTTTATTAAGTGCAATAAAAGTAAAGTGTACATTCAAGTTCGTGAGAGCTTTCTGACTACTTTTCCCTTATCAAACATAACCATAAGCATTTTTAATTTGGAAGCATAGATAAAACAATATAACATGATAAACATACTTGGAATAGCATAAAGCTAATAGGTAGATATGGTGGACTCACTGGAATAACTTTGGTTGAAGGTGTTGGAAAACAAGTTTTTGCTTGTTGGAATTTTTGGGCTAGCAAGAGGGAGAAAGTTGACCGTCTAAATGCATGCATAAGTGTCCATAGAAATAATCAATCCATGTTAAACAAAGTAAAGTAACATTCAGCATCAAAACATGAATAAAAGATAGCTCTTGATAAAACACTTGCAAATTAATACTCATTAAAAAGCACATGAATCATGCAACTATATGTATCTTTTTGAATCAACTCAAACATCCCTATCCCAAAATTTTAATAGCATCCAACTTAATTCAACCCAAACCTACAGTAGCTCTCTCACAACATAAATTATAGTGGTGGTCTCAAGAAAACAAAAAAATCAAACGAAATAAAAAGTAAATAAAAATACGCTCCAAGTTTATGCGATAAAGTGTATTGATCGAAAAACAGAAGTTAGACGTGTGCAAACCGAGAGTGTGTTGGTCCAGTGGGGTTGTCTTCACATCCCCAAGCTTATGGTCTTCACCATCCTTGGATAGCTCTTGGTGCATGTAATAGCCCAAAGTTGTGAACCTCAAAAACCGGAGTAAAATTTTCATTTTTGCATATCATGCATGCATCATGGCATCATTTGTTCAATTGCTCATGTTAAAACCAAGATTTGGACAACAAATTAAAACTAAATGGAAACCAAAAGCAATACTTGTTTTCAAACAAGTTACACTCCAATGAGTTGGTTGTGACAAAACCAATTCAAATAACTTCCATATTTGTCAAGGAAGTTCCAAGGGTTGAAAACAATGTTTTGCAATTGCTAAATTTTCCAAATGAGCAACATTTTGAATTTAGCAAAATGCTCGAATCTTAACCCTATGAACCAAGGGTGTCCAAACTATTTTATTTTGAAGCCCCAATTTTTGTGTAGCTTCTACTCAATATGGGGAGGCTCCCCAAATTTTCTCAAATTTATATAAAATGTTTTGGTGCCCTAATAAAACCAGTACAGCTGCTGGAGTTTTAAAAGAAATAGAGAAAGGACTGGACTGTGATGAACTCAAAACTTCCAGGGGGCTTTTTGTAAAAACATCGTCTCCCTCGTTCTGTAGCGACCGAGGTCGTCGCGCTCCCGCCGGACCACCTCGCTGCCTCTGCCCTGCCCTCCGTGCTCGCCGCGGTCCACGTGAGGAGAAGAAGGGCACACGAGGCCGCACCTGCTCCCTCCCCCGAGTTTCCCCGTTTCCCCTTTCTCTACGCTCCCGTGAGCTCGTCGACCTAGCCGCCATGGCCGTGCTCGTCGCCGCCGCGTGAGGAGCTCCCGGGCAAATCGACGGGCCCCAGCACCTCCGCCGTGCTTTTCTCTCCCTCCTCGTGGAAGGAATCGGTCGGAGACGTCGCGGCTCGACGCCGCCGTGTCCTTCTTCGCTGCTGTCGCCCGAGCTCCGCCGCGGACGATTTCCGCCGCCGTGGTCTGTCTCCGACCTCGCTCTTGCTACCCACGAGTTCCTGGTGAGCTGCTGCTTCTCCTAAGCCACGTCCCCTCTCCCCGCTCGTGCTAGAGCTCTGCATCGTCGCCGTAGTTCGTCGCCCCGTAGCTCGTCGCTGCAGCGCTGCCCGGCCGTGAAGACGGCCTGGACTGGGCTAGAGGCTGGTTCCCACGGGCCCCTAACCGGCCGTGAGATCGGCCCAAGCTGGGCTGCAGGCCGTTTTTCTCTGCCGCCTAGCCGGCCTTTTAGCCGGCCCAGACCGGGCTGAGGGCCGGAAGCCTCTGGAGCCAGGCCGGCCTGCAAACCGGCCCAGGCTAGGCTAGAGGCCGGTTCTACTGTTTTTTTCGCGCGGTTTATTTTTCGTTTCCCTCCCCCTTTTTACGCATGCTTCCGGCTACTCCCTCGCGCTTTAGGGAAATCGAACTCCGATGATTCCTACTAGTTCATCTCTCCCTTTCGAGTCGAGTAACTAAAAGAATTATCGTTGGAATTAAAATAATCAAAAGTAAATATTTAAAAAGAGGAATTATAAAATTAATAACTTTTGATCGGGGCCTCCGAAAAATGTGTTCCTTATATCGAAATGCTCAGAAAAATGTGCACTGATCCTTTGCATCACTTGCATGCAAGTCTACATGAACTTAAAGCACAGGAAAACATTAAAACAAATGTAGAGCTATATTTCTCTCTTGTTAAACAATTAATTATCGCACCCCATATAAAATGGGTAGAACTTGCTATAATAATTTCAGTGCGTTAAAAATGCCATACCATCATGTGTTTGTGCATTGCATTTGTTAAAGCATGTGTGGTGATTGATTGCTCCTTTGTTGTTATATTTCGATAGATCAAGCAGCCGGGGTTACTCCACAATACCCCGAGGATCCGTACTACCAGCACCTTGACCAAGGCAAGCGTAATCCCCCCTCTGAGCATGTCTTATCCTATTTTCCGCAAATATTTTCTCCACTATAATATTGCATGCGGTTCCAAATGTCAATTTGCTTGGATTAGAGTATCCTATAGTTGCATTAAGATCCCGATGCCAATTACCTGTTTCCCCTCCTATTATCCATAGGATTGTACTGTTGGCCTGAAATACTTAACTATGCAATGTTGATGCTTAGCCATGCTTAGTTAAATGCTCAGCCGTCCGATGGATACTTCATGTTGGAAACAGGTGGTTGAAGTGTTCAGATGATGGTGGAGAAATTGTGGTGACAGGTAATAAGATGCTTAAAGGTGGGGATGAGAGGCCACTGGGTATGGTGGTGTTTTGTCTCACTCTCGCCGCCTAGGTGCGAGTTCTTTACCTCTTGAACCAAGAATGAGCGCGCTTCCTTTCGGTGGGGTATATGGAGCCCTCGTCGACCAACTAACTTGGGCGGGACTAGCCAGGGTCCTCTAGTTTGAGCTTCCATTTGCGCGTGCGTTGAGATGGTGGCTAAGACAGAAATGAGGATGGTGGTGTTAGGAAAATGAGTGGCCACGGGGCAGGGTGTTGGATCCGCTGTCCCGTCCTCACTGATGATCCTGGGTTAGTCTTTAACAAGGTAAAGGTTGTAACCGTTCCCACTCAGCCGGCTTTCCTCGGAAGAGAGCTACGTGTAGGCAATGAGCCGGGCGGTACCAAAGGTAAACACAGTGCACCCCTGCAGGGTTAAATCTTTTCGAAAAACCGTGTCCATGGTTACGGACAACTTGGGAAAGGACGATAAGATCATAGAATAACTTTAACGGAATGATTAATAACTGGGTACTAGAGGTACCACTCAAGAATGCAGGGTTGACTTCCTCAAGGGTGATTCGGGGAGGTGCCTTTGATGAACAGGTACAGTGGTTGATGATGGTAGATGTTGAGAAAGGTGATCAAAGAAAAGAGTCACCTCTTACCCCTTTTGAAAACTATTCTGATTAGTCGATGCCATTGAGTTATGTTTTCATAAATAAAATCAGCTTTATGCAAAACAGCCATAAAACTTTGAAAGGCTCATCGAGCTAAAGCTCTATATATAATCTTGCGAGTTCGTCGAACTCAATGTCGTTTGTTTTGTTTCAGAGGAGGACTTCACCGATCTCGAAGGTGGGTTCTTTGTGGACGTCGACGAGTAGTCTGGGGTTCCCAGGTGGCAGCTTGGGACATCCCGGATCAGCTGGCATTGGATGTTTATCTGTAGGCCTCTTAGGCCATATTTTGGATCTTGTTGTTTAGAACAACCTAATTCGCTTCCGCATGTTGTAATGTTGGGTCTGTGACCTCTGGTTGTAATTTGCTATCTTTCTCTACTATAAGAGTTGAACTATAATGCTTTGTGTCATAGAGTCTGTGATGTGCCAGTTGTTCCACAAGTCTTGATCTCTCTATTATACATTGAGGGTTGTGCCTGTGTTAAGGCATCAATCGGGGTGTTGCGTTGCCGATGATCCATTCCGAGCAACGCCTGCCAAAGGTTTTGGCCGGGGATTGGTAAACCCATAACCTCCGGTTGTATCGCTTAACCGGTGACACACAACATCACTGTATAACAGTCGGGTCGGGGCGCCACAGTGCATCTCCTCTAATTCCTGTGAAAAAAAATTCAAAACACCGTTTCTCCCATTTCTTTTCTGTGGGGAGACATTAGTAGTGATAGACAAATGAATTGCTTGCTGCATATAATCCTTAAACAAAAATTCATATGAATGTCCAGAAAGTGTATAATGTTGTATGCCTACTTATAAACTCAATTGGATAAAAAAGATTCAAGTTAAAAGTTTAAAGAATGCATCAAACAAAATGGGACAGAATCTGTCCACAAAAACAGCAGCAGCAAAACGCATTTTTCTACCCTACTTAATTATGTCTAAAAAATCTGAAAAAATTCATGCTTACAGAGGATGAAAAGTTACAACTACAGTTAAAATTTTAGCTCATTCGGAGTTACAGAATAGGAATGAAAAATCATACCGTGCACAGACTCGTGCTGGAATAAAATCTCCGAATGCTATAAGCAACTTTTTCAAGCCAAAATGGGTAAAACTTGGCAATTTATTAAAAATTCTAGAAACTAAACTAAAAACTAAGCCTCTTGTTACAGCAAGAGGACACAAAGAAAATCAAAAAATAAAAACAACCGGGTTGGATCCCGTAAAGCGCTTTCTTTATAGCCATATAGCTAGGCTTTCTTACTTGTTATCAAGACGGTTGGAGTGAGGTGGCTTGGGCATCCCCAAGCTTGAATCCTTGTACTTACTTAATATATGTAGGGTGAGCCCAGGGGTAACATCCCCAAGCTTGAGTGTTTGTCCCTCTTGATCTTTGTTCATCACCCTCAACTCTTCCTCTTGAGAATTCTCTTCACACAAAACTCATCATAAAACTTGATTAGAGGGGTTAGTGTCTCCATAAATTAAATCCTCATAGGTACAGCAAAGACATATCATGAGTTGATTCTAAACATTAGCTACTGTTACTATGGTTGTGCATTGCTCTTTGATCAATAGAACTACACAAAACACAAGTAATGAGAGTAATGCAAAATAAAGACAGAATCTGTCAAAAACTGGACAGCCCGTAAAGAGTGAATTTTCAGAGGCACTTACGTTGCTCAAATCGGAAAATTTTGAACTAATGAAATGTGTATTAATAACTGAAGATTGCTGTCGTAAAATTTCAGGTCAAAATTACTTTTCTGTGATTTTTAACATTTTTCGCAGTGAAGCTTAGGAATCTGTTTTCTGGACAGCCATGATAGTTTTAATGATGCTCACATAGGAACAAGAATTGAAATGCAAAAGAGAGCATCAAGAGAAAAATATGAAACACTTTTAAGTCTAACCCACTTCCTATGCATTGGGATCTTGTAAGAAAATAAATCATTGAAACACAAAGCAAGTAGCATAGGAAGATACAACAAGAGCAATTTCAAGACTTTCAACTTAAAGAGAGGAAACGTAATAATGTTGAAATGTTTAGAACCATGTTTTCCTCTCTCATAATAACTTTCAGTAGCATCATGAATAAATTCAACAATATAACTATCACATAAAGCATGTCTCGGGACGCTTGCCCTTGATCTTGCTTGTCTTGACTGGAGGATCATCTCGTTCTACTACGAGAACAGCGCTGATCACCTGATTGGTGGCAGCGATGTACAGTAGCAGAGGCTCCTTTTATGCTGGTGCCACGAGGATGGGTGGCGAGGCGAGGTAGCGCTTGAGAGACTGAAGAGCTTCTTCAGCCTCCGGGGTCCACTACACGGGACCCGATTTCTTGAGTAGCTTGAAGAAGGGCAGAGCTAGTTCTCCAAGCCTCGAGATGAAGCGCCCGAGTGCAGTAATGCACCCGTTGAGGCGCTGCACATCCTTGACTCGCCTCGGCGCTTCCATTCGCTCGATGGCCTTGATCTTGTCGGGATTGGCCTCGATCCCCCGATGGGAGATCAAGCAACCGAGTAGCTTGCCGGACGGGACTCCGAACACGCACTTGTCGGGTTGAGCTTGAAGTTGACCCGCGAAGGTTGTCGAAGGTCTCGTGGATCTCTTGGATGAGGGAGTCCTTGTACCGGGTCTTGACCACGATGTCGTCGATGTATGCCTCGACGTTGCGCCCCAGCTGCGAGCCAAGGCAGGTTAGGATGGCACGCAGGAACATAGCGCCGGCGTTCCGGAAGTCAAACGGCATCCGGGTGAAGCAGTAGCAGTCCTTGGGAGTGATGAAGGGCGTTTTTTCTTGATCCTCTACCGCCATCATGATCTGATGATACCCGGAGAAGGCATCCAAGAAGCACAGAAGTTTGCACCCGGCCGTGGAGTCCACGATCAAGTCGATCCGCGGCAGGGGAAAAGGATCCTTGGGGCAGGCCTTGTTCAGGTCGGTGAAGTCGATGCAGAGCCGTAGCTTGAAGGTCATGGGTTTTGGTACCACCATGGGGTTGGCCACCCAAGTTGGGTGAGGAACTGCCTTGATGACGCCGGCTTCTAGCAACTTGTCATCTCAGCTATGATAAATCCAAGCTTCTCCTTGCTCTGCTTCTGTGTAACTTGCTTCATGGGGCGGGCGTCCGCGCTTACCGCCAGTTTGTGCTCGATCACCTCCCTTGGTACGCCGGGTAAACCTGATGCTTCCCAAGCGAAGACATCAGAATTTTCCCGAAGGAAGGTGATACGTCTCAAACGTATCTATAATTTCTGATGTTGCAGGTTGATATTATACCAATTGTTACATGTTTAATATACACTTCATAGCATTTTTATGCATTTTCTGGGACTAACCTATTAACAAGATGCCACAGTGCCAGTTCCTGTTTTCTGCTGTTTTTGTATTCCAGAAAAGCTAGTCTAGAAATATTCTCGGAATTGGACGAAACTTGGACAGGACCTCCTATTTTTCCAACACGTACACGGAGTCCAAAGGAGAGACGGAGGGGGCCGCGAGCCAGCCAAACCATGGGGTGGCGCGGCCCCACCCTCTGCCGCACCGTGGGGTGATGTGGGCCCCACGGGCGTCTCCAGCCGCCGCCCTTTCGCCTATTTATTCATCTTCACGGGAAAACCCTAGTGACCCGAGCCATATTCCACGAAAAGTTCCAGAGACGCCGCCGCCGTCAACCCTAGCTCGGGAGGGTTCAGAAGCTCTTCCTCGCACCCTGCCGGAGAGGGGAATCATCACCGAAGGGCTCTACATCACCATGCCGGCCTCCGGAGTGATGCGTGAGTAGTTCATCCTTGGACTACGGGTCCATAGCAGTAGCTAGATGGTTGTCTCTCCACTTTATGCTATCATGTTTAGATCTTGTGAGCTGCCTATCATGATCAAAATCATCTTATTGTAATGCTACATGTTGTGTTTGCTGGGATCCGATGAATATTGAATACTATATCAAGTTGATTATCAATCTAGCTTATATGTTATTTATGATCTAGCATGCTTTCCGTTACTAGTAGATGATTTGGCCAAGTAGATGCTTGTAACTCCAAGAGTTAGTATTTATGCTAGATAGTGGGTTCATGCCTCCGGTAATCTGGGAGAGTGACAACAACTTCTAAGATTGTGGATGTGCTGTTGCCACTAGGGATAAAATAACCGATGCTTAGCATAAGGGTGCGCCGTTAGGTCTAATGCATTTGTTTACATTACGCACATTACTTAATGCGATTATCCATTGCTTCCAACTTAATACCAACGGGGAACTCGGTATGACAACCTGGAGGTGGATTATTAGTCATAGACGCTGTTGGATAACGGTCTATGTATTTTGTCGTAATGCCCACATGAATATCATAGTAATCATCATGTCATATATATGCATTGTCATGCGCTCAATATTTTGTCAATTGCCCAGCTGTAATTTGTTCACCCAGCATGTTAGTTATCTTTTATGGAGAGACACCACTAGTGAACTGTGGACCCCGGTCCATTCTTTTACACTGATAATACAACCAACTGCAAACATTGTTCCTTTTCATTCTCTGCAATTTACTACTGTTTTCCACACCATACGTTTAATCCTTTGTTTTCAGCAAGCCGGTGAGATTGACAACCTCACTGTTTCGTTGGGGCAAAGCTGTTTGATTGTGTTGTGTGCAGGTTCCACGTCAGTGTGCCACTGACAACCTTCAGAAGTGATTTCTTACTCCTACTGGTTCGATTAAACCTTGGTTTCATACTGAGGGAAACTGCTGCTACACAGCTTCATACCTTCCTCTTGGGGTCTCCCAACGAACGTGTGATCCACGTCACCAGAAGGCGACGAGCGCGCCTTCCTATTTGTCGGTGCGGCGAGCGCCGATGGTGATGGAGCGGCTCCCATCACTGGTCAGCGCCACCTTCTTGGTCATCTGCGGGTCTCCATGGAAAGGCGTCATCTTGAAGGGAGTTGAAATCGAGCCCCCGGGTACCCTCTGTCCCCGGGGAATGCACCGACGTCAAACTCCTGTACGTCTTGTGGAACGTCCGAGGTCCTCGCCACCGTCTGATTCAGCTTGTGAACGCAGAAGATAGCGTCGTCGACGTCTGCCTTGACCTTGATCACCCCCCCCCCCCCACGCCGCGGGGATCTTCATCATGTTGTGGGAGACGGCCATGTACTTGGCCAGAGCGGTTCAGCCGAGTATGCCGTTGTACGGGAGTGGCGTGTCCGCGATGTGGAAGTTCTCCGTAAGGGACTGGTAGAGTAATCTTCCCCAGCGGCCGAGTGACGCTCCCGTTCACGCCTTGGAACACCCCGGTGTCTTGCAGGCATGAAAGGGGGATTTGCAGAGTAACCAGGACCTTCGCCGTCAGCAGGTTGAGACTGGACCCTCCGTCGACCAGCATTTTGGTGACTTTGTAGTTGTGGATGATGGGCGACACGATCAGAGGCAGGGTCCCTACCCTGGCAACAGTGTCAGGGTGATCTTCTGGATCGAATGTGATGACTTGATTAGACCACTCCAGGGGCTTTGGCGGAGCAGAAGCTACCACAGTCAGCTCCCGGACGAGTCTCTTGCAGGCGCCACTGGAGGGAGGCAGGGAGGCCCCCCCGTGGATGCGCCCGACGACTCCATTGACTTCCTGGAACTTCCTGTTGTTGCCGCCGTGAGGGGCCTGAGCCTCTCCGTTGTTATCGAGGGCGGCCTCTTGATGGTTTTGCCCGCGGCCGCCTTGGCCGCCGCTTCCTCCTCCTCGGCCCCCGCGTCCATCGCCGTGACCCCACCCACGGTCGCCTCCGCCGTGGCGACCGGTGGGACAGTCACGAGCGATGTGCCCAGAGGTGCCGCAGGTGAAGCAGCCATCAGGGTTGGTCCCGTTGGCGCGGTGATGTGCTCGTAAAGCGAGAAACTTCAACTGGCGGCACTCCTTGAGCGCGTGGTTGCCGTCAGGATGGATGTGGCACCACGGGTCATCTTCTTCTTCAGAAGTCGATGCAGGCTTGGCCTTCTTGGTGAGGGGCTCAATGACGAAGACGCTGATACCCGATGACGTAGTTACCTGCGTCAAAAGAATATGGGTTAGGTTGAGACTCCAAGTGCAGAGTGTGTAGTAAGTGGAAGACGTGTTTTCCCCACGAGGGGTGACTCGAGGGTTTAATATCGAACTCTCGGGGAATCAGTAGTGAAGATTTATCTTTCCTATCCTTCTTTTGGTTACCTACAAAACAAAGTAAATGTTTTGGTCCTCAACCTCACCTAGTGGTTGTCAAGCACAAGGTGTGAGAATGATATCAAGATAATATGCAATGCAAACAAGAAATAAATATGCAATGGTGGTAAATAAATATGCAAGGATGGTGGTAGCAATGATAAATGATATTTTTGGGTTTTATTGATGAATGCAAGATGGAAAAGTGTTTTTGTATTTTCGGATTTTTAAATGGCAGAAAATGGTAAAGTGGTAAAAGTTGTTGGAAAGGTGTTTCTTATGATTAAAAATGGACCGGGGTTCATGGTTTCACAAATGCACTCTCTCTTTAATAAAGTGGTAGACAATGGAACACTAGAGTTGACATATGAGATTGCAACACAACAGTTTAATGACAAGTTATAATTATATGGGCATCACGTCCTAACATAGAGACCTTTTGTTTATTATTAGTCTCTTTATACTCCACCAAGATGCGAACTAAATCATAACACCTCAGTAATTAAGATAACTCAGAGTATAGCAATAAGTATCATGACATGAAGTTAAAATAAGAACATGCTAGATCTAGTCATGGAGTAGTGGCAATGGTCACACCCACATCTCCGGTAGCATGGTATTTCTTTTTATCCCTAGTGAGGCAACAAAGTAAGGTAGAGATACCCAAGTGGATCGCAGAACTTTCTCTCACGTTCACTGCACTAGCCACCCCCCGTTACTCCAACTAATGCACACGTTCCCCCTCACACGCTCTCATAAACATGCTTGATCATGACAAGTAAATAAGAACGGGTACATAATATGCATCTACTTTCATAACTGAAACAAAACCATTGCAATCTCAAACATATATTAACTCATAAAAAGATCCACCACAAAGGTATTACATAGATGACCGTAATCATGTTCAGCAGCTCATACGGTACTAATTAGTGAAGCTCAAGAGAGAGAGATACATAAGTTACTTCCACAAACCCATAGTCCAGAGGTGGACTACTCCCTCTTCATCATGGAGACGGTGGAGAAGTCGTTGGAGAAGATGGAGACCACGCCGGCAGCGCCCCGCCGGAGTTTTCCCCCTCCAATCTGCAACTCCAGGTCTCTGTTTCGTGGTTTCTGTGTTTCTGCGGCGCTCCTCCAGAGAGCGTCGGGGGCTATTTTTATAGTCGGTTTTAGGTCAAAACGAGTCGGTGGAGGAAAGATCGACGGCAACGGAGCTCCGGGCCCAAAAGAGGGGGTCCCACGCGCCCAGGTACCTGGCCGCGTGGGCCCACTCAACTTCGGCCTCCGACTTCCTTTCGTGCGCTTCCTTGGCTCCTACGCTTTGTTCCTTCCAAAAACTGATGCCCGTAAAATATTAGGTCATTTGGACGTCGTTTGGGTCCCTGAAACATTAAAATATAGAAAACAGGGTTTTCTGACTGTGCAGGGTTAATTCCATAAAAATAGGAAACATACCAAATATTCCCAAAATCATTATAAAACAGTGATATAACCCTTATATGATGCAAATATGACTGGAATATAAGTAAAATAATGCAAAGTTCATGTATGCATTTTACATGCATCAACATCCCCAAGCTTAACCTATACTCGTCCTCGAGTATGAAGGTGATAAAACTAACATGGACTTTGCATTTTAATACTATCAATGGATATCAAAGATGATTACTATTGCTACATAGAGTCAAATGATTCATTCTTAAAAGGAGTAGCAATATGCAAGATAGTTTATGAAGTGATATCAAGTATTCAATGCAAGGATGTTCAATGATAATTCACAAAGTGTAACATAAAAGAAAGTACTATGGACCACATGTATGCATAATGAAAGAAAGAACATCCTATAATGGCCATAGAGTATTGATGAAAATCTGAATATAAAAGGTGGACACTTTGGAAAGATATATAAATGAGTAGAGGTAAAACATGAATAAGTTTCATCTAACTTCCAAATGCTTCTACTTAAGTTAATGTTTGCAATGTGGTATTGGTGTCAAGCTCTCATTACCCCTATCATAGCATCTTGAATGATTAAGTTTAAAGTGAAAGCAAATATGAGTAGTGTGCTTGACAAAGTATGGGTTGAATGTCTCATGCCCCGTGAATACGAGTACCTACACCACGGTGTTACTCAACTTGGGAACAAAGCAAGTTCAAGTTAAGTCATTGTAAGTAATATAATAGCGTCATCAAGAGCGTCAACTGGGGTACCTCTTGCCCAGGACATGGAACAAGCCCATGTCAAAATGACAAGACAAACAAACAAAATGAACAATCTCCACACCCTTTTTATTTACTATTGGTATAGCTTTTTATTGTGGGTGCATCACTGAAGGTTCACCATAGCATGTAAGTAAATTTCCACCATGAATGATGCATGGCTTAGATTAGCGGCCCAGGCGTCTCTCTAACCATTTATACAAACTCATTAAACTCACTAAGTTTCCCATTTATTTCACCATGATAAGCATCCATAAACAAAAGTACATGATATCAACAAAATATAAAGAGCACGTTGAAAGCTTGCCATGTGACAGCACATATGAGCTAACTCCCAACCAAGACTCTTGTCAAGCTCACAACTTCATAATTTTAATCACAATGGGTCATGTTTATTAAGTGCAATAAAAGTAAGTGTGCATCAAGTTCGTGAGAGCTCTTTAACCAACTTTTCCCATAACAATCAATAACACAAGCATTTTAATTCAGAGTATAGATAATACAAATAATCATGATAAACATACTCGGAATAGCATAAAGCTAATAGGTAGATATGGTGGACTCACTGGAAAAACTTTGGTTGAAGGTGTTGGAAACAAGTTTTTACTTGTTGGAATTTTTGGGCTAGCAAGAGGGAGAAAGTTGACCGTCTAAATGCATGCATAAGTGTCCATAGAACTAACCAATCCATGTTAAACAAAGTAAAGTAACATTCAGCATCAAAACATGAATAAAAGATAGCTCTTGATAAAACACTTGCAAATTAATATTCATTAAAAGCATATGAATCATGCAACTATATGTATCTTTTTGAATCAACTCAAACATCCCTTTCCCAATCTTTTTAATAGCATCCAACTTAATTCAACCCAAATTTCCAGTAGCTCTCTCATATATAAATGATAGTGGTGGTCTCAAACAAAAAAATCAAACCAAATAAAAACAAAAAAAGACGCTCCAAGTTTATGCGATAAAGTGCATTGATCGAAAAACAGAAGTTAGACGTGTGCAAACCGAGAGTGTGTTGGTCCAGTGGGGTTGTCTTCACATCCCCAAGCTTATGGTCTTCACCATCCTTGGATAGCTCTTGGTGCATCTCCTCTAATCCCTGTGAAAAAACTTCAAAACACCGTTTCTCCCATTTCTTTTCTGTGGGGCGACATTAGTAGTGATAGACAAACGAATTTTGCTGCATAAAATCCTTAAACAAAAATTCATATGAATGTCCAGAAAGTGTATAATGTTGTATGCCTACTTATAAACTCAATTGGATCAAAAAGATTCAAGTTAAAAGTTCAAAGAATGCATCAAACAAAATGGGACAGAATCTGTCCAGAAAAACAGCAGCAGCAAAACGTATTTTTCTACCCTACTTAATATGTCGAAAATTCTGAAAAATTCATGCTTACAGAGGATGAAAAGTTGCAACTACAGTTCAAATATCAGCTCATTCGGAGTTACAGAATAGGAATTAAAAATCATACCGTGCACAGATTCGTGCTGGAATAAAATCTCCGAATGCAAATAGCAACTTTTTCAAACCAAAATAGGTAAAACTTGGCACTTTATTAAAAATTCCAGAAACTAAACTATAAACAAAGTCTCTTGTTACAGCAAGAGGACACAAAGAAAATCACAAATAAAAACAACCGGGTTGCCTCCCGTAAAGCGCTTTCTTTATAGCCATGTAGCTAGGCTTCTTACTTGGTGATCATGAAGGTTGAAGCTCATGAGGGATTTAATTTTGTGTGTCCCTCTTCCTTGGAAGTGTTCATGCAAATACCAGGATCCCATGGTGCTCTCAACCAATCAAAATAATAGTCAAGTTGAAACCTAGTAGAGAAAAACAAAACACAAAAGTAATAACAACGAAGTCTAACTTTCTTTCTATGCATTGGCATTTTGTATATGAATGAATCACAATAAATAGAAATTTCACAATGCATATTAACAGTAGTTACTTGCAACTTATATTATTAGCAACATAAAGAGGGCTCTTATCACCTCCTCTTTCATAATAGTTGCAAGAAGTAAAATAAATTCAACCATATAACCAGAATCATTCAACTTAGATAATTTAGGCACATAAAGAGGATCATTAAATTTATTATGGAATTCATTAGCATGCTTCCCTCTTTCAAAATAGTTATTAAGATCAATATCAAGTTTAATATCATGGTTGCAACAAAGATTTGGAACTAAAGGTAATTGCAAACCACATAAGTATTTCTCAACATAAGCAAATTTCTCCTCTATGGTGTAATTAGGAGAATCAGAAACAAAGTAGGACTCTCATGAGTAAGAGTAACATCACAAACAGCAAGTATATCATTTTTATCCTCACATAATTTAGTAACAACTAAACATGGAGGTTTATCAATAAGCATAGGACCATCATCTAAAGCATTATCATATAGCATATTTAAGCAATACTCCTCATTATCATCAATAAGTTCACTAGTAGCATTAATAGAAAGTAAAGGAGCATTATTAGTTTCATCATAATAGCATGGGTTATCATATAGGACCATAGAATTTTCAGTTTGACACTCATCATAACATGGGTTCTCATAAATAACAAAAGATTTTTGAGTTTGAGTGCTACTATCAAATGTTGATGGTGAAGTTGGGAGATCCAACTCTTCCCCAAGCTTAGGTTGGAACATATCCATTTCAATCTCCTCTTCACATTCTTCCTCTTCCAAGCTTATGTTTTCATCATCCTCTTCCTGCAAAATATTAGTACTTTCCATGGAAGCAAGAATTCTTTCTTTAACAAAAACATTGTCACTAAATTCGTTTTTGCAAAGTTGGAGAATAATAGAAATTTGTCCTTTCATTACACGAGCTTCATGACTAGTTGTAAGAAATTTATCAATAAGAGAGTCTATCTCAAGGGCTCCAACATAAGCAATATATTTCTCAACTTGTTCTATATCAGGGCATGAAAATTTATCTTCACGATAACAGGAAATTATAGGATCACTATTATAATTGCATTGATAGTGGGAATGTTTAACAACTCTTCTATTGAAACAAGTTATACCATGTAACTCACAAAACTGAATAGCCATTCTGTGAAGAGCTTCAAGCAATTTACGCATTCTTTTTCCTTCTTCGGTCGATTCATATTCAAAGTAGGCTTCCATAGTTTTAACATAACCATTAGGTATAGAGATTCCAGAAAGTTTCTCCATACTTTAACACACATATTAAAAACAGCACTAATTTTTGTTTTTGTTTTTATGATTATAAATGAAAGACTGATAGTAAAATGATACTAAACAATGCAAACCGAAATATGCAAGACAATAACAAAACAAAATAAAATGCTTTGAAGGTAAAGATGGATAAGATGATGCTCACGTAGGTGCAACCTCCCCAAGCTTAGGTGTTAGCACAAGTTGGTGATGAAGTTGACTTGGTGAGATATCCTTGGATAAACCCGGCGCCAGAAGAGCTAGTGCAGGGGACCCTTGGATAAACATTTCAGCAATGATTCCCCGGCAACGGCGCCAGAAAACAGTCTTGATACCCGATGACGTAGTTACCTGCGTCAAAAGAATATGGGTTAGGTTGAGACTCCAAGTACAGAGTGTGTAGTAAGTGGAAGACGTGTTTTCCCCACGAGGGGTGACTCGAGGGTTTAATATCGAACTCTCGGGGAATCAGTAGTGAAGATTTATCTTTCCTATCCTTCTTTTGGTTACCTACAAAACAAAGTAAATGTTTTGGTCCTCAACCTCACCTAGTGGTTGTCAAGCACAAGGTGTGAGAATGATATCAAGATAATATGCAATGCAAACAAGAAATAAATATGCAATGGTGGTAAATAAATATGCAAGGATGGTGGTAGCAATGATAAATGATATTTTTTGGCTTTTATATGATGAATGCAAGATGGAAAAGTGTTTTTGTATTTTCGGATTTTTAAATGGCAGAAAATGGTAAAGTGGTAAAAGTTGTTGGAAAGGTGTTTCTTATGATTAAAAATGGACCGGGGTTCATGGTTTCACAAATGCACTCTCTCTTTAATAAAGTGGTAGACAATGGAACACTAGAGTTGACATATGAGATTGCAACACAACAGTTTAATGACAAGTTATAATTATATGGGCATCACGTCCTAACATATAGACCTTTTAGTTTATTATTAGTCTCTCTTATACTCCACCAAGATGCGAACTAAATCATAACACCTCAGTAATTAAGATAACTCAGAGTATAGCAATAAGTATCATGACATGAAGTTAAAATAAGAACATGCTAGATCTAGTCATGGAGTAGTGGCAATGGTCACACCCACATCTCCGGTAGCATGGTATTTCTTTTTATCCCTAGTGAGGCAACAAAGTAAGGTAGAGATACCCAAGTGGATCGCAGAACTTTCTCTCACGTTCACTGCACTAGCCACCCCCCGTTACTCCAACTAATGCACACGTTCCCCCTCACACGCTCTCATAAACATGCTTGATCATGACAAGTAAATAAGAACGAGGTACATAATATGCATCTACTTTCGTAACTGAAACAAAACCATTGCAATCTCAAACATATATTAACTCATAAAAAGATCCACCACAAAGGTATTACATAGATGACCGTAATCATATTCAGCAGCTCATACGGTACTAATTAGTGAAGCTCAAGATAGAGAGATACATAAGTTACTTCCACAAACCCATAGTTCAGAGGTGGACTACTCCCTCTTCATCATGGATACGGTGGAGAAGTCGTTGGAGAAGATGGAGACCACGCCGGCAGCGCCCCGCCAGAGTTTTCCCCCTCCAATCTGCAACTCCAGGTCTCTGTTTCGTGGTTTCTGTGTTTCTGCGGCGCTCCTCCCAGAGAACGTCGGGGGCTATTTTTATAGTCGGTTTTAGGTCAAAACCGAGTCGGTGAAGGAAAGATCGACGGCAACGGAGCTCCGGGGCCCAAAAGAGGGGGTCCCACGCGGCCGAGGTACCTGGCCGCGTGGGCCCACTCAACTTCGGCCTCCGACTTCCTTTCGTGCGCTTCCTTGGCTCCTACGCTTTGTTCCTTCCAAAAACTGATGCCCGTAAAATATTAGGTCATTTGGACGTCGTTTGGGTCCCTGAAACATTAAAATATAGAAAACAGGGTTTTCTGACTGTGCAGGGTTAATTCCATAAAAATAGGAAACATACCAAATATTCCCAAAATCATTATAAAACAGTGATATAACCCCTATATGATGCAAATATGACTGGAATATAAGTAAAATAATGCAAAGTTCATGTATGCATTTTACATGCATCAGACGCGCTTGTCGGGTCCAGTGTCCCGTCTCTTGTTCTTGGCGGGAGTGGTCTTGTCCTCGGGCTCATCCTCCCCGGGGAACTTGACGCCTTCTTCTGCGCGGGCGCAGCGATCCGCGAGCTCCCAGTGCTCACGGGCAGTCTCGACGCGGCGGGTGCTCAACTTCTCGCGCATACGGGTGTTGCGAACGTTGGCGTGGAAGCATGAGATCACCAACTCCTCCTTGATGCAGGGTATCGTGTTCATCTTCCGGTTGAAGCGCTGTATGAACTTGCGCAGCGTCTCACCCGGAAGCTGCTTGAAGTCGTGGAGGTCGCTGGGAGCCCCCGGGCGTTGGTACTCGCCTTGGAAAGCCCCCAGGAACAGTTCCTTCAGGGTCTGCCAGGAACAGATGGAGCACTTGGGAAGGTTGAGAAGCCATGTCTGGGCATCTCCCTTCAAGGCCAGTGGGTACCAGCTGGTCATCATGACTTTGTCGGCCCCGGCGACCGCAGCTGCGAGGGAGTAGAGCTGCAGGAAGTCCCGGGGGTTCGTGGTGCCATCGTAGCGGTGCACGTCGATCTTGAATTTCTTGGGCCAGGTAACCTGGCAGAACTCGGGGGAGAGGGCGAGGCAGCCCTCGGCGATGTCGTCGTCCCGATCCTCCCGGCGGTGGCACTCGCGACGCCTCTCGATGCGAGTGTGCATATCCTCGGTTAGACGATTGTTGAGGTCGACCCGAAGATCTTGGTTGCGCGTCGTAGATGACCAGACGGAGATGGCTTTGCCGCGATCGCGGTTCGGTCGATCTGCCCCTGGAGGTGAGGTGCGCGGGGGTTGCTTCTCGCATTGACGCTCGCCACGGGGACGGTCCCGGGCTCGCGTGTCTTGTCCCTTCCCACTCTAGGGCCGTTGACGGTGGGAGCTCGGGTAGGCTCCATCTAAGGGCCACGATCAGCGAGGTTGAGGAGCTCCTTCACACGGGTCCTCCAGGCCTGGTAGACCTTGGGATCGCCGGTGCTTGGGGGAAATTGCATCAGGGCCCGTGCAGCGACAAGGGCGTCGTGACCTTCACACGGGTCCTTCACACGGGTCCTTCACACGGGTCCTCCAGGCCTGGTAGACCTTGGGATCGCCGGTGCTTGGGGGAAATTGCATCAGGGCCCGTGCAGCGACAAGGGCGTCGTGACGAGCTCGGGCACCAGAGGGTAGGTGCGTAGAAGATTTTCTCCCGGCACCTCGCGGATCCCTGCCGGCGGGAACGTTTCTGTCCCCTTTCCCAGCGAGAGTTTGCTTGCCAGCGCCGTTGCCGACGCTCTTCTCTCCAGAGCGGGGAGGATGCCTGACGGAGACTCCTGGGGCCGTCGGACCGTCGGGCTCGGTGTTCTTGTTGACGTCAGCTCCCTCCGATACCACCTTCTCCGCGGGCAGTGTGGGCGGAGGAGTGGTCTGGCGTGTCTCCGCAGCGTGACGCTCAGCAGAAGCCTGAGTACGCGAAGGAGACGTGGCCTTGGAGGCCATAGCGTCGCCTCTTCTCTTGGGCGCCATGCTCGAGGAAGAACTTGACGTAGATCATGACGATGAACATGAGGTTGACGAAGACGAATCCAGCGATTGCGCCCCCTACCTGGCGCGCCAGATGTCGTGTCTCGGATCACGGACACCGGAAGTAAAGGATACCCCCTTTTAGGTTCGGCACGGGGCGCAAAGGAGGCTGGGAGACGCTTCACCCGGGAGGTGGTCGCCAAGCTCTTAGGTGGGGAGATCAAGCAAGCAACACAGAGACACAGAGAGTTACCCAGTTTCAGGCCGCCCGTAGGCTAAAAGCTCTACTCCTGCATGTCTAGATTGCTCTGGTCATCATGGTGTGGTTTACAAGGGTGTTCACGGGGGTGAACCCGGAAGGGTGTTGGCCGGAGGTAGATGAAGAGCAGATCCTGCCCTGGGGAGATCACCTCTCTCTCTACCCTCCAAACCCTAGGCTAGTATTGCTTGAGCTATGCTTGTAACTTGTCCTTCTGCCTCGATGCCTTGGTCCTCCTTTTATAGGCTAAGGGGATCCGACATGGGCACGCGAGGAGAATGAGGGGTTTTAGGCGGGAAAACCCTCGGTGGTCTAATGGTGGCAACGTGGCCTCCTCTCGTCCAAGTATCTCCAGTGGTTAGGTGCGGTCGTCTGCCTTTGGGGAAAGCGGGGCGAACTAGGCCTGATAGCCCCACCGACCACGCCCACGGCGACGTCACTGGAGGCGCGCCCTTCATCTTGGCGCCCAAGTCTTCTACAAGCTTCCCGCACGAGCTGGCGTGCTTATCCTCTTCGCTGTACGGAGGCTCGAACCCGGGTGAATGCCTGGCCTCCTGCCGTACATTTGGACCCGCGGGTGCTCCGCCTTGTTCGCCGGGTGACAGGTGACCCTGTAAGGCCACCTGGTCCTTGGTCGTGGTTTGCCGATGTCGAGCTTGACGTGCTTCCGTGGGGTAGATGCGTTGGCCTATCTACCGTTCTTGACTCCTTGCGTTGCCCATCTTCTTGCTGGGCCCAGGTTGTGGACCCACTTTGGCAGCATCAGAGGAACCACATGTTCCACTGTTGCGACATGCGCGCCCACACCCGAGTCCATGTGGCAACGGGGATACTAACCACCGGTTATCGCTCAACCATAACCATCCCCATCTACCAAAAATCATACCATCCCCATCCCCGTTAACTGTTACGGGGATAGTTGTTGTACCATAACCGTCCCCCGTCGGGTAGCAAATAACCATCGGGTACCCTACAACATTGATTAAAAAAATGGACATCATATCACCATATGTATCTCAATAGATATCAGTTCACAAAATATATTACAAGAGCATAATATATCAAATATGACAGCACAAAGGCACACGGCCACAAATAAAAGTGTTGAACACAAATACCAAACATACAGATCGAGACCACAATTAAGTTTAGTCATTACAGAACATAAATGGGAGTTCCCAAAGGCACACATGCCTGAAATACTTGGTTCAAATATTCAACAAAGGCACACAAGCCATAACATTCAGAATTCGAATGGAATGCAACATAAATGATAAATTTTGGACTTCGGGACTCAAGTCTCCAGGTTTAATTGTTGTAGACCTGTAGAAGCGCCGAAGTGCAGGCTGCCACTCAACATTAGAGCTTCAGGTTCTGCAAAGGATTAAAAGTTAGATTGACAAATTATTCTATACAAGATAACAAACAGCCAACAATAAAAAACATATAGAAGGTAACCTCCAGCCCCTCTTCAACATCTTCAGGAACACTCCAGAAGCTAGCCTCCACTCCATCGTCATCATCTATAAGCAAACAACAAAGACAACGTTTCAGAATTAAAAGATAACAAGAAATATGACTATAGACCATGTATTCTATGCATTTACCTTTGTATCTATTCCTAATCCAGTCATGTGAACACATTAGAGCTTCAAGCAGATCAGAGGTAAGACGGCTATGATGTTCACTTAGTACTCTACCACTTGTAGAGAAGGCAGATTCTGAAGCAACTGTGCTGATTGGAATAGCATAGATATCCCTTGCTACCAATCTCAGAGTTGGGTATCTTGTTCCAGCAACTTTCCACCAGTCCAAGACACTGAAATTCTTTGTATCTAGTGCAACATAGTCATCCTCCAAGTACTTATCTAACTCAGAGAAGAACCTTCTTGTTGTTGGCCTCTTTTTAGCCACACGGGCACTAAACATTGACATAAGTTCCGCTGGCGCTTCTTCTACAGTTTTTGATGTTTCTGGAACATCTTCATCCACTTGGTACTCCTCTAGCAGTTTGGTTAACAGGTCAATCACATCTTGAACATAGACCTCACTCTCATCCTCACTAACACCATGAAGCATAGAAAAGCAAGTGTTCAACATGTCATGCTTGTATCTAGGATCTAAGAGTGTAGCAATTCCCATAAGACCTTGTATGTCAGTCCAATATTTATCGAACTTTAGAGTCATTGCTGCTGTCATGTTTCTTATGACTTCATTGCTAGAGGCAGACCATTTCCTCATGTTTGCTTTGATTTCACATATTTGAGGAAAGTAGATGTTGGCAGTAACATAGTTTGTTCGAGAAAAGAGCTCAGTTATCTTAAAGAACGGCCTCAACCTCTCTACCACATCAAATGCAAACTTCCACCCACTATCGGAAGGGAGACTATCATATTGCCTTCACTAAACCGTCAATTCTCCTCCAAGAATATTTACCATATTTGAGACACTTTGCCTTCACTAAACCGTCAATTCTCACAAGCTTGTAGCATTTCCAAGCCTTTGAAGTCAGCTTCCTCTTTGACCGAACTGAGCCATCTTCGTTCAACTCATCTTCATCATCAGAAATTTCTATCTCCTCCTTCTCAATGGTCACAACTATTGGCCCTCCAACCGTCTGTGAAGATGATCCTGCCGGGCTGCTGCTCCCAGCCCGAGGACTAGAGTTCCTATATAATCAGCAAACATTCATCATTAAAAAATAGCACCTCCTATTTAACCAGCAAACATTCATCATAAAAAATAGCATTTCATCTATAACCAGCAAGCATACATCATAAAAAATAGCATTCATCTATAACCAGCAAGCATACATCATAAAAAATAGCACCTCCTATTTAACCAGCAATCATACATCATAAAAAATAGCACCTCCTATTTAACCAGCAAGCATACATCATAAAAAATAGCACCTCCTATTTAACCAGCAAGCATACATCATAAAAAATAGCATTTCAACTAACCAGCAATCAAAACATCACTTCCTCTATATAATCAGGAAGCAGAACTCCATAAATCATAAAAAAAAACAGCAAGCATAAATCATCAAATACACTATACATGCATCCAATATCCACTTAAACAGCACTATATTCACACAGATGCAGATCTAATCATCACAACATATCCAAAGCTCAAAATTTGCCTCACCGGCTTGGACTTGGGGTAGCAAGGCGGGCCTTGTGGCCGGCACCGCTGGAGATCGCCGTTAGCGAAGCCATTTTTTGGCGTGGAGGACGTTGGGCTTGGGCACCTGGCCGACGACCGGGGGTGCTCACACTATCTGGATGGCGGAGCCGGTTGACGATGGAGGAGACGGTGCGTGTTACTCCAGGGCTGGCGGGGATCTCGGCGGCTGGTCCTGGGTCGACGGCGAGCTCTGGGTCAATAGGGTGCTCCGTGGCAGCTGACTCCACGGCGAAGTCGAAGCACCCTCTCTCCACCGGAGGAGCGGATGAATCATAGGGGACGAGCTTGCTGGAGGTCGTCGTTGCTGCTGAGGGCATCCGATGGTGAGGCGTGAGGCAGTGCGCGTGAACGTCGGCGAGCGGCGGTGCGGGTGTGCGGTGGAGACTTGAGACAGGAGAGTGACGGGAGGGAGGAGGGGAGGTGCTGCAGATCGGTGGTGGACGGCGGAGTGGGTCTGTGGGGACTGGGGAGAGGGCGAGACCGCGAGATTGGGAGTGGCAGCTAGGGTTTTGCGAGGGAGTGGACTGAGGGGGAATCGTGGGATGCTAGGGTTAGCAAGTGGTATATATACATACTGTGTAATTGGCCCCACATGTCATACCGGGGATGGATATTATCGGGTATGGGGATCAGTCAACCATAACCGCCCCGGTATAACCGCTGGGGAGTGATTTGTCTCTGTTAAGAGCCCCACGGGGATTAACTTGTACCATAACAGTCCCCTAATAGGTGAATTATCCACCGGGGAACGGGGAATGGGGCCCGTTGCCAAATGGACACCCGAGGTGACCTCCGGCCGCCGCACTCCGGGAGCTCGCGCCACTCCTAGCCGAACTCCACAGCGCCGCCGTCACCATGGGAGGCAAGCCGTGTCGCCCTCCACTCCCGCACCAACACAACACGGAGGCACCGCCGCGTCGCGTGGCCGCTGCAGTTCCTCGACAGGCTCCCCCGCTCCTCTGCGAATCTCCGCCGTGCCATGGCCCGACCTTGCGCCGCCCGCGTGGTGCCACCCCTCCGCGCAAAGGGGCCCGTCCGGGCTCGCGTACCTCGCCCGCCGCCTTCAACAGCCAGGCCCCGCCGCCACCGTGGCACCGGCGGCCAGGGAAGCTCGGGGGAGGGGGTCGTTGACGGCTAGGGTTGGCCCTCCGGAACCGCCTGCGCGTGCTGTCTGGGAGGGAGGGGAAAGTATTGGTGAGAGAGGAGGAAATGATGGAGGGGCTGGCGGGCGGACGCGCTGAGCGGCGGTGGGACCCACGCATGGGACGATTTTAGATAGGCGATGGCAGAAAAGGGAGGCGGAAATCGGAGGTTTCACCAACGTACGTTGAACTCTCATTTAATAGTAAAAATTAGAGGAAAAATACGCTAGGCACCACAATAATGTGCAATGGAAAAAAGCGTACTTGCAACGAAAATCGACGGTGAAAATGGAGAACGTATCCCGTGCAACGAAGGAACTAGTGCACCCGGTGCACCTGACTCCAGTTGACCATCTAAAAGATTTTCAAAAAATCTGAAAAAAAAGTCTGTGTATTGACATAACATGAATATTCATCACCACAAAAATTCAACTCTAAATTTTAAACACAACATTAACAGTAAAAATGAAAATTTTGTCACCAATAGTGATAATGGACCAAATTCAAAACCCAACTTCATTTTGGCATTATTCATTGACTGATTTGTCTATTTTATTTCTTGATATGTGTTATGAATTTTGATTTGAAATTTTGTGACATGTTAGAAATGAGTAATACCTATGTCAAAAAAAATTCGGAATTTTTTAACACACTTTAAGTGATAAATCAAAGTTGGGTGCACCGGGTGCACCAGTTCGATTGGTGCACTGGATATGTTCTCGGTGAAAGTGACTTTGATTTGAACAAATGACTTGAGAGCGGTGGGCTTAGAAGTTTTGGAACCAGAGGAGAAAAGTACAAGTAGACACATGTGTATTTCGTTTGCTTATAGATAAGTGTACTTCGTCCTCTGAGGCGTTGACTAAAATCACAATTTTGTAGAAGACATTATGTTAGTTCAAGTGTTTTCCTTCAACTTCAGTATCATATATGCAACTCCTTCAAGACTTTATGTTGTTGATCGCAAGGCTTGTAATAGTAGCCGCATAGTGTGAAGGTGTTAGCAGGTTCTTCTACCATAGTTTGATTGAGGTCGTTCTTTTTTCTTTTCTTTTTGAAATGAAAAAGGTTTTTCGGTAGCTCATGAGTTTTTTCCTTTCCTTTTTTTGCTTGGGATCGGACTACTCATGGTGTGGTCATATGGATGATACAAAGGGCATCTCTAACCAGCATTCCTCAAATCTTGTCCATATGGGGAAGGGGTTGGACAAATGAGGATGGACATGGTAAAAATCCAAGGGTGTTCCTCATTTGTCCATTCATCTATTTGCCATCTAATGTTCTATTACAATAATATATTTGACACATACAGATGAAAATAATATTAGAACACATAGATTCCACAACAATTCAAATTTGTAAACTTATTTCACATTCTAATTTCATTCTTTGGAAAAACTACAAGTGCACACAAAATTGACATACAAATGAATATAATTTACAATAAACAACACAGTCTCAAACAAAATTATTTGTTTCACATATTAGCAACGCAATCTAAGAAGAATGTTTTAAAATTGAATAAAAATTCAGAAGAGCGGAGGGTAGGAGGGCCGAGCCGTGTCGTGTCTCCTACTGGAAGCGGCAATCGCGTCGCTGCCCAAGATCAGCAGGAATGCATGGTGAAGAGGGAGGAGTGCAGGAGGTGCTGGAGGAAGGGATGGATGGTGTTAGTCCTTTGACCCTTAGGTGGGATTCATGCCATTGGCGGAAGACCACGGCTCGGGGGGTATGGGTAGGAGAAGGAGGTGGCGATGGGATGATACGTCCATTTTGCATCACTATTTTATATCATAATCCACTCATATTTATTGATATATTTCATATTAGAATGCAATACTTATGTTATTTTATCTTATTTTGCATGTTTGGCAATTATTGGAATTTATCTGCCAGAATATGTAATCAGCTGGAAAAAGCACCGTCAAGATACTATATTTCTGAAGCTCCAAAAATTACGAGAAAATTCAAATAATTCTATTTCGTCAGGTAACGGGAGGAGCCAGAAGACGGAGCTAAGAGGGGCCACGGGGTGGCCAGACGCCACCCCGGCGTGGCCCCACCCTCTAGTGCACCAGGGGGTCGTCTAGCGACCCTGGCCCACCTCAGCCATCGCCCTTTCACGTATATCTTCCCTCTGACCTAAAACTCACGGGGCATCGACGAAGAAATATTTCGCCGCCTCCATGAGGCGGAAACCACAGAGAGCGAAAGAGCTCTCCGGCTGGGAGAAATCTGCTGGGGAAATTCCCCTCTCGAGGGGTGAAACGCTGCCATCGTCACCGTCATCATGCCGGGCACCATCAGGATCATCATCTCCATCATCTCCACCGCCATCACCATCATCTCCGCCGCTCCACTCCTTTCCGCTGTAACATCTAGGGTTGTATCTTATTTAGTTCATTGGGGAGACTCTCCCGGTGTTGATTACTCCTTGTGGTTGATGCTTTTGAGTTTTATCGGTGAATTAAGTTTATGCCCAGATTGTTATCCATCATTATATCACCTCTGATCATGATCCATATGATGTCTCGTGAGTCGTGAGTAGTTCGTTTAGTTCTTGAGGACATGGGAGAAGTCTTGTTGCTAGTAGTGGAATTATGTTGAATAATATTTAATGGTTTGATATTTAAGTTGTGGTGTTATTCTTCTAGTGGTGTCATGTGAACGTCGACTAAATGGTACTTCACCTTTATGGACCTAGGGGAATGCATTGTGTATTTAGTTTACTTATTATGGGGTTGCCGGAGCGACAGAAACCTGAACCCCCGTTGGTAAGCTAGTGCACGAGGGAGCATAGGATCCCAGAGTTTAAAGTTGTGGTTAGATTTATCTTAATTACTCCCATGTATTCGCGGAAGCTTGCAAGGGGTGTAATCACAAGTGTGTACTTGTCCAAGTAAGGGCGATGCACTAGCATAGGTTCACCCACACAACACTTATCAAAACATTGAAGATTAATCAGCGGTATGAAGCGAAAGTAACTTGACAATATTCCCGTGTGTCCTAGCTTTAGTTTCTTTTCGGCTGACTTGTAAATAGCTTTGTAATTAGCTGTACAGTGTCCTATGCTTTAAAATTCAATAAAATGATGTGGGGCTTTGCCCTACAGTCTTAAGGTTCAAAAAAAAATTCCCGTATGTCCTCAGGAACGTTTGGTCATCATAAGTAAAACAACCGGCTTGTCCTTTGTGCTAAAAAGGATTGGCCCACTCGCTGCAATTATTATTACTCTCTTCTATCTACTCGCATTTTATTTATCTGTTATATCAAAAAGCTCTAAAAACTTGTCTGTTAGTGTTTACGGTGAAACCTTACTCGAAACTGCTTGTCAACACCTTCTGCTCCTTGTTGGGTTAGACACTCTTATTTATCGAAAGTACTGTGATAGATCCACTATACTTGTGGATCATCACGGGAGCACCGGGGGTCATAGAAGGAGGCTTGGGGGCGGAGCTCCCGGCGCTAAGGCCGGAGCTACTTGACACTTATAGGTGGAGCCCCAAATCACCGGGAGACGCTGAGGAGACGGGGATAGGCGGTGGCACTGGTGCGGGAGGTTCGTGATCTTGCAGGCGCGGGAAAGCAGGGACCTAGAGGGGCACTGGCTAGTGGATCGGTAGGAGAGCATAGGTCGTGTCTTTTTTTGCAACTCAAGAGCTTTCGTTACTTAAATGGTGGGATTACAATCAGTTTGCAAGGCTGCAACTAAAAAACTAGGTACATAATTGATCAAAATGCATCATCGACTAGCCTCATTAGCTTGCTTAGCACAAAGATGAGATGACAATGGGTCGGGTCAAGGAGAGAGGAGAGTGAGGTTGATGGTTGGGAGTGTGGTTCAATAACATGCATGCCTCTGGAGACTTCGTTGACTTGGCTGGGGACGACAAATGAGAAACTCCTCAAGTTTTAATCAAATCTGTGGAAATTTTGAGAAAAGTGGACATAATTTGAGTAAGATGGACAAGGGTGAACATTTGAATAGAACCGCTGGATGGTGATTTTTGTTCGTTTTCCCCAATTGGACAATTGGGACATAAAATGACTTGCGAATGCCCTAAGTGCAGTGTAACGAGATGTGACTTCTAATTTCAAGAGCGGTCAATTAATCATCTTCATTCGTCCTCGTCTCCAGCTCACACTTGGTATGCGACACATTTTCTAGATCGTAGTTATAGGCTCATAATTTGTAATTTTAGAAAAGAGATCTAGATAACTGACAATTAGCAAAAGTGTCAAAGTAGGTTTTAGTCGATCGTCATATCAAGAGAGCCGAGAGCGTGATCCCAAAGCATCCTAGGACAAAGCTTTTGTTTATGCATTCTCTCATTCTCTTTAACAAATCCAGTCAGTGTACACCCTAGTCACCTACACCTGGAACCCACAGGAGCGGACCAATGAGAAGGATCCCAGATTGAATCTGGCAGATTCCCAGCGCCAGCTACTACCTCGGCTCAACTTACCAGGCCCCACACATCAGTGAGAGTAAAGAGAAACATCTCGCGTAACGAGGCGAGAAGTCGTAATATAAAATTTCCCGCGAAGAGGAGAGGAGACCCCGAATCGCCGGCGCAGCAGCGCACTACTAGTGCCGGAGAGGGGAGACCGGAGACGTCAAGGGGGAGCCGACGGCGAGGGGTGGTGATGATGGGGCAGCAGCGTGACCTCGAGCGTGACCGGCGGCGGACGCTGCTGCTGGTGAGCCTGGCGTCCATCATGGAGCGCGCCGACGAGGCGCTGCTGCCGGCGGTGTACCGCGAGATCGGCGCCGCCCTGCACGCCGACCCCACGTGGCTCGGCGCCCTCACGCTGTGCCGCTCCATCGTGCAGGCCGCGTGCTACCCGCTCGCCGCCTACGCCGCCGCGCGCCACAACCGCGCGCACGTCATCGCCGTGGGGGCCTTCCTCTGGGCAGCCGCCACCTTCCTCGTCGGCATCTCAGACACCTTCCTCCAGGTCTGCGTGTACCCATCCCTTCCAGCTTGCGCTCTGCTCTTCTTCCCTTGTTCTGCAGTTCGATGCAAATCTCGAGTTGGGGATTTAATTTGCAGATCTGCTGTCCTCTCAGACGTTAATTAAATTACTGAAAACATTCAGATTGGACCCCTTTAATTTGAATTTGGAATAGAGACAGTAAATTATTGATGTACTTTGATCCTGCAAGATTCAGTATGCACTTCATTTTTTTAAATGTTTCAAGCTTTATAATGCTCTGACTTTCTGAGTACTGAGTACTGACAACACGCACAAGTTCTGAAACAGCGACATTTGTTAAGTTCGTCAGTTAGGATGTTCGGCTTGCTAATTATATGATCTCCTGTTCAGTTCATCAGCTAGAAGTTTCCACGCTTACACTTGTGCATTCCAGGTAGCAATCTCGAGGGGACTGAATGGCATCGGCCTCGCGCTCGTGGTGCCGTCGATCCAGTCCCTGGTTGCCGACTCCACGGACGACGGCACGCGAGGCTCGGCTTTCGGCTGGCTGCAGCTGGCCAGCTGCATCGGGCTCATCTCCGGCGGCTTCGTTGGCCTGCTGCTGGCGCAGACGACGGTCCTCGGGATCGCCGGCTGGCGCATCGCCTTCCACCTCGTGGCGGTCATCAGCGTCGCCGTGGGGCGCTCAACTGGTTCTTCTCCGTGGACCCCCATTTCCCCACGGGCGACGTCGCGGCTGCCGGGCCAGGCGGCGACGAGAAGGCCGGGGCGCGGCGGGTGGTGGAGGAGATGATCGCGGAGGCCAAGTTCGTGGTGCGGATCCCGACGTTCCAGATCTTCGTGGCGCAGGGCGTCAGCGGCTCGTTCCCGTGGTCGGCGCTCTCCTTCGCGTCCATGTGGCTCGAGCTCATCGGGTTCAGCCACCGGGACACCGCCGTGCTCATGACCATCTTCTGGATCGCGAGCTCCCTCGGCGGCCTCATCGGGGGCCACATGGGCGACGCCCTCGCCCGGCGGTACCCGGACGCCGGGAGAATCGTGCTGTCGCAGATCAGCGCGGGCTCGGCCGTGCCCCTAGCCGCCGTGCTGCTCCTGGGGCTGCCAGACGATCCTTCCACCGGCGTCGTCCACGGCGTCGTCCTGTTCGTCATGGGCGTGTTCATCTCCTGGAACGGCCCCGCTACAAACTTGTAAGCCTCGCCGGCCGGCTCGCCGCCATACATCCCTAATCATTTCAACATATATCATGGTGAAATAACTCAAAAAATTGCAGCCCAATCTTCGCGGAGATCGTGCCCGAGAAATCAAGGACGAGCATCTACGCGCTGGACAGGTCGTTCGAGACGGTGCTGTCGTCGTTCGCGCCTCCCATCGTCGGGATCCTGGCGCAGCGCGTGTACGGGTACAGGCCGGACGACAAGGGGACGAGCCCGCGGCTGGACCGGGAGAACGCCGCGTCGCTGGCCAAGGCGCTGTACACGGCCATCGCCATACCCTTCACGGTCTGCACCGCCATATACTCCTTCCTCTACTGCAGCTATCCCCGGGACAGGGACCGCGCCCGGATGCAATCGCTGGCGGAGTCGGAGATGCAGCAGATGGAGCACGAGGGTTCTCGCTTGGAAGACGGCGATGGAGATGGAGGATCCGCAGCTGACGACGGCTTGAAGGAGGACTCGGCGCACGCTGAGAAGGATACCGCGAAATTATTATCAGATGTTGAACAACGTAGATGAGACTGTTCTAAATTCCACAATCGTACTCCATATTGGAGCAGACTACAGAAATTTTAAGCTTTGTTTGATTGTTGCTAAAATAGACTTCTCCTGATTTTATTTACCAAACCAAGTAATAGGTCTAAGATGGGAAACATAAGAAAACGAGACTAGGAAGAGAAGATAGCAGATTTGTGGCAAAGAAAACGAGAATTTAAATTTTAGTTTAACAAAATAATAAAATATTTTTACGTTGGATACATATGTGCAATTTTGCGGTGAAACAAAACCGTGTTCCAGATACAGAAAAAAAAATTGTGGTGGTGAATACTAAATAGGGGGGATCTCTCCTGCAAGCGACGCGGCTGTGGTATTTGTAGGAATTTGTGTCTTGCGACACTTTATATATCTACTACAATGTCCGAAATTAAACTTCAATGTGGAAGTATCACGGAAATATTAGCGAACTAATTATGTGGAATTGTACTTAAGAAAATATACTTAAAGAAGTCGGTACGGCTATACTGTAACACAGTGTATATTAATACGCTGAAATTATACCTGGGATCAATATACAGTGGAATGCCAGGTTGTCCGTAAGATTGGCTCATGGTTGTTAAATACTGCAAGTTTGATTTTATATTTAAACTCGGCGCACGACCCACGTTGTCACCTTGTCGGGGGGCTACCCCCGGGTAGGGTCATAATGTGGTGAAAGCTATGCCCAGGTGTGAGCCGTGTTACAGTAAAAGCCGACATATCCGGATCTCTGAAGAGGCCGGGGTATAATGTTGGTACAAACCGACATAGGCAAACCAAGGTGTCCAGGGGCAGAAGGGACCGAGGTACCATGCTAGTGCAAACCGCATATATTGACCGACATATACCAACCGGGGTATGTTAACCGACATGTCAATGTCGGTATTCTGGTATCTTCTCTTATGTGCAGGGGAAGCTCGAGGAAGAAGAATCCGGCATATCCATGCCGGGTTAAAGCAACGAGGTGTCTTGTGTCGGTTGGAGTCAATGCTCCTGTCGCGTCCCGTCTGACACGGGAGCGTCCGGCGCGGAGCGCCTGGCACGGGAGCGTGGCGTAGCGGCGAAGTGACAGGCCATCACCTAACCGCTGACTCCGGTATATCCGGGACAGACTGCGAGGCAGAGGCATGGGCATGCCTTGTCCTGTCCCTACCAGAGGGTACATTCTAGGTGTACCGTAGTGCTGCAGGGGATGGGCATGTCACGTCCTGTCTCTGACAGGAGTACCATCATGACATCCCGTAGCATGGCTACTATGCACCGTGAGGGGTATTTCCGTAACTCGGTTTAGCCTATTAATAGGGCTTCACCACCTCCTGCGTGAGGGACGATACCTAAAGACTCTTTTCCCCCGTAGCTTCATCTTCCACCTCGGGTGCATCCTCGTGGTTGGGATCATACAGCTCAAGGAGCCGCTTGTACTAGTGATTGAGAGATATACAGAGAGATAGGCAGGAGTAGGGGTGTTACCTCCTTACGAGGGCCCCGAACCTGGGTAGATCGTGCGTGTTCTTGTGCTTGTGTGTTCATCTGTGTACGCTCCTTAGCGTGCTAGCCCTTTCCCGATCCTCCAGTGCCCATCGGCCCCGCTCTTTAGCCATCTATGGCATCTGCCGTGATACCACCACGACAGTTGGCGCCCACCGTGGGGCCAGCAGCGGCGCTGGCTGGTGTGATCATCCGGACGGGTTCCATCATCGACTCCGGCGAGCGCGTCGTCTGCGGGCTCATCTGCAAGCTCGGCTCGCTGAACTTCATCAGCGACAATGCGGGATGCTTCGGCAGCAGGCCGTTCCCGACGAACGGCTGCCTCATCAGCTTCGGCACCTTCGTGACCTACGTCGCCACCGAGGTTGTCTGCAAGTACCCCGAGCAGGTGCTTGTGGCCAAGGATCCTCCTGCTGTCTGCGCGGCTCGCGGCCGGCGTATCGATCGCCCCGGGATCTGCGCCGAGGTAATGATGACCGGGCCTGTGGGTGATGTCGGCAAAGGAGATGCCGGCCAACCTGCCCCCAAGACCACCAGATCGGCGAAAGTGCCGCTGGAGAGGAGGGAGAACCTCCGCGACCAGGCCGGTACATCCGATGTACCGGTCAGGCCGGCTCATCTCGAGGAGATAATCGAGAAACTGGCTGTGCCGGTAGCTGCCGGTACAGATGCTGCCCAAATGGAGGCAGAGTTGGAGTCGCGTCGTCAGAGCCTACATCAGGAGGCCCTCGCGATGGCCGAGGTGAGGAGAGAGTTCGGGATAACTCTCCGTGAGTATAACCAAGCACATGGTTTAACCCCGGTAGCTGCTCGCCCTAGTCGCATAGAGGATGTGCGTAAGAGGGGTAAAGCCTCAATGCCGAGATTGCTAGAGATGGTAGATCTAGTTCCAGTAAGACTCCTAGTCACTTGTCGGTCGAAAAGCCGAAGTATAGTTCCCCTGCTAAGACTCTTAGAGCTGCCGAGGCAGCAAGAGCCGAGTTGTCAGGCTTATCCGGAGAAGCTCTCCGTAGGCAGCAAGACCGAGTTAATGAGTTGGTAGCTGTGGCTACCCGGCAGAATGAGGCCTATCGCAAGGCTAACACAGTTGCAGGTGGGTCCGAGATTGTTCACTCGGCTAGGGGAGCCAGTGGATCTAAGGGGCAAGCTTCATCACCGCATGTCGGTGGAGATCGGACCGGAGTGTAAACTCCGGTAAAACAAGCAGATACAGGCGTATGATCCGGCATATGCCGGAAAACAGTTAGTTGGGCGAGGCAGTGCCGGCCGGGGTAAAAGCAATCCCGGTCCGGGCGGTCCAGATGCCGGAGTAGTTAACTCGGCTGGCCGAGGCTATCCACCTCGGTATCCGACACGAAATCTCGCCCAGCAGCAGAAAATGTCGAGCATGTCCAGCAGCCACAAGGTGTTGACCAGTGGCTAACCGTTATGATGATGGTTACTCGGCTATGGAGAAAGCCGGGTATCAGAGATATGAAGGTGCACTGGGATCCCGGTTGGGACCTCGCCAGTTGTCACCAAATGATGCACGCTACAAGTTGGACAGGATCTATATGTCCGAGATGCTGGAAGAGCAAGGTCCACCTGGCCCTGCATGCTTTGGACCTCGGATCATGAGGGAGCCACCGGTGCGGCACTTTCAGTTGAACCGAGGCGCAAAGACATATGACGGCAGTACTAAGCCGGAAGACTGGCTGACAGATTATGTGTCGGCAGTGCATATCGCGGGAGGAAACCGCCGATGGGCGGTGAGGTATATCCCGCAAATGTTGGAAGGGCCAGCCCGGATCTGGCTGAACAACCTGCGAGAGGGCAGCGTTGATTGCTGGCTGGACTTTGAAGAAGCATTTGTTAGCAACTTCTCCAGCACATACAAGAGACCGAATCGTCCTCAGCAGCTTGCGATGTGCAAGCAGAGGGATAATGAAACTGACCGGGATTACTTGACCCGGTGGAGTACTATTCGCAATTCCTGTGAAGGAGTTGTGGAGGCGCAGGCCATATCTTGGTTTGCCCAGGGGTGCCGACACGGCTCCATGCTCTGGCAGAAGTTGCAGAGGGAGATGCCGGCCACCCTGGCCGAGACAATCCGGATTGCGGATAGCTATGCACTGGGTGATCCGATGCAGCCCTTGCTGAACTCGGTGGAACCGAGTAGAAGATACCCGGTGAATAACAGACCCGGGCCAGTCAGGCAGAACGATCGCCAGGACTTCGGCAACAAGAGGAGAGAGCCGGATTACCGGTATGGCTCAAACCAGGTTGCCGCGGTAAACCAAGACCAACCAGATGCCGGCAGTAGCCAGCGTCCGAAGAACAACGGCCCAGCATGGGGCCAGAATCAAGAAGGGAAGAAGCCATGGAGTGACCAGAAGCAGTCCTTCACTTATGAGGCTATGTTGGATGGACCTTGCAGTTTCCACACCCAAGACATCCGCAGGCCGCAAACCATACAACTCGGCAGTGCAGCTGGTATCAGCGCACAAGGGGGGAAGGAGCCAGAGCCGGAGGAAATCAGGCGGGGGCACCTCAGAGAATTCCGCCGAGGCAAAACTTACCGCTCACCGGGCAAATGCTATCCCGGTGAATCCGCCAGCTCAGAGGCAAGCAGATCCGAAACCTGTGAATCAGGTGAATGTCGGAGGGAACAACAACAACGCTGGTCCCAGTAGGCAGGGAGAGTATCCCCAGGGAGATTACAGAGAAGCTCATCAGAGCTATGTGGTCTTTGTGACCGAGCCAACTGACAAGAAGAGCTTGCATCGGCGTGCACTGGAGGTGAACGCAGTTATGCCGGCAGTGCCGAAGTATATGCACTGGTCCGAGCAAGAGATCAGTTGGAGCAGAAGGGATCATCCCCGAGTTATGCCAACTCCGGGAGGTTATGCATTGGTGGTGGATCCGACATTCATTGGACCCACCATCAATGTCCGGTTCACCCGAGTTCTCATTGATAATGGGAGTGCTATCAATATCATGTACCGAGACACCATGGTGAAGATGGGTATCTCGATGAACATGCTGCAACCGAGTAGCACGACCTTCCATGGCATAGTGCCGGGTGTCTCATGTGCACCTATGGGCAAAATTTGGGTTGATGTGTTGTTCGGCACCAAGGACAACTGCCGAACTGAGAGCATCCAGTTTGAGGTAGTGGACCTCGAAAGTCCATACCATGCTTTACTCGGCAGGCCTGCGCTGTCCAAGTTCATGATATCAACCCATGTGGGTTACCTCAAGATGAAAATGCCAGGTCCTAATGGCATCATCACCATCTCGGGTGATTACAAGCGTGCACTGGAGTGTGCCTCGGCTGGATCGTGCTTGGCCGAGTCACTGATTATCGCTGCAGAGAAGAAGAGATCCATGAAGTGGTGGCGTTGGCTCAGTCCGCGCAACTCGGCATGCCGGGTATGGCTAACCCGGAGCAGAATGCGACTTTCGAGGTGCCAAAGGAGACCAAGAAGATCAACGTTGACCCGGCATTCCGGACCACAACGTCATCATTGGTACCGGGTTAACGGAGAAATAGGAAGGCGAGCTCAGTCACTTCCTCCGTGAGAATCGGGATATCTTTGCATGGTCAAATCAGGACCTGCCAGGTGTTCCGAGGGAGTTGGCTGAGCACTCATTATTTGTCAGGCCAGATATGAAACCTGTGAAGCAACCGATACGACGTCTCTCGGATGAGAGAAGAAAAGTAGTGGGAGATGAGCTGGCCAAGTTGCTTGCGGCTGGTTTCATCATGGAAGTACTGCACCCGGACTGGTTGTCTAACCCGGTCCTGGTAGAGAAGAAAAAGATGAACCTTTGGTGGCCAAGGTGTGGCGCATGTGTATCGATTTCACAAACTTGAACAAGGCATGTCCTAAGGATCCATTCCCGCTGCCTCGGATTGATCAAGTGATCGATTCTACAGCCGGGTGTGAGCTGTTATCCTTTGTAGATGCGTATTCTGGTTTTCACCAGATACCTTTGAACCCTGCTGATCAATTGAAAACTGCTTTTATTACCCCTTATGGGGCTTATTGCTATCGTGTCATGACCTTTGGCTTGAGAAATGCCGGTGCTACTTATCAGAGATGTATGCAGAAATGCTTGCATGAGCAAATAGGCAAAAATGTGCAGGTGTATGTCGACGATGTCGTCATAAAAACTAAAGATAAATCCACTCTGATTGATGATCTCAGAGAGACATTCATAAACTTGAGAAAATACCGGATGAAACTTAACCCGGATAAATGTACATTCGGTGTGCCGGCAGGCAAGTTACTAGGTTTCCTTGTGTCAAGCCGAGGTATCGAGGTGAACCCGACAAAAATCCGTGCTATTGAAAGCATGAGGTTACCGACATGTCTCAAGGACGTGCAGAAATTCACTGGATGTTTGGCATCCTTAAGTCGGTTTGTTAGCAGGTTGGGAGAAAAGGCATTGCCTTTGTATCAGCTCATGAAGAAAACCACCCACTTCGTGTGGACCCCGCAAGCAGATGCGGCGTTCACCGAGCTAAAAAAGATGCTGGCAACTGCGCCGATACTGGCCTCACCATTACCCAAAGAGCCGATGTTGCTCTACATTGCAGCCACAAACCGAGTTGTGAGTGTTGTAGTGGTGGTGGAGCGAGAAGAAGAGGGCAAAACCGTGCAGAGGCCGGTATATTATTTGAGCGAGGTGATCTCGTTATCCAAGCAGAACTATCCTCACTACCAGAAGATGACATATGGTGTCTATCTGGCTGCTAAGAAGTTGAAACATTACTTCCAAGAGCATTCAATCACCGTGGTATGTGAGGCTCCTATCTCGGAGATCATTGGGTGTAAAGATGCAACTGGCCGAATAGCCAAGTGGGCCATCGAGGTGTCCCCTTACACTCCTCACTATGAAAGGAGGGATGCCATTAAGTCTCAGGCACTGCCGGATTTCTTGGTGGATTGGGCCGAAATGCAATATGAGCCACCACTGCCTGACTCCAATTACTGGAGGATGCACTTTGATGGTTCCAAGACCAAGATTGGTTTGGGGCCGGAGTAGTTCTTACCTCGCCAAAGCGGATCAGCTGAGATATGTACTACAGATTCATTTTGCAGCATCTAACAATGTGGCCGAGTATGAAGCACTGGTCCATGGGCTCAATGTGGCCAAGGAAATAGGAATTCGCCGAATTGAATGTTTCGGGATTCGAATCTGGTAGTGCAGCAAGTCTCGGGAAATTGGGACGCTTTGGACGCCAATATGGCGCTATTTCGGTTTCATGTCCAGAAGATCTCGGGATTCTTTGAAGGTGCGAGTTCAAGCATATACCTCGGGAGGAAAATGAAGCCGCCGATGTACTGTCCAAGCTAGGTTCATCTCGGGATCCAATCCCACCCGGCATATCCTTGGAGCATTTGAGGAAGCCATCAATCAAACCATCGCCCGAGTCCGAGTCAATCTTTATCCCGAAGAAACCGGAGTCTGGAGCTGTGCCCATGGACGTTGATGTCGGGTGTATTTGGGAGAACCCGGGGACTGCTTGGCAGAACTCGGGGACTGGTTACTCAATGTCGGAGAAGCAATGTCGGTTGATCTCATGGAGGTGGATGATCCGGTCTTTCCTGTGCGTCCTGTGCCGGGGTGGGCACAACCAATAATGGCGTATATGATGGACGGGAGTTTGCCAAGTAATGAAGTTGAGGCCAGGCAAGTGCAAAGAAGATCCAAGGCATACACCATCATCAACCAGGAGTTATACAAGAGAAGTGTGACCGAGGTACTGCAGCGCTGTGTCGAGCCGCAGGAAGGGCAAGAGATGCTCCTGGAGATTCATCAGGGAGAGTGTGGTCATCATGCTTCATCAAGAGCCTTGGTGGCTAAAGTATTCGGCATGGATTTTATTGGCCCAGTGCTTTGAATCAGGCAGAAGATATCGTCCGAAAGTGTGAGGGATGTCAGAGATTTGCTAAAAGATCCACCTGCCAGCTTCGGCACTCAAGACAATTCCAATCACTTGGCCCTTTGCAGTTTGGTGTCTGGATATGGTGGGAGAGTTCAGCCAGCCCGAGGTAACATGACTCATATGCTGGTGATGGTGGACAAGTTCACCAAATGGATCGAGGTGAAGCCAATCAGGAAGTGTGATGGTCACACAGCTGTGTCCTTTTTGAAGGACATCATTTTGAGATATGGTTACCCCCATAGCATTATCTCGGATAATGGCACAAACTTTGCTGTGGGAGAATTTGCTCGGTTCTGTGCGGAAAAAAGAATTCGGTTGGACATAGCCTCGGTGGCACACCCAGAGGCAAATGGGCAAGTGGAAAGAGCAAATGCATTGGTATTGGCCGGTATCAAAGCCCGGTTGATTGAACCACTGTTGCGAACTCCGGGATGCTGGATAGAGGAGATACCAGCAGTATTGTGGGGTCTAAGGACCACACCGAATCGTTCAACTGGCTATACGCCATTCTTTCTGGTCTATGGAGCAGAAGCGGTCTTGCCGACCGACATGGAGTATGACTCGCCGAGAGTGGCGCTGTACACTGAAACCGAGGCAAAAGAAGCTCGGGAAAATGATGTTGATTTGCTCGAAGAAGCACGAGAACTGACCTTATCTCGGTCAGCTATATATCAGCAAAATCTCCGACGCTATCATAGCCGGAAGATCAGCCCTCGGGTATTCCGAGAGGGAGATTTGGTGCTGAGGCTAGTGCAACGCAGTGCAGGCCGACACAAGTTGTCACCTCCATGGGAGGGACCATTCATTGTGAGCAAGGCTCTACACAATGATTCATACTATCTTATAGATGCGCAGGCACCGAGGAAAAATGTAATGGACAAATCCGGAGAGGAGACCAAAAGACCCTGGAATGTAGCTCTACTCCGACCCTTTTACTCATAAGGGCGCAATGTATGTATCTCGGTTTTCCTTTGAATAAAATGCCGGCACTCCGAAAGAAACTCGGGGACTGCCTTGCCATATGCATGTGTTTTATCTCTGTTTTATCTATGTTGTTCATATGTCGGATGGTTTTGAGACCTCGTTTCAAAGTTCAAGTAATGTATGCTATTTTGTTGTGATCTTGTGACTCGACTGACGAACGCCGAAATGGCAGTCAAGAGCAGAGGTTATGGTATATGGTAAACATGAAAAGGACTCGGGGACTCGGTCCTAAAAAGATCCGACATATGTCGTTTACTAACCCGGTTTTTCTTTCCTTTTCTTTGTGTCGGATGACTCTGAATCTTACCTCAAAATTTTACAAGTACTGTATGCTATATTTTGGTCTTGTGACTCGACTGTCAAGAAAGTAAAGATTACTAAGTATAGTAAACAAGAAAGTAAACTCGGGGGCTTGATGCAAAGTGATCCGGCATTAAGCCGTTTTCAATAAGGGTAGCAAAATGAAAGAAGCACTGCGAAATACTTAAGAGTATATTTACATCTGCACCCGGCATTCCGGGGATTTAATAGTTCATTTGGTAATAAGTTCAGGCAGCCGCAGTGGAGGAACTGGGGTGAGCGGACGCAGTCTCGGCGGCAGGAGAAGCTTAGGTTGTTGGAGCAACCTCGGGTGTTGGAGTGGCTGCCGAGGTACCGGTAGTGTCGGACGCTGCTTCCGGAGGAGTGTCGGCTTCTGGCTGCCTGGCAGTGTCGGCTGCTGCTGCATCAGTGGCAGTGTCGGGAGCTTCGACCTCGATCTCCTCGTCAACCTCCTCCTCTTCGTCCTCATCATCTTCATCGTCCGAGGCATCTTCTTCGTCATCAGAATATGCTGGCCCCGAAACGAGGTGCCGGGTTTGAGCGTAACCAGCCATGAAGGAAGCGGCCTCCTTGCGGCGCTCGATCAGCACCGGATCTTCAGTCCATTGTGAATGGGCGCGCAGAGATCTCAGGGCACTGAGATCGATGGCCTCATACCAGGATAGCACAAATGTCAGGGCTTGATCAGCTCCGGCGCGAGCAGCAGAAGATCTCCATTCTCGGAGCCTTGTCTCGGCAGCCAGCAGGCACTTGGATAACTCGGCGATGGATGCTGGAGTCTCGGACTCTGGCCATAGAATCCGGTAAACCGGATACCAGCATCAAGGAGCTCAGTACCAATGCACCTCAGAGGAGATATGCGAGCATCCAGAGCCGTCAGATGATCTTCAATGTCCCATTCCTCCGAGATCGGGCCAGATTTTGCTCTTTTTTCCCGTGCCTTGCGGGTAATGTTTGCTGCAGCGTCCTTGGAGTGGGAGAAGTGTTCTGAAGAAAGAAAAACTATCACCGAGTTAAGTCGTATACCGGCATATATCTGATGTCGGTACAAGCAAAGGAAATGAAAAGTGAGGATAAAGGAAACTTACTGTCCATCTCACTGTTGATCCGGGTGAGCTCGGGCAACCAGCTGTTGCATTTAGCCTTAAGGGCATCCAGTTCTTGTTGAGCCGAGGTGGCGCGGACCTCGGTCTGGTCAAGGACCTCCTTATGCTTCGAAGCATCTTCTTCCCGCTGCTTCAGAGCTTTCTCCACCTCGGACTTCTGGTTCTGAACCAGTTCAAGCTCCTTCTGGAGCCGAGACACTTCATCTCGTTCCTTCTGGAGCGCAGCGTTGTGCGCATCGTTCTGGTTCTTCTACCCTCCTGCAGTTGCTTGTAGGCGCTCTTGAGTTTGTTGTGGCCCAGAAGCAGCTTCTGGAATACTGCAGTCCGGGCGTTGGTGCACTCCTGAAAAAAGCAAAGGATTAGTAAAACTCGACAAGAATCTCGGGGACTGGATGTCGGATTTTTTGAAGATTCATGCCGAGTAAAACTCGACAAGAATCTCGGGGACTGGGTGTCGGATTTTTTGAAATTAAGGATGGAAATTTTGTGAAGATTCGCGCCGAGTGATCTTTACTCGGCGAGCGTCGATCACTCGACCCGAATCTCGGGGACTGGGGATTATATATGTTTATCATCTATTGCAAAGGAAAGAAAGGTCTAGCTGAGGAAAAAATACCTCGGCAAGCCTGCTGGCTCGAAGGGTCGAAAGTTGCAAGTTGTGCATGGCCTGAGCAAGTGCGCTGGGTCCAGCTGGATGTTGGGTGGCCGGATTCGCAAAGAGACCTCGCCAGTGTCGGCGGCATTCCAGTCCATATGGTACTGCTCCTCCGAGCCCAAGCTATGTCCGCTTCGAGTTCGGAGCTGAGGAAAACCCCAGCTGCCAGTGGAAACTCGGGAGACGGAGGCAGTGAGAGCTTGGTGGGCCGGTGTAGTGGTTGGAGTCGGCACCACTTGTTTCTCCGGGTTGACAAGTTGTTTCCCGGTGGCCACTTGACTCTGTGCCGGTTTGGGCGGTGGAGTAGCATTCCGAGTTACTAGCTCGGTGGACTTTGTGGTGGGCTTCGGCGGTGGCTGCTGCTGTTGTTGCTGTTGTTGTTGCTGCGGTTGCTGCTGCTGTTGTTGTTGTTATTGCTGCTGCTGTTGTTGTTGTGGTGGTTGCTTTGGGACCGGTGCTACCGGAGTGTCGGTCCGCGGAATGTCGGAGTCCACGGTGGGGGCACCGGAGCCAACATCTCGGTCGAGAACCACGACCTCGGGAGTGCTCTGGCCTCCTCCAAATGGGGCATCAGAAGCCGGCAGCAGTATGACGTCTGGGGTGGTATGTACCCCGGAGTCAGTTGACCGAGGTTCCGCTACAGTCGGAAGGGGTGAGCGCATGGAGGATGCACTCTGATTAACCTCAAGGGCGGCACTGCATCGAGGCAGGAAAAAATGTTACCTCGGGGTAATGTTATCTCGGTTAAAGGAAGAAAGAGAAATGAGCGTATATCGGCAAAAGTTATCTTACCCTTGAGTAACTAGCGGCATCTTCTTGCCCCGTGGCCTGTTTGCCGATTTCTTCTGCAGCTTCGGTCTCTTCGCTGCAGGGTCTGAAGCTGTTGTGGTCCCGGTATCCGAGGTACCGGTCCCGACACGTTTGCGAGTTCCGCCTCGGTTGCTCGTGGTAGCAGGGCGGGTACTTGGGGTCAGTTGTTTCCGAGGGTAGGGGGTGAGCAAATGCGATGGGACGAGCATCAAGTACCTCTAACATTTCGCAATCATCGTCGTCTGACCAATCTCGGATTGAGGCTCGGGCTCGAGGCTTACCCAAGGTAGGGGCGCCAGCAGCCGGAATCGGCAGTTGATCCTCATCGTCCGGGTCATCTACCTCGGTGACGGCCGGGGCAGGCAGATCTTTGCCCCATTTGGCGGAGGGATCCGCTCCATCTTCCGTCCTTTGCCGAGTGAACCTCTGCAAGTGAGAAGCAGTAGAGCCGGGTTATTTTAGGAGCCAAGTATGGAGCCGACATAAGAGTTATCTCGGCAAGAAAAAACATGTCGGTCTAAATAGCAAGTTACTTACTTGCTCCGGAAGCCGAGTTCTATCATGAGGTTTTAGACCCCATTCCCATTCCTCGGTCATCGTCGTTCGGGCAATGGCCTTGACGCGTCTTCTGACCTCGGGTTTGGTCAGCTCGTGGGTGCTGGTCCGAGTTGGATCGTACTGACCACTCATGTGGCAAATCTTGTGAACCCGGGCTTGGAGGGGGGAAACTCGGCGGCTGATAAAGGTCCTCAAGAGATCATCGCTCGTTATACCTGCCTCCACAAGCTGATTGACGATCTGGTGAATTTGATTGATCTCGAGGTTCGTATCTTTCGGGTTAAAGTTCCATTGGTACTGCTCCGTGGGGGCACCGAGACTGAATGTCGGCAGGTTCAGAAGGTCAACATTGTCAGGGCTCTTCACGTAGAAGAACGTGCGCTGCCACTTCCGGCATGATTCCAGGCCTTGAATCCGAGGAAAGATGGACGCTTTCCGAGGTATAATTGTGGCAGCACCGCAAGGAGTCATTTCTTTGGGGAGGGTCTTATCTGGATTCGGGACACTCTGCTTCCGGAGTTGGAAGTACTTGGCCCAAAGCTCAACGGTGGGCCAGAGTCCGAGGTATCCCTCGGAGAAAGAAACGCACGCCGAGAGGGTGGTGATGGCGTTCGCTGGGAGATGGTGGGGTTAAAGATGAAATTTGTTGAGGAAAGCCCGGAAGAATGAGCTAGCCGGGAGTCCGAAGCCGCGCTCGAAGTGCGCGACGAAGACCACGCGGTCATTGGCTTGCAGATCCGGCTCGGCCTCCGTGCCGGGAATCCGGCATATCACTTGTGCCGGGATTCGCTTGGTCCGGACCAGCCAATCTATCTCGGCTTGGGAAACATCCGAGCCTTCCCATCCGGCGCGCTCGCTTTCCTCGGCGGGAGTGTCGGCAGGCTCCGGAGTATTGCTAGCCGACATCTCGGCGGTGCGGCAGGGAAGTGAGAATCTGGTGCCCGTGCTGGCAGCGGAATCTGCAAAAAAGGACATAAGTTCACCGGCGGTGAGCATCTCTCGATGTTTGTGCGGTGGAGGAAAAGAAGCGAGCAAGAGAATATAAGACAAATCGCGAGCAAGAGACTTCAGAGGACTAGAGGACAATGCGCGCATGAATGCTACTCCTTGGTGTCAACCTAAGTTGACTTGTCCAGATCAATGCCAAAGTGGACAAAGACAAATCAACTTTATAGTACGCGCTTAGACTGCTTCAGTCATGTGGTGGTTGCCTCCGATGACTTGCCATACATAAGCGATAAGCCTCATTTCGTGACATTAGCATTTTTTTTTAGCGGTCTTCCTGACATTAGCATGTAATAAGGTACTACAAGTAGCGGATGCAGCCCATTTTGCTATGTTTCGGGCAGACCTTACTTGGGCTTGGCCTTTTATTTTTCTCTTGCTCATATATGCGCTGGGCACAATTTTAGGCTCGACATGGTCCCACCCTTACACCCTGCTGGCTCCACCACTCCAGAGAGGCCCAGTTGAGTATAGAGGAGTAAATTGCATTAGGCTTTGCATTGGTCATGCAAAAGTTTTCACCATGTACCACCGACCGGTGCATGCAGTTCAATATGGTATCAGTTATATATGTGGTTTCACACGGTTGGTTCACAAAAATAGATGAAAGTGGATATTTATATGCCTCTGGTGCCAATGTCTTCGATGAGGTAACTCTGGTGCTTGAACGGAAAACTTCCAACACGGAGATATGTGGAATAGATATACTAAGCTATTTTTAAAAGATTTTGGAATCGGATGACCCGGCGCGATGAATTGCCACAATAAATCTATGAAAAGTACTATGGTAGATGGCAAAAATTAAAGTACTACCATCTACGGAACGAGAATATGATTGTAATTCGTAGCATTGAATATACCAAGGAAGGTATTCAACGGAAATGCTTATAAACAATAGAAAAAAGGAGATTCATACCTTTGTAGCGTGAGAAATACCGGGGGAGAACCGGTCAGGTTTTCTCCCCTTCTCCCCCCGTGCTACAGGAGAGAAGGCGATTTTTGGACTCCCTCGTCGATCCACCGCGTCGCCGCCGCCGAGGCGTGGGATTCCCCTCCTCCGCCGGCCGCTTCGGCGGCGGGAGGGTGGGGGATCCCCGTCTCCGGCCTGTACAGCTGGTAGGGTAGGGTGGGGCTTGCGCCGGCGGCTTCTCGGTGGAGGTGGAGCTGGCGGCGGTGGGTTTGGTGTCGGCGCGTCCTCCCCCGGCGGTGGATCTCTCCGGAGCTCTTCGTCGACGTGCGCGACTTGCAGGCGGTCGAGGCCCGGCGTGGCGCTCGCTTCCGTCTGCCTCCCTCCGGATCTGGGCCGGCGGATCTGGGGGAGGGTTCGCAGATTCAGGCGCGCTGGGCGGCGCCACTCGGCGTCGATGGTGAAGGCGGCTGCGGCAACGAGGCGTGGATGGTGGAGAAGGGCGCTCGCCGTGCTCTTACACCGCCAAGTGCTCCGCCGCACACGGCCTCCGGGCGGTGTCTGTGCGGATGCTGGGTCCTGCGGCGAACTTGTTCAAAGGAGGTGTCCTCGGTGCGTGGTTAGATGGAAGACGGCGGCCTTCGTCCTCGACGCCGGTGCTGCTGCCGGCGATGGCCATGAATCTGTATCCACCGCGTATGTATTTCTGTTCAGTGTATTTGTACTCTGTACGTTGTACTTGGTACTATGTTGAATATACGTGGAAAAATTCAAAAAAAAAAAAAAGAAATACCGGGGGAGAAGACATGTAGAGAAATCCCGCCAAAAATAGAAGCAATCAGGAGCTGTCTGCGCCTGTACACTGTACTGCGTGCGGTTCACCTACAGGTCGAGCTAAACACCTAGTTCGGCCGACTGGGCCTAGGAAATGCGGCCCAATAAAGAAAAGAATAAATTGATAAGGAAAATCTAAAGATGGGCCAAATGATTCAGCCAAGATGTATTAAAGGAAAACAAAAGATGTGGGCTTGCCCATTCGGTGGATTAAGAGAATAAGAATGAAATCGGGCTGGCTGGAGGAACTTGGCCCATTTTGAATTTCTGAAATTTCTACCCACTTTTCTATTTATTAAATTGCGGGCAAGCGATTATGGCTCATATAGTTGCCAAATATTCTGCGAATAAATAACTAAAATATAATAAAATGAAAATAAATATATTGCGCTTAGAAAATTATTCTCCACCTAAATATAGTTTTTTATAAAACCATCTTTTTGTAAAAAGTGTTTAAAGGTATTTAACAAATACCCAAAAATCCAAATATAAAAATTATGGTTCTAATAAGGTGAAATAGATATTTTCTATACATGTTTCTTATATTTGGAAAAGTCATATTATTTCCTCTCTTTTGGAAATAGAAGCATGTAGGAAAACATTAGGTATGTTCCAAGAGTCAAATAAAATCTTCATGAGACATATTAATATATCAACCCACCATATTTGGAAGGTCATATTTTCTCTCTCATAAATATTTCAAGCATGTTTCGAAAAATATTTAAGGCGCTCAACTCTATATGGTTGAAATCAAATCAAATTGAAGCAAGTTGGTTTTGTATAAAATTTTCCAACCAAGATTTATAATTTGGTTAGTCGTGTCAATCCACTCCTATATAAAGTTTTAAACCAAGGTTGAGGAAAGTCTAAACAACTTCTCAATTTTTTTAAAAAACTCAACACACTCAAAGCAAATCAATCATCTTATTTAATTAATTTAACATTCCAAAATTATTGAAAACTTTGGGATGTTACACCTTCTTCCTCTACAATACATCAACAAAACCGTGTCCAGTAGGCTGCCTTGCAATTGCAAGGGGTGTTTAACTGACCACAATGCATTTAATGGTCTTAGGTTCTCATATACTGGAGTTGAAGACTCATGCCACTTTAGAACCTACCAGGTTAATTTAGATTTTGCAGGTTTGACCTCTTGCAGTTTCTTTTTCGGGCCCGGAGAATAGTCATGAGTCAAAAGTTTTAGTTATTCCCCGTAAAAAAAGTTTTAGTTATAGGTAACAACTTCGAAAGACTTTGTTGTGATTTTATTTGTATCAAAGATTTTTTTATGTCTATGTGTTTCAGTTCCTTCGATCGTATATAATGATTATATATTTACATGCGACATATCCACATCATCAATTGTTTTAATCCATACAATTGTCCACGTCACCAATTTTTCTTGAACATATCATATCTCTTTATTCATTCATTATTATAATTACATCATCAACAAAAGAGGTACTATGCTTCGGGGTGGATTGTTGTCAAATACACAACAATTTCAGTCAATTAAATTTAGCCTCTCAACTACAATTGAATTTGTCATACTTTTGCCGTCAACGTCATATTTCATGTGTGAGATAACTTTGTTTACACAATATTCTTTAAAGAGATTCCCGCCGCAACGTGCGGGGTATTGTACTAGTTTTTTATTAATGAAAAAGGCAGAATAGTTGGGTTACACTTGAGTGGGCTAACATAATGTTTGTGCGGCGACGACATGGATGGACGAACAACTTTGATTATTGGTCTTTTAGGTGACGCATAGTTAGGCACCGTGGGAGCAACATTGAATTTAATCCCTTGGGCCTTGCTTACTGGGCGAGTTAAGCGTGGGCCTATGAGGATGCTAGGATTGTAAACGATTGGATTCGTTTTAAGTTGGTATATTAGAGAATAATATGAGGAGTAACTTTCATCCTTTAAGGAGACAAACCTAGAAACAACTTCCCCGTAAAAACATTTTTAAACCTTAAGGACAAGGTGTTTCGGGTCACGGGTACGGATGCACCCGTTATGTAAAACATTTTTTTTTCAAAATGTCAAAAATTACAAATAAAATTTAGGATATACATCATGACATTTTATGTAAGCACAAAAAGTTTCGCGAAGAAAATATATATTTTTTGTGACTTGTGCAAAAAAGACAAAAAAATCACGTACAAAGTCATTTTGAAAACGCCGGATTTGTCTTTTTTTGCACAGCCCACAGAAAATGTGTTTTATTCGAGAAATTTTTTGTGCTAACATAAAATGTCATATATTATACCAGACAATTTTATTTGGAATTTTTTACATTTTTAAAAATGTTTTTGAGTAATGGGTGCATGTAGACCTATGAGCTGATATGGATTTCCGCTTAAAAAAGTCTTACTGAACAACTAGATTTATTTTACCACAGTGCACAACAACCACGAATCTATTGGCCGTGGGTCTATGAAAAATATCTCGGTTACATAAATATCATGCATAATATCAAGATCATACATGCACAAGATACGGGAAGATCAGCTTACGAAAATGAAAATGAACTAGCGTAGTACTCACCATGCCCCACCTTGAAAGGTACAATGACATGGACTGATATGGGCATGGTTGTACGAATCTGGAGAACATTACAGCCCTGCTATAGTGCTATGTACAAGAGCTTTGGAGGCTAGGAGCCTAGAAGGATACTTATCATTCTATCAATTTGGGTTTAACTAGCTTGTTAACTTCCGATCTATGAGATGCAACCTGCAAATCACATCGAGAAGAAACAGGGATATGTAGAGATGTCAATACATGGATGAAAAAATAATATATATGTAGAACGTAAATTAAATGTCGTGATATATGCTACATATACAGGGACTGTCGTAAGAAAAGGAATCTATCATGACATAAGCTTTGCATAAGAGAAGGAATCTGTCAGACATACACATTTGTGTAATTTGGGCTGTTTATAGCCCATCAGTACGGCATGGACGAGATTGACCCTAAACAACTCATAGTCATGCACGCGACCAAACGGTTACAATTATCCTACCGGCTGATCAATAGAACGCTGCGTGCAAAGAACGCAGTTATATATCTGGATATGGTATGGGACTTTGGGAGACATCTTGAACTCTTGATGTGCTTGTTTGTGTAGTTTCTAGCTACTTTATCGCATTTTACATCGATACATGATAGTGTGATCTCGACGGGCGTCGGCGTCGGCACCGCGTGTATCAGTTCCCGCCGCGCGGAAGGGAAGGAAAATGATAGAACACAGATCGACCAACCTGCAGCTGGATCCATCCACCGCGCGTCATTTGGCGTCGCGGGTTGCAGGTCGGGAGGAGGCTCCGCCGCGGCGGTTGGACTCGACAGCGCTGTCAGGGAGGGGGCGATCCAGCGGGAGCTGGTTGCGGCCACCGGCGGGCGATGGTTGTCCCCGGCGGCTGATCCTGCGCGACGCTCTCCGCTCGTCGCTGATGCCGACGGCGCCTACGAGGACCTCCTGGACGAAGGAGAGCTCGACGCCGTCGAGGAAAGCCGCGTGACGCTCCTCTGTCCACCCCTCGCCGCGCGCCAGCACGGCTAGACGATCGTCCATCCGATCTACTCGCCGCGCTGACGGCCGGAGGGTAGTAGAGGACGTACGCTCCTCTCGACGACGACGAGTGTTATATGGGGTCGCGCACCACCCACCCGGAGAAAATATCTAGCAAGCTTTTTTTTTTTTTGCACGAAAAATATCTAGCAAGCTGACGAAGCTTTGTGCAAACGCGCGGAGTGGTAGCTACTAGCACTCTACTGTATTTTAATGGCCACGTCGAAGTGTATCGGCATGGCGATACCAGGCTGGCGGGCCACCACGAACGCGACGGGCCTTATCTTCGAAAGATATTTTCGGCTGCGAGAGCGAGTGGCACGGCTATGCAAGTCCTTTAGAGCAAAAGTGCGTCGCACTTTTAGAAGAAAGTATCGCCAGTGAGGTCTGATCTCGGTATTTTCTAAAAAAAACTAAAATGACATTCTAAAGTTTTAAAAAAAAATTCAAAAAAAAAACTATGTGGATACACTTTTTTTATTTGAACAAGGAGCGGCCAGAAGGGCCTAGATACCATTTCATTTCTGTTGGCGGGTACATTTTACATTAGGGACCCTAAGAAAAACAGGAATTACAACCAAGCCCCTAACTTTTACATAGAAAACCCTACATAGAAATAAAGAAAAGCAATTGGGTCCTCCGCCGGCGACGAGGAACAGAGAGCTCAAGCCAAGGCCGCCATCCTCCGCATCGGGGACGAAACCACTTGATACCGAGGCGACGTTAAACGCCGCAGCGAGCTCTGCAGAGGGCCTCCGCAAGGAGGTTGAACAAATGCCGAAATAATTCGGCGAAGCTGGCCACCAGATGGCCTCCAGGGTTGGACGGCTACAGAAGGCCGCCGAGATTGTGCAGCAGATTTCGGTATCGCTACTCCAAGGCAGCCGAATATCAACATCGCGCCCGGCAACTTCCTTCCTCTCAGCACTTCCACAGTGAGCAGAAGAAATCGCAGTTGCCTCTTCCACTTGCAGGTTCAGGCTGCCGGCCTTCCGCCACCGCATCTGAGTAGCCGGTCCGCCGTCAAACTCCACGCTCCCGCCTCGAGCCGGAGGAGGCAGACATATAGAAGAATCGCAGCAGCAGAAAACCAAAGACCGAGCTTTATTAAAGAAGCTGCGTGGTACCTTCGCCGTCGCCGCTTTGGCTCCCACCATGGGAGCTCCGCTGCTAGGAAAATCACGACCACGCAGAGCCAGACTTGGCTCGAAAAGCCCAGCTCCATAGCTTCGATGCAGTCCTTATTTTGAGGGATGCGCGGCTTCCGTAGCCTCACTTGCGCCACCGCCTGCCACCAGCGATGCACAGCTCGACAGAGAAAGCTCACGGCGCCATGATCTGGCTGCAAAGATCCAAGTACCTACCCTCCTTCTCCACATAGGGCAAAGCTACAGCTAGGAAAACGAAGAACCTACTGCTACTATGTAGAAGGGGGGCCCGTCCTCCTACACCATCTCCACGCCGGGCGGCAGAGCCACCGGAGTGAAGGGAGGCGAGGGGCGGCGAAGAAAAGCGAGATACGACTCTCAAACCACTGTTTGAGAGCTCAAGCGGTGAGGAGGAGGAAAGGAGGCGGAGTATGTGGATACACACACATGTTATCTTACGAATATGCAAAGGTTTGCTAGATAATAAGTTGTAATTAAGGCTGCACAAAATTGTGGCTCTAGAAAGGGAAACAACTTTTTTCTTTTAGCATTTGTCCTTTTTATGCAAATCATATATAAAAAAATATTTCGATACAAATTTGTTCATATATACTAGACATATTATGCACTTATATGTTTTTCTCATAATTTTTGGAAACCTAAAATTACCTTTTCAATTTTCTTTAAAAATATGAGATCAGTTGAGCTCGGTAGTTACAAAGGATTTTACGAAAATTGCGCTTTTCAAAACTTCACGTCTTCACGCATATGGCGTGTCAAATGCATGGAAAAAAAAAGCGCGTTAAAGCGTCGCTAATAGCACGCTATAATGGTTTGAGAGTTATCTCGCTAAATAAATAAGTGTACAATGTATCGCTAACAACATGTTATAGCGCGATATAGCACGCTAATAGCATATTTTAAGGTCGGCGCTATTTTGTTATAGCCCGCTATTTTTTTTGGGTCAAATGTAGGAAGAAATACCTTCTACGGTTCTACCGAGAGCATTTCCAATCCAACACGAGTTGCCTTCTCCTATCGATCCAATACGGGTTGAGGCAAAAAAAATGACTTCTCATCCAGCATTTAAGGGCAACTCTCCAACAAGCCGACCCATTTAGTCCGCCCGCGTTCGTTTCTATTCGGGCGGGCAAAATTCACGACTCAACGCGACGACGTATCCGTTTCCCGTCCGCGAGGACCCGTTTTCGGTCCAAATTTAAGCCAGTTTTGCGTACGCATCGGACACACGCGAACGGACGCGGTGTCTTCCCCTTGTCCTCGCCTAGCCCGTCCACGAGTGGCACAAACGCAGCCAGTTGCCCCTCCTCTCGCCCTCGTTGCCGTCGGCCCGCATCCGTCCTCTTCGCCACACCCCTAGCACCGGCCCGCTGCCACCGCCACCAGAGTTGTTTCCACTTTTTTGCCCGCATCCGTCCTCTTCGCACTTTGCACTCCCACTTCAACCCGGGTCGGGTTGTCGCCGTCTCAGGACACCGCCGACACCGACTCCACCATAGGGCGTTGAGTTCGACGACCCTGCCGCCGGAAGCCGAAGGAGTCGCGTCCACGACCATGACCGACGCCGCCCACAGGGTGTGCGGCCGTTTGTCCGAGGTTTTTGTGAGGTATGAATTCACAATCTCCTCATGGCGGATAGCGCTCGGATGAGTAATTTTACAACAAGATCTTGTATACATCATCGTCTAAACAATCGTTCGACGATGAAAGTGATGTTTTGATTTATCGTAAATGAACGCATTGCCACACAACAATTATTGTTCAGGGGGTTAGTCCCGTACCGTGCACCGGCGTTGGGGATCATAACAGAGAAGGGGGCCATGTCCAACTCTTCAAAGAATATTTCCATCGCAGCCAACATTCCATGCCAATATTTTCCGCCAACGCTTCCGGATGGAGAGACATGTGTTCAACCACATTCGGGTGGGAGTGATGGGCTATGGTGATTACTTCAAAAGCAAGCCAGATGCCCTTGGTAAGATCGGCTTTTCCTCTTATCAAAAAATGCACTGCAGCTGTTCTAATGCTTGCATATATATGGAGTTGTTGGTGATCTTTTGTTGATGAGTACATGCGCATGAGTGAGTCCACACGCGTAAACTCAATGTACAACTTCTGCAAAGCTGTGATTGGAGTGTTTGGCCCGGAGTACTTGAGAGAGCCAAATGTTGCCAACACTGTCCGGCTTCTATCAATTAACGAATCAAGAGGATTTCTTGGCATGATTGGAAGCATAGATTGCATGCATTGGGAGTGGAAGAAATGTCCATTTGCTTGGCAGGGGAAATATAATTGAAATCTTGGCGAGTGAGCGGTCATACTTGAAGATGTGGCTTCAAAAGATCTCTGGATTTGTCACTCCTTTTTTGGCATGGTTGGTTCCCACAATGACATCAATATGCAACGCTCTCCGGTGTTCTTTAGGCTTTCTGTGGGGACCCTGAACTAGCTGTCTGAAATTCCCTTGTGCCTACAACATCAGCGATCCCATGATCAGTGTGTCGCTGAGCACAATCAAACTTGTATCAAAAGAACATCCATAAATACCGAATAAATATACTTACTTGCTTGAAGTGATATCTTCAATACGTACTTGCAGCGGAATCACCAAACAACGTGGAGCCCAAGTCATTTGCCAAAACCCTACAGGCAGCTGACTGGGAGACGGCCTAGTTCGCACAGACGTCGACGAACTCCTCATCTTTAGTAAACTCCTCCTCCTCGAAGTCTGGCTAAGACAATAGCCAGGGACGAAACCAATATGAGTACATTTTGAAATGTACTCGCAAGACACCCCAAAAGAAAGCTAATAAAATGCAGGTATGCGTATATGGCAGTGGTAGGTAGGTTTTACGTAGGTTTCACTACCCATGGTGGATGGAATATTCATCATGGTTGCAGAGTCTATCTATATCTTTGTTGAAAAAGATACTTCAAAAATAATATTGTTTTCTCTCGTAGATATCACATACAAACAAGGTTTTGGTAAAAGCATTTAAAGAAAAGGTTCTTCTTTCCAAAACTTCTTGGAGAAAACACTGTTAGGCTTATCATAACTCTGGTACCTCAAAGGTACATCATTTCCTTTCCAAGTACCTCCCAGCTACTACTTTGTTTTCCAACACTTTCCATCATCCATCATCCTTTTCGAAAACACCGACACAATACTAGCTACATGACCTTTCAACTGTCCATGACCGTGGACGCGGCTATTCGAATAGTTTTGACTCTGCAGAGTTTGTACACTTTCACCACAAGATTAGATACATTCGCCGTGAATCACCCATCGACTGTCCGAGACAGCATGCACACATCAGATGACCCGTCCTAACATCCACTATGTCTATGCAAGTATATGACTACCACTGCGATTGGGTTTGTTCTCCCCGGCACCGAGTGAGTTGGCCGTATCGATCCGGTTACCCCCAACAACACACCGCCATGGCAGGAGACCCAACTGTTGCAACCGGGGGGAAATTAATCCCACACTTTGTTTGTCCCGTCTCACTCTCCTGGCGACATTTCGGTTCAAGGGACTCTAACCCTTATAGCCAATTGAGGTAATAATCACATACTAACACAGACAAGCTTCAATTAAGCCCCGTGCCCATTTGGAGTAATGTGGTTGTACGGTAAGGTTGTCCAGCGAAGACTAGGTTATGTGTCATTTTTAGAAAAACACTCTTCCAATATTCCTCATATCCATACCACCACTTAGGCAAGGTCCCACCTTCCCAAGGAGGTTTTCATAAATCATTTTGTTTTTCCAAACACAACACAAAGGTGCCCATCCTAAAATTTCCCTCTTTCTTAATCTAGTAATAAGGGGTTGGGGTAGGGTGTCCTACAATTTTTGCTACGGGTCTGGAATATACCAGAATTGGGGTGTCTATAAGCAGGTGTATAGAATGCAATAAAAAATATATATTATAAGTAAAACAAAATAGGTAAATAAGCTTTTGAGATGGCTTGCCTGGTTCAGCAATATGTCCCTGGACTTCTTCTCTAGAATCAATATAATAAACTCCCATCCTTCTTCAGTAAATCCTCTCCCAAGACCACTCCGGTAGTGTTATTCTCTCGCGTCGCAAAAAGGAAAAAGAAGCAACACTCAATACACAAGACAAAGCCACAAATAATATATAAACAAGTAACAAATCACAAGCATAGCACTAATCTATCAAGCAATCAAGTAAAACAAAATGTTTTCTCAAAACAAGGATACACTAGACACACGATCCTAGTTAAACTAACATCGAGCCAAACATAAACTTAACTAGCAGCAAGCTTAGAGATAACTAAGAAAACTTTTATTAATAGAAACACTACCTAAACAACAAGCTAAGGACAAGTTATTTAATAAGGATACAACAACATTACCCAAAAACACAAGTTTAATTTAATTCAAGCACTTAACAACAACTACCACAGGTTTAACTATATGCTAACAAGTAATTTACCAAACAAGCCAATCAAGCATGCCACAATCATAAGGGCATTAAAATAACAGAAGTATAACACTATACACATGCTAAAAACAAAGAGCACAAAAACACTTTCAATTAAAGTTAACTGACAAACATTTTTCCCAAATCAGGAAATACTTCAGACAAAAGTTAAGTCACCAATTATTCTCTGTAAGCCAAAACTTTTCACCAACCTAGGGTATGATATAGTGCAAGGAAACTAGGAGAATTGGATTTTCTCCAAAAGTCCTCTCACAAAAATCTACAAAAATCACCAAAGTGCTCCCTGGTGCTTTTAGTAAAAAGAATAGAACTTTTGTTCTAAGTTTCATTTGCATGCAAGACTACCACGGTGCACGTCGTGCACGAGAGGAGTGAGAGGTGCACGAGAGCGTGATTGGCTGCGGGAGGCGGTGGAGGAGCATGTCCTTGCACTGTAGCACGCCTTGGAAACTAGCTCCTGGCCGAGGGCCGTTGGCACGCGAGGAGAGCAAGGAGAGGTCTCGTCCGCACGCCAGGCGTTCGATTAAATGCCAGGGAACCGATTGGCGGTTGCTGCGGCGCTGGGATGTAATTGAGTGGCAGGGGTGTTGTCTAGGAGGTGGGCAGAGCTTAGGGGCACCATCTTCGCCCACTGGTTTGTCTCCCAAGACAGAGAGAGGAGAGATCAAGCAAGATCTTGGCCTGCGAGTTCCCGAGGTGGACAAGGAGAGATGAGGGGGCTGGGCTAGCCAGGGTCGATGAAAAGTGGTCCAGGGAGATTGTGGCGTCCAAGAACACGTCCTGGACATTGGGGGTGAAAGAGGGGTGAGGTGCAAGAGGTCATGGCCATGCATGACATCAATGCCACGGCCAAGCTCCACCTTGCTCTTCTCCCACGCGTCTACAGTGCCAAGCACAGCTAAAACGTGCCAAGAGAGTAGCTACAAGGGTTAGGGAGAGATTTGGCAATGTTAGATCAGTCTTTCAAGCCAAAAAGAAAAGATTTGGTTAGGACAGTTTTTCAGAATTCCCAACATCGATTAGGTATGAAGAGCTCATGATAAATAGGACTGATTGATCTCAAAATGTTCACCCAACAGCCAGGATACGAAGCTTAGATGACAAGGATGGATGACCAGGTGGTTCCTTGGCTTAAAGAGCGAGATGTCGAAGAAAAACAGAAGTGCCAAAAGGATATAAAATACTGGTGTAAAAGGTCACTGATTTGATTAGCTCACAAAACGACCATGGATAAGTAAGCAACCAAGTTGACATTATTTCAAAATTGATTCCAATAAGTTGATAATATAGAGTAGAAGATATATAAGATGGTGCATTACCAAATTGACAAAGGTTAAAGAATTGGTGAGGCTCAAGATATGGTATCTATTAACAGGAGTGGAGATAGGTTCAGAGATGTTTTAGTCAAGGTTCTTCAAGATTTTGAATTAGAAAAGGTGGTAATGATGTTCATTTAGGTCACACATGACCATGAGCATGTCAGGGAGTTTTCTCAAAAAAAATTGGAAACACTTTTGTTCACAAAATAATTTAATAACCATTTCTAGTTTCTTTGAAAATAGTTAAAAACAAATACCAAAGATAATTATCCTATTGTTTTAAAAAGAGGTGGGAGAATATATAATATAGATCCCAAAAGTGGATTTTATAAAACCTTACCTTGAAAATATTTATCATTTCAAGTAAAACATTGGAAATAGGATTTTTGGTTCATAAATAAGAATGAAAAGGTTTTGAGCCAAAGATAAGGTAAAAAGAGTAGTATTGGGTTTTACCCACACAACTAATTGCTAAGTAGTATGAGTTTGAAAGTGTGAACTCTCATAGCCAAGGTTATGATAAAAATACACACAAGCATGTCACACAAGTCAAACCATTTAACAAACCACAACAAACAAGACAAATAACATCTCATCCAAAAACAAAACACTCAAAGAGTTGGTGAGAAGATGAGTAAACACCAACTAATAGTAATCCACAATTTCCAAAACTCTTAATATGATTAAGTGATATAGTGATCACACATAGTCATGACAATATGAGGCTAAGAGATGCTCAACTCATGACTTTATAATTTTCAAAAGGTTTTGATATAGAGAATATATGTGGTAATATACTTCCCACTTGCATTAGTTCCAAAGGGTGTTGAAAATAGGAGTTTTAAAATAAGAGAATGTTGCTACTTGCAAAATAACAAAGTTGAAAATAGGCAGGAGATATTATATAGATCTCCATAGATTATAAACATGTAATTTTGGAAATACTATACTTCTTAAATCCTAGGCATTTGGGTAGTTGATAAAATCAAACCATCATTGAAAAAGAGCCTGGCCAAAATAAGATTGGAGAAGACATATGGATTATTTTTCTTGTCATGACATGATCACCAAGATTAAAGATATTTTAACTAGATTGTGTTTCCAAAAGTTGGTATTTATGAGGTTGTTAACACAAACAGCAAACCAGACAAGGTCAAACAGAGCAATTGGAAGGAGAACACTATCATTAGTGAAGCATTTCAAAAAGTTTTTGTTGGCTCAGAATTTTGGGTCTCTTGGAACTAGGTTTTTCTTGGTCCCAAAATTTGGGGTGTTACAGATCTTCCCCCCTTAAAAGAATCTCGTCCCCGAGATTCCTAAGCGGGGTACTAGGGGAGTGTAGGGTCAAGGGTTTTAGACTTGATTAACTCCTGAGGTCGTTGCTTATTCGGTGGGGTTGTCTTCTGAGATCTTGACCACTTGACGTTGCGAGGGATTGCCTTGTTGATAATCTTTTGTGACGAGTCCATGTCCTTGCTGATGGGGTTGGCTTGATGATTGAAGCTGATGAAGAGTCCCGGTTGATTGCTCCCAGATACTACAAGACTAGGTGTCGCAAGGAACTAGTCATTAACACGTTCTGGTATACCTAGTGCACGTCTTCCCCCCTTAAAAAGGGATCTTGAAGGGTCATGTTGAAGGTTGCAGCTGGTGTTGACTTGGAGGCATCGTTCTTCTTGAGTAGCTTGATGACCTTCACCACGATGGTCCTTCCTTGGTGCTTGGGGTTGGAGCAGTTATCACGCCATGGTATTGTCGCCTCTCGGGGGGTCATAGTTAGGGTCGCAATGCTTGCAGCTTCACAGGATGCGTCATAGTTAGAGACTGGACTCTCTTCGGCTTCTAGTTAGTTGGAGGATGCTAAAAGCTTCATGTTGCATCCGAGCTTGCTGGGTGGTTGATGTTTCCCAGGACACGTGCTTCCAGATATTGGTTCTGCGGGTATGCCGTTGGATTGGTTGTCTTTGTTATTGTCCACCTTCGGTCGAACAGAGGAAAAACATCATTGTCGAGTTCCTTGCTTCTTGGCGTCATGAGATGAGGCTTTGCAGAAAACCTAAGAGGTAGAGTAAACAATCCAATGCTTCCTATGGAGTTTAAAAGTTAGATCAAGGAGCCTGGATCTAGGCGACATTGATGGCGCTTGATTCTTGATTTAATTCCGCGTAGATGATCCTCGATGTTGCTCGACTTTGGTCTTGCTCTTGGAGATCTTCTCGCTACCAATCATAGGGGATTCTTCCTATGTCACCTCTTTATGGTCAAGGCTTGCAGTTAGATAGGGTTAATTAGTTAGCACTTTCAAAAACTTGGGCCAGATGTTAATCTAAGGTTCTATGAGTTAGGTTAGTTTTGGAAAACTTGTAGTTTCACAAGTTAGTTATAGGAGGTAAAGCTCATGTCTTCTCGAGTAGACTCTCAGGGTCAAGATTGGGGGTCTTCATGTCTTGCGCAACTGTCAGCTCCCATTGGGTGGTGAGTTTAGACGACAAGGAAAACATTCTAGGGAGATTTTATAGATGGTTCTACATTTTTTTTAAAGGGTGCAGTTATGGCCAAGGCCAAAAGGTTCTTGTCCAGGACAAAAAGAGATTTCCTTGTATAAAAGAGAAATGTGGGGTTACTTTGTGCTGCCTACCAGGCATGATTGTGAGACACACATGAAAAACCACACACAAACAGAGATCACACAAGCAAAACCACACAAGGTACATTTAGTACCAGCGGACGCCTACTCTCGTGGTAGTCGAGGTAGTACAACCAAAGTTCCTCTCATATGTTTTTCCTATGGGCCTTGGTGAAACAGGGCTGATGAAGTTTTCATTTTATCGCCTTAGTCTCCAGCTGGAAATCTTGAGGTTGTCGAGGTTGCAACTAGAGTAATGTAGTTGTCGTCTTGAGCAGGGACTTCTCCTTATTCTGGTTACCAGCTAATTAGGTCACATTTGGGTTCACCGTCAAGTATGTGTGTTTGAACGAGGAAGAGATAATAGAAAAATATTTGGAAAATCTTAAAATAGAGGGGTAAGACTTAGAAATATTTGAGAACGTGAGAGGAGTGGAAGCCATTTCTGGGACTTCCTGTGAGAAGTTATATTTTCAGTAGTAAAAGGTTTTTACCAAAATATTTTCCTTCTAACTAACGTCCATGCTAACTAAGGTCTCCTACAGTCAGGATGGTTCTGATACCAAGTCTGTGGGGACCCCGGACTAGTTGTCCGAAATTCCCTTGTGCCTACAACATCAGCGATCCCATGATCAGTGTGTCGCTGAGCACAATCAAACTTGTATCAAAATAAATCCATAAATACCGAATAAATATACTTACTTGCTTGAAGTGATAATCTTCAATAGGTACTTGCAGCGGAATAACCAAACAACATGGAGCCCAAGTCATTTGGCAAAACCCTACAGGCAGCTGACTGGGAGACGGCCTAGTTCGCACAGACGTCGACGAACTCCTCATCTTTAGTAAACTCCTCCTCCTCGAAGTCTGGCTAAGACAATAGCCAGGGACGAAACCAATACGAGTACATTTTGAATTGTACTTGCAAGACACCCCAAAAGAAAGCTAATAAAATGCAGGTATGCGTATATGGCAGTGGTAGGTAGGTTTTACGTAGGTTTCACTACCCATGGTGGATGGAAGATTCATCATGGTTGCAGAATCTATCTATATCTTTGTTGAAAAAGATACTTCAAAAATAATATTGTTTTCTCTCGTAGATATCACATACCAATAAGGTTTTAGTAAAAGCATTTAAAGAAAAGGTTCTTCTTTCCAAAACTTCTTGGAGAAAACACTGTTAGGCTTATCATAACTCTGGTACCTCAAAGGTACATCATTTCCTTTCCAAGTACCTCCTAGGTACTACTTTGTTTTCCAACACTTTCCATCATCCATCATCCTTTTTGAAAACACCGACACAATACTAGCTACATGGCCTTTCAACTGTCCATGACCGCGGACACGGCTATTCGAATAGTTTTGACTCTGCATAGTTTGTACACTTTCACCACAAGATTAGATACATCCGCCGTGAATCACCCACGGACTGTCCGAGACGGCATGCACACATCAGATGACCCGTCCTAACGTCCACTATGTCTATGCTAGTATATGACTACCTTTGCGATTGGGTTTGTTCTCCCCGGCACCGAGTGAGTTAGCCGTATCGATCCGGTTACCCCCAACAACACACCGCCATGGCAGGAGACCCAACTGTTGCAACCGGGGGGGGGGGATTAATCCTACACTTTGTTTGTCCCGTCTCACTCTCGTGGCGACACTTCGGTTCAAGGGACTCTAACCCTTATAGCCAATTAAGGTATTAGTCACATACTAACACAGACAAGTTTCAATTAAGCCCCGTGCCCATTTGGAGTAATGTGGTTGTACGGTAAGGCTGTCCAGCGAAGACTAGGTTATGTGTCGTTTTTAGAAAAACACTCTTCCAATATTCCTCATATCCATACCACCACTTAGGGAAGGTCCCACCTTCCCAAGGAGGTTTTCATAAATCATTTTGTTTTTCCAAAAACAACACAAAGGTGCCCATCCTAAAATTTCCCTCTTTCTTAATCTAGTAATAAGGGGTTGGGGTAGGGTGTCCTACAATTTTTGCTACGGGTCTGGAATATACCAGAATTGAGGTGTCTATAAGCAGGTGTATAGAATGCAATAAAAAAATATTATAAGTAAAAAAAGGTAAATAAGTTGCAAGCTTTTGAGATGGCTTGCCTGGTTCAGAAATATGTCCCTGGACTTCTTCTCTTAGAATCAATATAATAAACTCCCATCCTTCTTCAGTAAATCCTCTCCCAAGACCACTCCGGTAGCGTTATTCTCTAGCGCCGCAAAAAGGAAAAAGAAGCAACACTCAATACACAAATAATATATAAACAAGTAACAAACCACAAGCATAGCACTAATCTATCAAGCAATCAAGTAAAACAAAATGTTTTCTCAAAACAAGGATACACTAAACACACGATCCTAGTTAAACTAACATCGAGCCAAACATAAACTTGGTTAGAAGGGTGGTTGTATTCCAGCCCATCAGAGTTCAAACCCAAACTTTTTTTATTTAGGTGGAATATTTTTCTATGGGAGACAACGTTCCCATCGACAGCGAGTCGTCCATGGTGACTTCATCAATCTCAACAGCTGATCCACACACTCAGTTTTGCGCGTGTATATTAGTGTCTACATTATACTGTGTTTGTGTTTCGCAAAAAATAGTGGTGTGTACATGGGCCAGGAGAGGTAATTAACTGACGCATTGAACTAGCACAAGTCAGAAGCCATACGTTCGTAATACTTCCGGGCGCGGGCGCGGTGTGGAGGCCTTGCTCCACAAGGATAGATCAAATACCGCAGAAAAGGTGGGCAACCTTTTTTTCTTTTCGGAAAACCATTTTGTACTCTGAAAATATTATTACAGGTTTTGTCTCTTTTGGATAAATAGCATTTCAATAAAATTCCAATGAAATGTTTCTAGAAAATCCCAGCCAAACTGAAATATAAACATTTGCTTAAACACGCCTGCACGTTTTATTTTTCGGAACCAACACACACCCGAGTAGACAAAAGAAATGGAGCACGCCATGGCAATGCAAACCTATTCCGAATTGTCAAAAATCTAACACTCTCGCACCAAGCGTCAAGTCCACTGTCACCGTTTGTTCCTAACGCCTTATATTTTATCAAATAGTGCGGATAATTTAGGCGGAGGCCCGCACGCGGCCTGCGTCATGTCTCGCTGCAACCTGGGCTTCGGGCCGACGAGAGAAACTCCGAGCCCACATAGCCGCCGCCGTGTCATCGTCACCTCGGCCTTCAGATCCGTTATAACAAGCCAAATCAATCCCGACCGTCCTTCTCTCAAAAGCAAGAGATCCTGACCATCAACTCCCATGGTTGGACCCACAGGGCAGTTGTTCTACCACACGTCCTACTATATATAAAGGACCGAAAAATCGCAGCCCCGTCATTCGTCCACGTCGCCCGCAATCCACGGCCGTCTGATCCGCGCGACGGACGGCACAGATGCGGCCACGTCCCCCCGAATCACCCGGTTACTGTTCATCGGCTACTTTTAGCCAATCGCACCGCGCCACGTCGTCCGGTCACCCGCCGGTCGCTTCCCGTTCCACCGGTCACCGTGACTATTTTGCAGAAAAGCGCCTCGCCGATCGAATCCGTGCCCCGCAGTCCACGTTTTAACGCACCGAAGGACCTACTCTCTAATACGGAAAACCTCAAATACTTCTTTGAAAAACGCCCGGCGGAAGCCCCTTTCTCCTTCTCTCTCGCGCGCGACCCCGAGGTCGCCGCCGCCTCCGACGCGCAGCGCCGCTGCTCCGCGCCTCCCCGGACAAATCGAAGACCACCACCAGAAGCGCCTCCCCATCCTCTTCCTCCTCCGCGAGCCTCGCATCCTAGGGAGCTCGGAATCGAGCGCATCGGGTGTTCTTCCCCGACTCCGGCCAGCACCTTGCCGCGCCCGATTCGGCCACCTCCGGCCTCCCCCGACCCCGGTGACCATACCATCGTGCTCACGGTGAGCTTGCGGCTACCCCGGACGCCTCCGTCGTCTCCCGCTTCCCTGACACCCCCATCGTCTTTCCCGCGCAGCCCTGCAGGTCGAAGCTCGCCTCACCGTCGTCTTCGTCCATGTCCACCACTGCGCTCCGGTGACGGCGATGAGGGAGGCGGCGAGCTGGGCGCCCACGCGGCAAGGAAGCACGGGGACCTGAAGGAGCAGGTCGTGAAGGAGCTTCTGGAGGCCACGAGCTCCCCAGCAGTACGCAGCGCGGCCGACAAGAACACCGCCACGGTTCCCTCCTCCTCGCTGCGCACCGGAGCACCGCCTCGCCATCGTCGCCGTGCGCTGTTCCCACTCTGCACTGGAGTAACGCCTCGCTGTCCTCGCCGTGCACCGTCCCCACTCTGCCCGGAGCCTCCTCCTCCTCTCCCTCCTACTGGTTCCAGGTTCAGCCCCGAGCCTCCTCCTCACCCCCTCTCCCTCCTAGCACCTGCAAATGCCCAACCCAATTTTGGTTCAAATTTTCGTTCAGATTAGTGTAGCTACCTTTACTGAATAAGCTACTATTTAGGTAGTTACTGTAGTTAGTGCATTTTAGATTCAAACTTGGTTCAAATTAGTGTGGATAGTGTTAATTTTAATAAGCTAATGTGTAGATTAATGTAGTTAGTGTAGCTGCTGCTTTATTAATAAGCTACTGCTTAGGTTAGTGCCGGTTCAAATTACGCCTTTTAATTTTTGAACTGAGCCAAGGAACATCCCCACGTAGCTAGCATCTCCAAGTCAATTTTTGTCCAAGTTAAAAGGAGTACAGATTATTGTGGGAACCGGTAAAAATGGAGTCCCAAATGAGTATGATTCCTTTCATAGATAACTGACAGAACAACATTTGACAATTGCACCATTGCCTATTTAAAGATGGTACAGTCAGATGTTTGAGTCAAAATTTCTGTGATGTTTCTTCTGCCTCGAGTAATGCATGCTACATGAAGATGGACTTTAAAGATTTCAGTCGCTAGAAAGATAGTCAAGTTCAAGTAAAGCTATTAGGCGGAGTACTTGAATGAAGTCAACTAGGACATGTGCGCCCATATCTATTTAGTCTCGACGAAAAGTTGTCACTTTGTTGCGATGGCATTTCAAGCTAACTCCACAGTACTTTTAACAAAGAGAAGTTAATTTATCTGTGCGGTTCATATCTTTCTAATTCATTCTTCCAAGTAACTAGATTGCTGCGATCATGAGTATGCTTCAGCTTAATCAACTAGCATTACTTTGTATTAATTACATTCATGGTTGTTTCTCTCTTATAGTCAATGTTTCTGTTGTTCATAACCTGATAGGGATGGAGTACTCCTGTGCCCCATGGCGTGGAAGGTGATCTGATTATGAGAATGAATGTTATCTTATGTGGACCTGTCTGGTGGCTTTATGTGTTCGGCTTTGTAGTTATGAATTCATCTCCTTAACCCCAGCTTGCTGCTTTTGATTTTGGGAAAACAAAAAAAATCGCCTAATGATATAATCTTTCAAGGAACCTTAGCACTATCCTTAGGTCATTTTCTTGAGAATGATTAAATATAGTATTCTGTTCATATGAAATCCAATGTTTAATTGTAGAATATTGGTGCATCTACAGAACATATGATTTTGCAAATAGGCAAGTCCCATCTATTTTAAAATTCCTTTCTTCTATCCTTCTTGATTTGGGTTTCTACTGATCTCTATCCTTTTCTTATTTCTTGCCAGCTGTGACTGAAGCAACACAATTTTCCATTCCTTTTATTTCTCTAAATGTTATTTCTATAACCCTCTTGGACACTATTTTTTGCAGGAGGCGAAGCACAAAACACTCTTGCAGTTACATGGGAATTCATGTGTGCAGATCAATAAGTGAACTCTATAAGGGTATTCTCTATCTTTCTAAGCATTTCAACGAAGAACATACTTCCATATGTTATCACTTGCTTATCATATTATGCTCAGGTTGGGTGTAGGAAGGCTTAAGTTTGTTGTCCCATCTTTCCCTTTTCCATCTTCCAACTATATAGTGCCACCAGCTGCGTGTTACGTTTCGCCTAGGATGTTTGATACCAGAACACTACGGAAGTTTCATTTATAGCAGTGGTACTGTATCCTAAACCTGGGACTTAGTTTTCGTATCTACAGCATGTTTGTGCATTTGTTGCAGAATATGTTAAAGTACTGGTATGCATAAAGATGTTAAGTGACGATGCATTCCTATTATACTTTGCTGAACAACACCCCTTCATGTCTCTGTATGCTATATTATCAGAATATATTTGGGTTTCTACTGATCTCTATCCTTTTCTTATTTCTTGCCAGCTGTGACTGAAGCAACACAATTTTCCATTCCTTTTATTTCTCTAAATGTTATTTCTATAACCCTCTTGGACACTATTTTTTGCAGGAGGCGAAGCACAAAACACTCTTGCAGTTACATGGGAATTCATGTGTGCAGATCAATAAGTGAACTCTATAAGGGTATTCTCTATCTTTAAGCATTTCAACGAAGAACATACTTCCATATGTTATCACTTGCTTATCATATTATGCTCAGGTTGGGTGTAGGAAGGCTTAAGTTTGTTGTTCCATCTTTCCCTTTTCCATCTTCCAACTATATAGTGCCACCAGCTGCGTGTTACGTTTGGCCTAGGATGTTTGATGCCAGAACACTACGGAAGTTTCATTTATAGCAGTGGTACTGTATCCTAAACCTGGGACTTAGTTTTCGTATCTACAGCATGTTTGTGCATTTGTTGCAGAATATGTTAAAGTACTGGTATGCATAAAGATGTTAAGTGACGATGCATTCCTATTATACTTTGCTGAACAACACCCCTTCATGTCTCTGTATGCTATATTATCAGAATATATGAGAGCTTCAATTGACAGTAATGACATACGGGCATACGGCTACTAGGATGGACACCAGACTACGTTTCTGTGGGAGACGTCGTCATTCAGCTAGCTGACTTCCTACTATATATAAAAGCCCACCAATTTTACAATTCAAAAATTCAAAATTTGAGCCCACGGGCGCGGCGGAGGCCGCGGTTATTCCTCTAGTATCTGGGAACAAGTGACTGTCCTCCGCAGCGAGACGGGTCCACGGGGGCACAAAACCGCCGACCAGGCGCAGCAAACACCGCCTCTTCTCACTGTACCATCCTTCCGGAACCTTCGAGAAGCACCATCCTCCCACCACCGCCGCCGCACCCCACCCCCCCCGCAACCATCTTCTCCTCGGCAGCATTCCCGCCTGCTTGGGTCCTCTCCTAGTGCGCGCTCTCGCGGCGGCGACAACGTACGCGAGAGGGTTTATGGAAGGGTCGTCGTCGGGGCCGATGGGGGCGGAGGAACCGCCGGATACGATGGCGCCGCTAGCGCAGCGGGTGGGGGCGCTGCAGGACGCGCCGGAGAGCAGCGAGCACGGCCGCCGTCCTCGGCTCCTTCCAGCAGCGCGTCTCCGAGATCGAGGCCGCCCTGCACCCCGTCCAGGTCGTCTCGCCTCTCGCGCCCATTTCCGCTTGGTCTCGACCGACGGCTCTTCCAATTCGAGGGAGAGCGTGCGGTTTCTGATTCTGGGGTGGTGGTCGTCGTGGTGCAGGTGAGGAGGCAGGCGGCCGAGATGGCGCACGCCAACATCGACAGGGCGAACAAGTCCGCCAACGACATCCTCGCCCAGGTCGCTATCGCCCGCGAGGTCCGTGCATCTGCTCTGCTCGCCCCCTTCCCTGCGTTGGATGCTCTCGTCATGCAGTGAGAGTACCGGCCGGAAACTATGCAATGTTCGATTAGGTGGTGAAACTGATGATGATGCAAACCCTAACTGAATCTCCAATCGGTAGTGATATTTTTTGGTTAAGTTGGCATGGGGCTGAGAACCTGATGAGGTATTGCACGCATTTGGGAGGGGATTGAGGGGGCCAATGGCTGCATTGGCATTTGTAGGATGTGCTCGACTAGTTTTGGACCAATGGTTAACAACGAATCAACGATGACTGCATGCGGATTTTAATTTTAGAGGGGACTGATGGGTGCTGGCTGGTGAGATAGCTTTCACGCTGGTATAGGTGTGCAGTGCATTTGTATTTTTTTGCTACTCACAACGGGTTGCATAACGATAATGCTTATTTCAGTTTAGTTCATTAGCGCTTCATCAATATTTCAGAGGATCCAACAATAACTTCTATGGCAGTAGCAACTTTGATGATTACAGCATTTCCTGTGCCGAGGTCGCTCTTTGTAGATGGATTTGCACTTTTGAAATTTGTATATGGTTGCAGTTTTGCACCTAAATTGATTTTACCAAGTTTGAACAAATGGTTTCTTTGAATATTTATTTGCATGCTGTCATTTTGAGCTATAGGTAGAAGCTACGATATTGAAGGGTCCCCATGAGGATGTGGTGGGATACCTGAAAGCTGTGGGTCTTCTGAAAGAAGTTGCTGGCTTCTTTTCCCCGAAGGAGAAACTTAAGAGTTGTGAAAGGTTTCTGAGTGATATCAACATGCTTTTATCCAAGTCTTCTCTGATGATTGAGGGAGAATTCAGAAATTTGATGATTACACACAGGTTGAATTTGCATTCTGCACCATTTTCTGAAACATTGTCTTGTTGATTCCTGATATAATGCTAGAGACTCTCCTAAGTCCCAACGGCAATAGAGTAGTTCTTCTAATGCTTTTTCATTCTGAAGCTGTATCTTTTCTTTCAGCACACCTATTGAGCCTGATCTCCTATTGCAATGGCCTTCAAAGCCTCAGTGGACATCAGAAGGCGACGCTGAAGCAAGTGGAGGGAATTCTGGCGACTCTAAGCATCCATCCAAAAGCTTGGCAACTGTTATTAACAAGACTCCAACGCTGATCATCCCTGATGTAGTACCACTCTTGCATGCTTTAGCTCAGCAATTGGTCCAGGATGGAAACCAGCAGCCATGCTACACAATTTACAGGTAGGCTTTGAGCTGGGGGTTTAACAATTAACATGAGATGGTTCTTATCATTGCCAAAGGAGCATCTGACAATGTAAATGCTGCTTGCAGAGAACAAGAGGGTCAATAAATTTAGAGAGTTCCTGAGTTATGAGAAATGCATTAATAGCAACAAAATATGCATTAATGAGTCATACTAAGTCAGGTTTTGGCAAACTTCCTGTGTAGCTAGAATTTTGTACCTGAGAAATTTCCTACGTGCAATTATAGCTTGCATTATTCTTGACATCCTTAAGCTGAAACTGTCCATTTAGAGCCCACTGCAGTCTTAAATTGAAATATGGAATGCTTTGCTGAATGATCCTTCCTTTTTCTTCCTGAATTCAATTGAAATCTGTTCTTCTGAATTATTAACCATATGTAAAATCAAGCTCCGCTCTGTTTTTTTTAACTTCAGAGATGCTCGCCGTTCGGCATTAGAACTGAGTCTTCAGAAGCTGGGAGTAGACAAGCTTAGTAAAGATGATGTAGATGTCAATGAAACTGGAAAAAGGCCAAATCAATTCTCTCTATTGCAAGGCTGGGAGATATACTCCAGAGTACAAGGGCCACATGGGCTTACACTTCTATGGGCCTAAATATACACACATACATATTATATACTCCCTCCGTTCGGTATTACTCGTCGCCGTTTGTACTACGCTTTTGTACTTGATCAGCTCAATCTCCACGACAGGTAAAACCGAACAGAGGGAGTATATTCTAACACCCCCCTTCAAACTCAAGGTGGATCAGACACGTTGAGTTTGAGAATATGTAGATTATGTTGTTCTTTGGACTGGGCTTTAGTGAAGAAATCAGCAAGTTGAACCTCCGAAGGAACATATGAGAGCTGAATTGTTGACTGTTGGCAGTGAGAGCGGGTGAAGAAAGCATCCACTCCAATATGCTTTGTCAGTTCATGCTTGACTGGATCATTTGCAATTTGAATAGCGGCTGTGCTGTCACATAAAATGGATGTGGGTGCATCACATGAGACACCAAGATCAGCCAATAACCAACGCAGCCAGATGATCTCTGATGTAGTGGTAGCAAGTGCTCGAAGCTCAGCCTCAGCACTAGAGCGAGACACAGCAATTTGTTTCTTGGACTTCCATGCAATGAGAGAGGTGCCAAGAAAGAGGCAGTAGCCTGTGATGGAGCGGCGGTCAGCGGGATCACTCGCCCAAGTGGAGTCAGAGTAAGCATGAAGCTGAAGCTGATTATCACGAGCATAGAATAGTCTTCGACATGTTGTTCCTCTCAAGTACCGAAGCACATGAAGCAAGTGACTATAATGGACTGATGTAGGAGCACTAACAAACTGACTGAGAATATGCACAGCATGAGCAATATCAGGTCTTGTCACAGTGAGATATACAAGACTGCCTACAAGATGACGATAGCGAGAGGGGTCCTCAAGGGAATACCATCAGTGGGGCGCAATTTCAGCTGAGTCTCCATGTGTGTGGCAGCAGTACGTGTGTCAGTGAGACCCGAGCGCAAGATCAAGTCCTGAGTATAGCGCTGTTGAGAGAGATAGTAACCATCATTAGTGCAATCAACCTCAATTCCTAGAAAGTAACTGAGAGTCCCCAAATCTGACATTTTGAATTGCTCACTCAGCTTTTTCTTAACAAAGGCAATATACTTTTGATCATCTCCGGTAATCAACATATCATCCACATAGAGCAAAAGCAACGTGCGGCCACGATCAGATGTGTGAGTGAAAAGAGCAGGGTCATGTTCACTAGAAGAAAAACCAGCAGCTCGAACCACAGAACGAAATCGCTCAAACCAAGCACGAGGGGCTTGTTTGAGTCCATATAGTGCCTTTCGAAGACGACAAACATAACCAGATGGGACCTCAACACCAGGAGGTGGTACCATATAGACTTCCTCATGTAGATCACCATGAAGGAAAGCATTTTTTACATCCATTTGAGATATGTTCCATGATCGAGCTGCTGCCACTAGGCCTGGAATTCGAGCCGAACCGAGCCGGCTCGGCTCGACTCGTTCAAGCTCGGTTAACTAGCGAGCTCGGCTCGACTCGGCTCGTTTCACAAACGAGTTCAGAATTGGAACTCGGCTCGGCTCTCTAAACTCGCGAGTTTGCTCGTTTAACTCGTTTAGCTCGGTAAAACTTTTAATTTGCATTATAATAGATTTTATGTATATTTTTTCTAATTATTTGAGCATGTATGATGCAATTATCAAAACAATCTACGACAATATGAAAATATTAATAAATATCTAGTCGTTAAACTATGATAATTAGGTAAAATAAATCACAAAAGACAAGAATAATGTAACAATTATTTTTTACCGAGTTAAACGAGCTAAACGAGTAGCTCGGAACTCGGCTCGTTTAACTCGAACTCGTTTAGCATCTAGAATGAAAACTCGGCTCGGCTCGTTTAGCAACGAGTTCGAGTCAAGTCGAGCCGAGTTCCGAGTTACTCGTTTAACTCGCGAGTTTCGAGTTTTAATTCCAGCCCTAGCTGCCACAGCAATCAGGGTGCGAACAGAGGTCATGTGAGCAACAGGAGCAAAAGTCTCATCATAGTCTCTTCCATGAGCTTGCTGAAAACCTCGAGCAACAAGTCTAGCCTTATAGCGTTCCACAGAACCATCTGATTTGGTTTTTACTTTGTATACCCATTTGCAGGTAATAGGGACTGTCCGAGGAGGTAATGGTACAAGATCCCATGTACCAGTACCTTCTAGGGCTGCAAGCTCCTCAGACATGGCCAGCTTCCACTCAGGTAACACGACTGCCTCCTGATAATTAGTAGGCTCACTTACTGCTACAACACAAAAATCATTTTTATATTTAGTTGGGATCTCAAGTTTGGAGCGATCACGAAGACCATACCTGCTTGCTTGAGAGGATTCTTCAGTGCAAGGATCATTAGTACTGGCCGGGGCAGTAGGAGGCAGAGGAATGGATGACTGAACATCAGATGATATTTTAGGACGACGACTATATACAAAAGGGAACGAATCTAAAAGTGGAGGAGCTGATGGAGGCGGTGAGGAGGGAGACTGCAAAGGTGGATCTCGTGGTGAAGGTGGGTCTGATTCGTCTGACTCGTCTGAAGAGAAGATAGGTGGAAGAGAAAGAAAAGAGGTGGACTCTAAGGAAGTGAATGATGATGATATAGTGGAAGGGGAATAGAAGAATGGTTCATCCTCAATAAAGCTAACATCACGAGAAAAACGAATACGACGGGCTGAAGGATCATAACAACGATAACCTTTATGTTCAAGACTATATCCAAGAAAAACACATTTAACAGACTGCGCAGTTAACTTAGTACGCTCACGAGGAGCTAGCAATACATAGCATGTGCATCCAAAAACACGAAGATGGTCATATGTGGGAGGAGAACCAAACAAGACCACACCAGGACATTTTCCCTGAAGACGAGATGAGGGCTGGATGTTTATGAGATACACAGCAGTAGAAATAGCTTCACCCCAGAAATGGGTAGGGACAAAGGAAGAAATCATAAGAGTACGAGCTGTCTCAATTATATGGCGATGTTTGCGCTCAGCAACCCCATTCTGAGCATGAGCACCAGGACATGAGAGTTGAGGAAGGGTACCCTCAGAAGAAAGAAAATCACGAAAGGCTGTAGATAGATATTCCCCCCTGAGTCAGAGCGAAAAACACAAATAGTACTGGAAAACTGAGTATATATAGAACACAACTGGGAACGATGTTTCATAAAATAAACCCAAGTATATCGGGAGTGATCATCAACAAAGATGACATAATGTTTGTGACCACCCTTTGAGGCAAACGGGGAGGGACCCCATACATCAGAGTGTACTAAATCGAAAAGGTTACTAGAATAAGTAGTGCTGGAAGGGTATGGAAGTTGTATCTGTTTCCCTAGCTTACAACCCTTACAAAGGAATCCAGCATCGACAGAAACATGACCCAAAACACCCTGCTGGGCAAGACTAGATAAACGGAACCACATAGATGGCCTAAACGATGATGCCACTGGGCAAAGGAAAACGACGAAGTTGATCTCGAGGTTGAGGTAGAGGAGACATGCGACGCGGAAGCTGAAGGAAGATGTAGAGTGTCAAGTTCGTAGAGAGACGTGGATTCTCTACGGCGACGGCCAGTTCCAATGATCCTCTTGCTCTGAAGATCCTGCACATAACAAGAGGTTTTGTCAAAACCGACAAAGTAGTCCATATCAGTTATTTGACCAACAGACATGAGATTCATGGACAGTTTGGGGGCAAAAGAAATGTTAGGAACTGAAAATTCAGAAGTGAATAGAGCACCCTTATGAGTAATAGAACAAGGTGTACCATCAGCAGTATGAACAGAGGCACCATCCTTCACTGGCTGGCATGAAACAAGCTGTGAGCAATCAGAGGTCACGTGAAAAGAGGCTCCAGAGTCAAGCACCCATGGTTGAGTGACGCGAGAATTAGACTGAGAGGTGGCAGAAATGGATGCACTCATGGCTGGTTGTTGTGGCTCACTAATCATACCGGCAGAGAGGCCCTTAACAGGAGGACGACGCTGCTGCTGCTGAAGAGGACTTCCATATTTCTTTCTGCGATATTCAGACAACAATTCTGGATGAAGAGTAAAACAGCCATCAGCTGCATGTCCAGACTTCTTGCAGTGAGAACAAACCTTTAGAGAAAAGCAGTTTTCAGCTCTATGTCCAGGCTCCTTGCAAAGAGGACATAAATTCCCTGAAGAAGAAAAACGAGGAGCTGCAAGAACACTGCTGTGTGGGGCGGATGATGAGCCAAGGGAGCGAAGACGAGTCTCTTCCGCAATCAAGCTAGCAAGTGCCTCATCCATAGTAGGAGGCGAGATGCGACCAAGCAGTTGTGTGCGATTGTTTTCAAAATCCTGCCTCAGCCTCATCACAAACTGAAACATGAAGGACTGAGCTTCATAATTCTCCTTGGCCACACAACATTCACATCCAGAGCGACTCTTTGGAGTCATTGGGAGAAGTTGGCTAGAGATTCGAGTAAAGGCTGCATAATAGTCCTCTATGGACATGTCCTGTTGTTGAAGGTTCTGAAGATTTTACAGCAAGGAATACTGAAGTGCACCACTGGGCTGAAGGTACCGTTGCTCCAAATACTTCCATATTTCTTTTGCAGTAGAGTGATACTCAAGACTCATCCGCAGTGAGGGAGCAACATTGAGGATTAAAGCACCCATAACTTTTGCATCTGCCTTTTTCCAAGCTTTCTTGGTGGCATCATCCTCCTTTTCATCAGGAGGATCATCAGTCAAATGCTCATAAAAACCAGCAGCCCTCACAACTGTTGTAATTGAGAATGCCCATCTCTGTAATTCGAGCCATCCAACTTGATATCAATTGAGAAGATAGAATTTTCCTTAGCCATGACTACAATTTCCACAGCTAGCACTAAAACAGAGCAGCCACGTGGTGCAGCACCAACCCAAAAACAGAGGCAAGAAGTAGTACCTAGTACATGCAAATAGCAGCAGCCACGAACGGGAGAGCAGCAGCAAACAGGAGACCAATCATTCAAACCAGAAATCGGACCAGCAAGCAGCGAACCAGGGAACTCACGAACAAGCTGACTGAAGACAGGAGCTGCTCCGTCCGGCCGGACAACAGCCACCAACAGGAAAAGGAAGAGCAGGAGGAGAAGCACGGGCACACGTGTGCCGGAAGGATGGCCGCCGGCAGCTCGCCGGCAGTGAGGTAGGTGGCGGCTAGGGATTTGGCAACCCTAGCTCTGATACCATGTCAATGAAACTGGAAAAAGGCCAAATCAATTCTCTCTATTGCAAGGCTGGGAGATATACTCCAGAGTACAAGGCCACATGGGCTTACACTTCTATGGGCCTAAATATACACACATACATATATATATATTCTAACAGTAGATAGGATGCAGGTTGATGCTCTAGAGGCTAAAATTGGAAACTGGACCAAGATTATGCGAATTGCGGTGAGTCCTTTAAATATGCAAGTGGTGTATGTCTTCACACATCCAATTAACTGTCTATTCTTCAATAGATGACACTCTTGCTTCCTGGAGAACGAAAACTTTGTGACGAGGTATTTGACGGTATCAGTTTCAACAAGGATCAGTGTTTCGCTGAACTGGCAGGAACTGGTGTTCAAAGTTCAAACTCTTCTTAGCTTTGGAGATGCTTTTGCTAAAAGTAAAAGGTCTCCTGAAAAGCTGTTTTTACTGCTGGAAATGTATGAAGTAATGCATGAACTTAGATCCGAGGTATGCTAAAAACACTCTTCTGCAATGCAACACCAAAATTATATATGCAGTATGTCATCGAATTTTATCAGTTATGTAGCAGTTATTGGCCATATTTATGCAGCAATTCTAGCTTCTGGGAATTGGAAAGTGATGTTTTACTTGGTTCTTCTAGTTTCAGTACTGTTTGTGTTTGCAGTTATTATTGACGTGTGTAAAAATTCTCCTGAAAAGTTAATTGTTTGAACTGCTGTACATGTATGAAGTAACGGATGGACTTAGATCTAAGGTATGCTAAAAACACTGTGTTCTGCGCTGCAACACCGAGATTATCTAGGACATACGTCATCAATAGTTGACCAATTATGTAAAACTTTTGTCCACTAAGCTAGCTGCTGGCAATTGGAAAAATGATGTTTTACTTAGTTCTTCTAGTTGCAGTACTGGTAGTATTTGCAGTTATTATTTATGTGAACTGTGCTGTCAACTAGGAGTATAACTTTGTTTTAGTAATTATGTCAAATTTGACTGTTGATTTTGTCGACTATGTACAAAGTAATGCCTACCTTCTTTTGAACCTCATTGCCAGGTTGAAGTAATTTTCCAAGACAACTTCTGCTCTGAGATGCGTGAGGCTACATTGGGCTTAATGAAGCTCTTGGCACAGACGGCCCAAGAAACATTTGTTGGTTTTGAGGAAATAGTTGAGAAGGATACTTCAAAGATTAACCTCCATGACGGAACTGTACTTGGCGATGAATGGATTCAGAGATTTAGTAGGATTGTACAGGAAAATGCCAATCAATACATGGCCTGGGGCAAGGTTAGTGTTTCAGTCAAATATTCCCTGATTAGATGTACTACTTTGCTTTGCTAGTTTACTGCTTATTGCTGGGATAATGAGTTTCTCTGCCCTGTCTAGGATGCTATATTTTTTCGTTGAGCATGGTGTTTAATTGGATGCACTGTTTTGCTTTTTCTAGTTTAATGTTCGAAGTTTGGCTGATGAGTTTTTTTTTTGCCCGACTAGGATGCCATTTTGTTTTGCTGAGCAGAGTGTTTGCTTTGTAAATTTTGAATTCGTTAAAGCTTGTGATGAACTGTACAGGATATAGTCCTTTCAGTAAACTACTGCACCATTGATTTGCATATGTTCACTACCCTCTTATCCGTTGATTGGATAACTCACAAATTATTTCATCATGTGTTTGATCTTCACTGTTTTTCGAAATGGGGGTATCACCCCCGTGTCTGCATCAATCAATGGCCTTCATTTGAGTATGATAATTTCTGGATTACAGGTTTTTTCCTCAAGAACACGCGACTGGAACGGCCTGCCAGGAGTTAGACGTTTATACTCTACAAAGGTAAAATACAGTCGTTGATGTTACTTTTAGTTATTACCTGTTAAATGATAAATTGAACAATGGTAGAAATTTGATCTTATTAGGTTTTATTCTGTCCTCCTTTTGCAATCGAAATTAGTGGTACTGAAATTACCCAAACTTTTTTTTATTATGGTAGGCGCATTCTGTACGTGATGTTGAGCCTTCTCCGGAAAATACCATAGAAATATGTATGGATGACCCTATTGAGGACTTCAGTAAGAGCTATGATAAAGGATTAGAAGACATCTGTGCTTTATGTTATGAAAAGGGAATGCGGTTAGATATCTCAACAGTCTATGATGGCTGTCCTGAGATATTCACTACACCAAGCAAGGGCTTCTTTTGGCTCAAGTTTCTCATGGGGATGACTATTTGCTATTCCCCATTCTCCTCCAAAATCTATATATCATTGGCTGGAAGGGGGGGAAGGGGGGAGCATTTGTGCTAGAAGGAAATGAAGACACCGGGGGTTATGATTTGCTAAAGAATGCAACAGTTTTATCCTTCAGTGAGAATTATCGTGATTTGGTCCGCACAAAAGAAACAAGAAAGACCGTGGGTGATGTTTATATCGGCCCAATACCAATGAGAAATGCATATAGAGGCTTAAGCAAGTTTACAGGACATGACCATGACATTGCCTAGCCATCATGGCAGTCAACATTAGTGAGGCAGTTCGGACTCGCAAAGTGTCAAAGGCAGTAAAAGCGTGTTTCTTAAACTATTGGACACCAAAGCTGGATGATACATTTGACACCAACGTTCATGTTGACAATGACAATGATAAGAAGATGACAAAAAATTCTGACTGGGTTGGAAATTATGGTTCCAAATGCGAGGAGGCCATGGAAGACATCAGTAATTGCCTATTGCATCAACGGACTGTGAGACAATCAACCGCAGAAATAGTGTCAGAAATCAGAATATTCCTGAGAACTGCATACAGATATGGTGTATTTTCGTATGAGCAGGAACCACCAGCTAGGTCTAATTCCCCAGCAGGAGAAGTAAGCTAGCTATCTTCATGTTAGATGAGTGGGTTTCCGCACAAGAGATAAGGAATAGGTATTATGCCACGGTGGACAGAAAGGAGTGGACTCAAAATCCTGTTTGGACACAAAGAAGGAAGATGAGTACTTTCTCTAGGATTACCCTGCCCGGTGAGACTGTACACCAACCATACGGTACTACTCTTTCAATGCAAATTTTCTTAACTCAGGAATCTATAGCTGTATGTTTGCTTTTCTTACGTAAGCATCTTTTTTAATGGAAAAACATGTTTGGTAGCATTGGATGTAAAAAGGAGCAAGATTATGCTCTGTTCTAACTGCAAACCTTGTTGGTAGGGATACAGCGGATCAGAACTCTCCCCCCGTTATGGAGGCTGGGCATGTTGCCCTCGAGTCCCCACAGGGTTCCATTTAGTTCAAATATTTTGAGATCAGCAAGATTCATTCTGAGAGCATTTCGGTTTTCACGTTAAGGTTGGTAATACTTCTGTCCTGGTATATTTCTTTGGTAATACAAAAGAGTGGCATGGTGCAAGCTTAGTGTTTCAGTCAAATATTCCATAATTCGATGTACTGTTTTGTTATGCTAGTTTACTGCTTATTTGCTTGGATTAATGAGTTTCCTTGCCCTGGCTAGGATGTTATATTTTTTCGGTGAGCATGGTGTTTAATTGGATGTACTGTTTTCCTTTTCAAATTTAATGTTCGAAGTTTGGCTAATGAGTTTTTTTTTGCCCGGCTAGGATGCCATATTCATTCACTGAGCAGAGTGTTTCCTTTGTAAAGTTTGTTTACTAGATGCTTGTTCCACTTCCTAGAACATGAAGCCGCTACATGAACCATAGTACTGTTTATTTGATAAGTCATCTGGATGACTATTTGTATATGAAGTAAAAATATCAGATTTTCAGCTCTCATCACTACCCTTCTTTTAAGCAAGCATGTGAGCAACGCATTCATATACATAGTAATCATAATATCAGATATGTAATATCAGGACAGGTGCTCAAGTGTAGTTTGTCAATTTAGAGATGTGCCTTTGTTGTGGTTTCCAACGACAAGAACTCATGTTTCTGGTGGTCTCATGAACTATTATTATTCCACACTTCTCTCTCCAATTTAAATCTGTACATGACACTGCTCTGATATATCTCCTGTTTGTAATGAAATGAAATTATGGAGTTTACGTATTATCTAATCATGCACGCAAGCATGTATTCTGAGCAAAATATCAGTAGAAGGTCATTGAACCCAAGGGATTATCAAGTTACTTACAGAAGCACATTTAGTTCTGTTTAATTTGTGTTTTATCTGCCACTATTAGGGAGAATTAATTACTCACGGCCTATTTGCTCTACAGGTTACATTGGTGTGTTCGAGTATGTCAACGACCACAGATCTGGCAAGATTGTTGTTGAGTTGAAAACTTGAAATACAGGCTGAACAAGTGTGGAGCCATCAGTCCCCCCATTGATGTTGGCGTGAACGAGATTGAGTGATGGACTGCTAGTCTGCCCATATATAGGAAATAAAGTACACTTTTCTTGTTAATGGTAGTCTTGTACATAGCTCGAATAATATTCCCAAAGTGTAGACATGCAGTATTGAAATATTCATATCAAATTTTACATCTTGTATGTGCCACCGTTGTTGTGGCGTCAATAGTAAATGATTAGACTCCAGGAAGATACCTAATATTTTACATCTTGTATGTGCCACCGTTGTTGTGGCGTCAATTGTAATGATCACTGATGGACAGCTCAAAAGAAAACACAGAACATAATCTCTCGTATGATAACTGGACCAAATCGTGCTGTTGCATCAACAGATTCAACCAAGAGAATGTACGTGTACATGATTCAGACACCATAACAGTTGCGAGGATAATCACCAATTAACTTCACGAATATTCGTGGTAACATAAAAATGTACAAATGTGAGCGACATATGTACAATGTATTCATCTAAGATAAGGCGAGCGCCGAGCAGTACAACTACTATAGCCGTAAGCAACAATTCTATAAAAGCCATGCCTGGTTCAAATTTTAAACAAAGGTCTGGGTGCATGTAGGCAGAAAAGCTCGAGGCCGCCGCATCCTTCTTCTATTCACCGCCGTCTTGCTGAATTCATGCTGTGATAGGCTTGATGAGTTCATGCTGTGATAGGCTTCAAGACCTTCATGGTCAGCCAGATGTTCTTGCTCTGCTCAGTCCAAACAAAACACGTCAGTCAATGCTCGTTAGGAAAACTTTCTATTTATTTTCTAATATGGTCATGAAAAATTGTTCTCAATGGCACTTCACCGCTCATCTTTGTTGTGAAAATTTTGGACAACCTCATGGATATGAAATGAATAGTAGAAAATGTCGCAGTTGACTCCTGAATATTTCAGTTTCAACAGCAAGTTGTTTTGTCCACATGTTTTAGCAAATATGGTATGGAATCTAGCTCTCTTATGTTCTGCCTTGCTAGCATCTGACAGCGGCAGAATAACTGATCACAAGTTCACAACAAAGATGGTGAACAACCTCTGCTGACCTCTGTACAGTTTGAAATTAGAGAAGCCTGGCAATTTACAATCTGAATTACATAGCCCTGTCGGCTTACCTTGCCTGACGGAATGCGACCTCCCGTGTGTACACAGCGGCAGTGGCGGTGTCGCGGCGCGGTGGCCACACGATGGTGTCGGACCTCGATGGTACGCTGGTCCAGTCACGGAGCGCCTTCCGCACCACGCGCTCGTCGTCTTCGATACTGGCGGCGCACCTCCTCCTTTTTTTTGCGGCCTCCCCGCTCCTGGCGCCGCTCGATCCTCAAAACTTCAGGCCGAAAAGCTGGTTAATGTTTTTTTCAACGAATTACACTGATGGGCCTCCTGGGCCGAATCTCTCTCGCCGTTAGGTGAAACTATACTGGTCATATTTTGAGACCACTAAAAGGTACTACTATAAAAGTTGCCGTTATTTATGTTGTTCAGACACTCTGTTCAAGGTGCCAGCAACACCGGTACGTCATCACCGTCTGATCTAGTGATCTTAGCAGTAGTGGAGTTTCAAGAGCTATGATCAAAGAACGGTCAGTAGCCTATCGGTCCTTTGTTAAACGTTTCAAGAGGCAAGAGCTATGATCAAAGAACTCACCAGAAGCGTTGGAGCAGTTACTGGATGAGTTTGAAGGACAACAACCTGATGAACAAAAGCAGTAAACAACGGGACACTGTAAAAAGGGAATACTGCTAGTAGTTCTTATAGCACAACTTTGGTTAAGATCTCTACAGACGGAAGCAACTAAGAACTAACTGTGTTTACACGCGCCATATCTCTATCAGATATCGTATATGGCTGGCTGGTAAGATCCCACGTAGCCATCTAGTTCCGTTGTGTGGTTGGTTGGCATTTCACGTATATGGCGGCATTTGATGTTAACATGAGAGGGCGTTAATTCATTTTAGTGATATGAGGATTTGATTTCTCAATCCACAATCTGCAGATTGATCTTGTGTAGTTTTTTTCGCTGTAAGTTTTCATATTTTGGTTGCTTTTCTTGCCAACATGTTGCGATGGGATTGCGTTACTTCCCACTTTGCGAAAAAAAATTATATATTATTCTATACGACTAATTCAGTCATAGACAAATTGAGCTAATGAGAAAAACGGGTTTTCCTTCTTTGTTATATGTTTAATTTTTACTAGATTTAGGGGTGCACCTTGACGCACGACACCAAGTCATTTATTAACGATACGTCAAACACGATGCTAATAAGTAACGGTTAGAAAATATCATTTTTCAAAAAAGAATCACCCAATAGCGAGACTACGGACGAATCCGACGACCGTATAAATAATTATATCCATATGTATAGCCGAAGACAAAATAAGTCAAATCATAAATAAAAAACAAATTCATGCATGCAACAATTAAATGCAAGCACGAACATACTCGTGATGACAACTCTTAGGATCAAATGTATTATTTAGCTTTGTCTTTAAATCGCTGTCCCAAACTCATAGCTGAAATATCCACTCATCCGATCGAAAACATTATACGCAGACTCTCGCCGCCCTAAGTCGGGAAGGAATCAACATCATCACGGCACCACGACCTCCCACACGCCAAGTACAGAGGGCACAACATTAAACAAAGCGTCGGCTGGCTCCAGAAACCTTCGAGAGAGCAATTTTTTTAAAAAAAACGAGGCAAAAGATTTGCCATTTCATTTAAAAAAGGGGGGAAGTTTTAGAGTTTTACATATCCGCCTTGACTTAAAAGCCAAGGCCAAATAAAAAGCCTACTCTCGCGGTACAATGTTACAAATCGCTTTGGCACCCGCACGCCCCCACATTACCACCTCATCTTTTATCTTCTCGATGAGCCTATCGGCGGTAGAGTACTTATTGCGGAAGACACGTGCATTCGAGAGAGCAAATTTATTACTACACACGTCTCATACACGCTTCACGGCAGCCGACTTAATAATTTCCACCCCCATTCCCTCCGGTTTCATCTTCCTCACCCCAACTCTATGAATTCTGGAAAACCAAAACAACACAAACACTGGAGAGGATCGACGGTAACAAAGGACAATTGCAACTACTAAATGTCATACAAGCACCGTAGAACTCGTGATGACCCCAAAACCAAGCAACACATAAAACAATTTAATGCCGACAAACGACATGCAAATATCGAGGAATAAAACGTACACGCTGACACAGAAGGCACGAACAAAACAAATCCAACATGTTTCGCAAAAAAAAAAAAAATCCAACATGCGCTTGCTCTGTCCTAGCGGTTTAAAGCAGCACATAAACACATTTTATCTATGACATAACAACCTCTTTGCCATTCAGGTTCAGGAATTCGACAATCTTCAAGGTCTTCTGTAAGTTTTTGTTCGACTCCCTCAACGCCGTGTAGGCAACGATGGATCTTTTTAGATACTGGATGCTCTTCGCCTCGACCATCCTAGAGACGGCTACACTTGAACGATAGCTCCTTCTTCTTATGTATCAACTCCTCTATATAAATTTGATGACGCTCCATCGATTGAATGGATTTTTTCTGGAGCTTCGACCACCATATGGTCTCCGAGCGTAACTCGTCGCGTTCTGCGTGAAGCTTGGTCACCATATTCGCCAACTCCTGATACAAAGACATACGTCAATCAATTAATAGTGAAAATCGAGAGAGAGGATTACATAATACAGATAGATGCATGAAGAGACAATACAGATTGACGGACATCATCCCTACTTAGACCGCGGAAAACCTCCTCGACCGACCTTTGATCTCCCGCATCCATGCCGGCGGGGAGTACAGATTCGGGGCATTCCACTAGTAGGAAAAAGCCTACTGCTGGCGGGCGCTTTTTGCCTACTGCTGGTGAACCAGAATCCGCTAGTACAGTCTGGCCAGTGGTAATGTCTTTCACTGGCGAAGCTGGCACCCGCCAGCTGTACGAAACGTACCGTTGGCGAACAAAACCGTGCCCGCCAGCGGTAGTTCCTAGCAGCGCTGGCGACGCGTTATGCCCGCCAGTGGTAGCTCGTCGACCCGCCAGCGGTCGAGTTACGGGGTAAAACGTACCGCTGGCGACGCGTTATGCCCGCCGTGGTAGCTCGTCGACCCGCCAGCGGTCAAGTTACGGGGTAAAACCTAGTTCGCCAGCGGTATGATTTGTTTTATTTTTACTTTTTGAATTCCTATTCCAGCAGTATATATACATGTATATATGCAGTATATACAGGTATATCAGCAATATATACAGGTACATGTAGAAAAAACACAAATACATGATTGAGAAGGACAAATAGATAAAAGACAAAATTAAATAGCGGTAAGCCATTTCTGTCCGCTGGCGGTAGGCCTTTTCCTACTAGTGTCACACATATGCATTACAAACCGAACAATTAGACAAAGTACCCAAATGCTTCATACCCGAGAGTCGCTAGTTTAGCTCACAAAGTTACGAAAGCGAATAATGTCATCTAAAACGCAATCACATACAATAGAATGGTAATGAAGATGAGCAAGAAGGAGATGACGATGAAGTTGGATTTCATCTGGTTCTTCCTATCTTCCACAAGCAAGTGGTTCAAGTACCTAGCTTCTGCCTCCGCTTTACTGTTGTAACTCTTGTGGTTGTTCACGATGAAGTTGGACTTCATCCGGTTCTTTTGCTCTTTCGCAAGAAGGTGGTTCAAGTTATCAAGTACCTAGCTTCCGCTTCCGCTTTACTCATGTAGCTTTTATGGTTGTTGCCTTTGAATTTGTCACTTGTTTTAGACAGCCTTCCCACTCGATCATAGACTCCTGGAACATGACCTTCCTACACCACATACCACTTCTTCATCTGTCTATACACAAGACGCATATAAAAGTATAAGGCAAACAAAAGCACGAGTTATACGGAAAAGTATAAAACAATACAAAAACGATTGGATTTATGCCTCATACTTAGAAGTGACACACTCATATTTCAGAGACGAAGTTAGCAAGCCAAGTAGGATGCACAATATTTGTGTAGTTGTGCATACCGGTTTGATATCCCCATCCATGGTTATCTAGGACGTCACTGATGATGATTTGCGCAATGATTTTCTGGATGTAACGGAATTCATCTATGATAACATAATCAGTGGGGTCCTCTAGTGTTTGGAACCATCTGTTGATATCACCAACAAATTGGCCTTTCCTTCTCTGTTTGGTGGTCCGTATGTGTTGAGACAAGCTTGGGTGTGAGTCTGTTTGGCATGTTGTCTTCGTCCGGATATGCTCAGATTGGAGTCCACGAAAATAAATTACAAATAGGTCCCACATCTTACACAAAGGACCTTGGACTGAAATTAAAAAGCAATCAGATCCACATCACCCTAACACCAGGTCGGCGGTGCAGCGGTGTTGGGTGGTCGTCTGTGCTGCCGGGAGGAGGAACTGGTCGACGGCGGCGTGAGTAGGCACGAGGCTGCGCGGCGGCGGCGCGAAACACCTCTCGGCGGGGCAAGGAGGCAGCAATGGGCGGCACAATGTGGTGGACCTCCGTGGGCGATTCGTGCCAGCGCTGGACGAAGGGCGGCGGTGGCGCTGGGCGCCGGACGGAGCGGCTCTGAACTTTGGCCGCGCTGGGCGCCGGGGGCGGCGATGAACTAGGTCCTGGCGACGATAGGAGATAAGAGAAGGAAAGAGAGAGAGGGAGGCGGGGAAAAGTGAGCGGCGGTTTCGTGAGGGGGCGGCCATCTCGCCACTCGATGGGTCCCACACGTGGGAATTTTTCCGGATGAATTGGGCAGGACTGAGGTGTGAAGCTTGATCAGAGCTTCTCTCCCCGGCCGGGCTGAGAGGGGTTTCAGGGCGAGGTGGCATGGTTGAGGAGGTAAAACCGGGCTACCAAACAACCTAAAACTGGGTGGGGAGAGATTATCTTTTTTTTTTTTAGGTTTGGGGAGAGATTATCTAAGGCAAGCCGGGCTACCTAACAACCTAAAAGGCTAAAACACGCCCTCAATCGGCCCGTTCCTGCGGAGCCAAGCCCAACCCGGGCCGACACTTACACAAAAATCCAATGTCCGATGGAATCTCCGAACCCTAGTGCGCACACCCCCTCTCCCCTACAGCAGTCAGCACCGCCGCCACCGGCGCGTAAACTATTCCGCTCGATTCCTCATCTCCTAGGATACTCTGAAATCGCCACCCCTCCAGCCCCCAATGCACCGCTTCTCCTCTCTCTCACGACCTCTCCTCTCTTTCATGGCCTGTGCTCCGCCTCCACCAGCCCTTGCGCCACGAGGTTTCACACTCATGGGAGCTTCCAGTGCACATATTCGTCGTGTTTTCCGGTTTGTTTTCTTATACTGATGCTAAAGCTTACTCCTTTTGTTGATTGCAATAGTCTTGGATATTCGCGTGACAGAATTTGCGTTTTTATTACCCTTCTGAATTCTGATGTTAATTTTGTAAAGGAAAGGCGGCAAAATCTCTTAAGTAAATCCCATATGATTCCCAAAACAATCAAATAGTGTCGATAGAAAATGGAATCAATTTCAGGCTCATTAAGATTTCAATTCTCAGTGATGTTTCCATCTTATGTGCGTAGGATGCTGAGACTGGCTTTCTTATGTTCTTTTTTGATAGACTTCCTCATGGATATCGCAGCATGGCCAGCATCAGTGAAGTAGAACATAATCAGTCTTGTAAACCAGAACTTCTACTGCTAAGCTCTTATGCTAATGATCACTTTGCCGTCACTCAAGGCATGAAAAACATAGAAATGATGGGCATAAACAAGGAGGCCACTCCTCGCTGTGTTGATGGCCGTCTGGAAGATGGAGTTAGTAGTGTTACCGATGATCACAAGGTTGTACTCATGGACAGTGATGACGAAGAAATGAATTACCCTATCGAAAGTGTATTCCCTTTGCACGTATTACCAAATAGCCGCCATCGTAATGGTTCTGTACACAGCAGTATATGGAATCAAATCTACAATGTATCAGACCGTAAAGAGAGTAAGTGATCAATATTTGTTTTTTAAATTTATTTGCTATTAGTCAACCAACATATACTCTGTTCAAATCCCGAGGTTAAATGCTGGTTCCTGCCATCAAATAACAGATTATCTAATTGGGTTGTTGTGTTTGTTTGCAAAAGTAGAGATACAACCAATGGTCGTGCCTTTAAGGAAATTGTAGCTTGGATATTCGCCTTAGTCATAGTTTAGGTTGTGTTTCATTGGGTATTAGATCTGCCAAAGTTTCTGGTTCTCCAAATTAATTAATTTTTGGTTCACCTTTATCTCCCCCCTGTAAGAATTCTTCTTTGCAGTAATAAGTTCAGTTCACACCATAATGATTTATATCTTTTTGTTCTTACGTTGAAATTGGCGAGTGATAGATTGTGTCATGCCCTATGCTACGGAATATGTTCATAACTTTCATTTTGTTCGCAAGTATTTTGATACCCTAAGTGGTAAGAAGGTTTAGGTACTCCCAACCTATGGAAAATAGTCATAGAAAATTTGGACAGTATTTTATCACATGGGTTATGGTTTTATCTGGAAAAATTTGAACTTAAAAGAGGATTTCCAGAAAGTAAAACACAGAAATCGTCCATTTACAGGTGCAATGGCCTGTATTAGTAGTTCTTAGAGGTAAAATGAACTGCGAAGTAGTCACACATTTCTTTTTTCCTTTCTGAGATAGTATAAATATTACTTTGCTTTCCTAAAACCACAAAAACTCCAATAGAGTAAAATTCTTAGTAAAAAGAACATAGGTAGTAGTGTCTGCTTAGATAAAAATGTAACATACCAGTAGGGGCATGGTGTCCTCAAGCGGCCTAGTTACTTTTGTACAGTGAGTTTTAGTTTACTATAATAATTCTGAATAACCATATAACTTCGTCATTTTTTATGAAGCTCGATTGGAAGCAAAATGAATACAGATCCCACAGCTGATTGTTTCTGGCACAGTGGAACTTGTATGGTGCATCCAGCTCGTTGCATGTTGCAGATTTTTTCATTAAAGTTGGCTAAAATTCCTATGAATAGTGGCTCAATAGAGTTGTATGGATACATAGCAGTACGGGATAATCTGGACCGATTGCTTAATTATGTCGTCAACTTTAGTAGGGATGATCCCATCATCGTGGAGCAGGTGCGCATCCATACTTACCTGCAGTTTTGAACTAATAAACCTACCTAACAAAGTATTGAGATTTGTCTACTTGACTCCCACGAGCCTCAAGTATAAAACGAGGAATTTGGCCCCTGAAGTATTCAAATTGCAGAGGGTATTTTGCGCTGCCACTTAGGCAAAACCACCACCAAAACTGCCCTAGAGATTGTCTTAGACAGTATGGATTACTTCAGTGGCCAAATACTTTATTTTATGTTTGAGGGTGTTAACTAGGCTAACTTCGAATACTCCAGAGGACTTGTTTCAAATTACCTAATTCATTAAACAGTACAGGGTCAAACTTTTGACATGCATATAGACAGATTAGATTCCGGTATACACTCTTGATGGCAGCCTACAACCACTTAAATCTCTTGACTTTATCAAGATTCTCGTGATTGATATGTCCAAAAGTAGCCCAATAATACTCCACATTTGGTTAGTATCATATAGGAGTACGTTTGATTGTGAACAAGCCACTGCTATGCTAAGTTTTGGACCAGGAAGTTGTGATTTATTAGTAACAGTTAGTCAGTTACAAACTCTAAAATTTATTAATTATCATATAATGCCAACAAAGTATGTCCCGGTCTTTTTTGCTAGTACATACACCACACAAATGAATTTACTTTTCATATAGGCATATGAAGATGCATAGCATTGATGATCCCATACCGAAGTCCTATATCTGGGATTCAAAGTAAAATCAAATAAATAGAGGTGGCCAATTTGCCCCCTATGCACTTCAGATACATTTGTAAAAAATGTTTTGGCCACCATTTCTTTAGTATCCTTTAATTGAATGTTGCTGTAACCAAACATCATAAGGGCTGTATTTAGCTCTATATGTATTTCTTAATTTGTTTTTATCAAGAGCTATATTGAATAATAATAGTTCTGTAGGGTTCTCTCATCAACATGAATGGCCCTAAGCGAGCGATTCATATGTTAGACACCATTCTCGTCGAGTATGACCTGAAGATCAAGACAGGAGAACAAGAAAAAGATGATCTACAGCTGATCGATGGTCTATCAACCATAGATGACACAGGTGTATGGAATTGTCGCACATTAACAAGACGAATCCATGGTGATTGTGGCGCCGTTGACATAACTTTCTTACGTCTTGAGAGAGCTGTTGAGGCTACTGTAGAAGTTTTCATATCAGAAGTGAAATGCAATTTCAGTTTGTGTCTGGGTTGTTTCATCAACGGATTAAATGATGAAATATGTCTCTTTGATGGGACCATTGGTGAATCAAGTGTCTTAGCGAGGTCTGTAGTTGCCATCACCGTGGATTCTTGGATGGAATTGAAGTTCAAGTATGGCTCAGAGTCCTCCAGTTCTTCTAATGCTTGTTCCTTCCATCCGACCAACCATGGGCTGTCTATTCAACAGATAAAGACTGATGTTGCGGCAATCTCAGTCAAGGTGACTTGGTCTACTTTGTCTAGCCGTTACTCTGTTCGAAAACAACAGGAGCAGGACATGTCAATCTGAGCTAAACGTTGTGAAGCAGTTGAATCTGTTGCAATTAGGTCAGTATATCAAGTTGGGCAGAATGCAGTTTGGACTGGTGGCAACAATGAAGCAATCAAACATTGTCTAATAAATTTATTTCTGTTCTAAATTTAATTATAGCAAATTTAGATTGTAATAAATCTGGTGTAACGAAGTCTTTGTACCTGGAATATTTAAGAATGTTTAGCTGCAATGTATAGTGATATAAGACTCTACATATTTTCCACTCACCTATCTAGACATGTTTTAATACAAAATCACATGAACTTCATACTAAAACATGTCTATATACATGTGTGGAAACTAGCTACAGAATTTTATATTTTACTACGGAGGAAAGTATATTATATTTGTTATCTGGAACTGCGCGAGTTTCATCTTTTCTCTGATTTTTGATGGTCACCAGCCTATATTTTGGGCTGCCATGTGATTGCTCAGTTGCGAATGGGTTTCGTCCGCTCATCCCAGTTGTCCCCCCCCCCCCCCCCCCCCCCCCCCCCCCCTGGGTGCGTTTTTGGGTTCTCACTATTTGTCTCCCGATTCTTCTCCTCAACTCCTCTCTTTCTCTCAACCAAGAATGGAAAACGCTAATTATCAACCGACTGTAGCTAAAGCTGGTTCTGTTGAAGACGCGCGCGCACTACCGGCATTGATTCGATGGAGCGTGACACCACAACGTCACCTACTAACTACGGGCATGCCTCTAGCTAGCCAGGGACGAGCGAAGGCGCCCCCCCCCCCCCCCCCCCCCCACCACCATACGGTCCTGAAAGTTGTTATGTATATCCATCTACGGTCCTAAATACGAATGGCTAGCATATACCGCTGCGTGGCAATCGAATTAACTCAATGCGGTCCTCGAAGTTACCGAAGATGTCCAAAACAGTCCTCAAACTTATAATATCCATTTTAAAAAAAATTATTGCAACAGATTTTCCATATATCTTTTGTATTAATAAATCTATTTGCATTATCCCCACTCGTCACCAACCGGTGCGCTTGCCCGGGCTAGGTATATTTTAAAACTTGTGAATATTTATTTGAGAAAGCTGTAATTCTAAAGACAAATCAGGAGAAACTTAATATACTACATATACCATTTTTTAATTTGTAAAAGTAAAATGGTTATTCATTTGTGCATGTATGCATGCCTGTTCATAAGGTTTATTTTCCAATGTTGTATTATTTCACTTCGATCAAAAATTAGTAGTTGACATCTTTTTTTGCGTCATATTGTAGGAATATACTTCACGCTTAAAGCCCAATTGGTTGGCTTTCCAAGGGTGGCCTAAGGTTTCGACCTTTAAAAGTTATATTTTAATTTCATAAATATTATATTTTTGCACCATAGTTAGGACATTGTTATATTTTTTCCACCACTTTTTCATAGTGTTCAATTTAGTGAAAGCACTTATCCACGATACACTAAGGTAAGTGCTAGATTCAATAGGCTAATATTGATTTTGTTTCATTTCCATCTAGATATTCCGTCAGCTGTACGAGTTGCATGCAAACTTTTTTCCGCCTTTGGTCTGTTTTGTTTGATTCTTTTGATCTCGTGGAAATTAGTTAAATACGGTGACCAGTGTCCGTGTGTCGTGTTGCATGCAAACTCTTTTTTCGCCTTGGTGATCAAACGTGATATGTATGTAAAATAAATAAATTACATGGTTTCATAAAAATGGAAATCCTGAAGTTTAGGACTGTCTTGGACATCGTCGGTATCTTCAAGGACTGCACTGTGCCTACTCGATTGCCACGTCAATGCTATACGCTAGCCATTCGTATTTAGGACCGTACCTGGACATGCAGAGCAACTTTGATAATTGTATCGAGGCAAATCCTTAGTAGGAGGACTGTTTTGGACATGGCCAACAACTTTGAGGACCGTAGATGCATTTCACTCATCGCTAATTCACAAAGTGTGTTGAAGCTCAATGTGTTAACTCTCTGAAACCCATGGACGAAAGACTAAATATGAAAAGAAGCACAGCTTAGCACAATCCGCTAGTGGACCTCAAAAATGCAGATAACCTTGAGCTCTTCATGTGCGCAGACCTGGAGGTTGCTCTGATGTGGTTGTGCATTGAAATGAATTCTTGTGTTATATGGATGTTAAGCATAATAACTCTAATGTCCTGGTATTTCTATTTTTTTTTCTTTATATTATAGGTACAATTTGAAGGCAAGGAAAAGGAGTTCTGTATGAGAAAGCTCCAGAAGAAGAAAGAGAAGGATGTTGTGGTGATCAATTCTTGTGACTATCCGTTGAACTTTGCTAGTTCTTGTATTGATACTTGAAATAATCAGATTATTTGGAGATACCAATTTTGTATGTCTCTGATACTTGCTGTTTGGAGTTGCTGTTGGCATCTATCTGTTTGTTTGAGATTATTTTGTGCTGGTATTTCACCAAGTTCATGTTAGAAAATATGATTTCAAATTTTATATTCAAAGTTGCTAGTTGTTTGGAGCTTACGTGTTTCTGATGATTACTTTTAGAGCTTCAGTTCAATGGTTGCTTGTATTTGGGAGGTACAGTAGTTGATTACTGCTGCGCGTAGTTGATTACTAAGACTAGCCATAGTGGTGGTATCATAGCTAGTATCATGTGTGCCATGTTGGCAAAATGATGATATGGCACTGCAATTAATGATAAAAAAGATGATAGTGGTATCATAGGTAGATATCGTAACATACGCATTCCAAAAACATGTTGAGTCTACAATATAATTAATGCAATACTATATGATAACACAAATATGTTACTACCCATAGTGGAGTTAGTAACAAAAACTAGTATCATATGCATATATGCATGATACTACTATATGATACTTTCCATTATGGTTACTCTAATAGGTGGCCACATGCGCACATGCTGGGTCTACTCATAGTGGGCATGTTACTACTCTATGTTACTACCTCTATAGTGGGAGTGTCATATGTGTGATAACATAGAGATATGCATTTACTGTTTGATACACTCAATTTGCATTGGTAAGAAGTGTTGGCTATAAGACAAGGTCATGTCATCTATAGCCATCTCTATAGCCAATATGTACAATAATAAGACACAAAGATGATCTATTTTATTAATACATGGTCCACCATTCACTCTCACAAAGTGCCCAGTAGCACGTGATAGAGCTGACTCTTACATGAGAGTCCACTCCTCCTCGTTCTCCTCTTCTCTCTCATCTAACTAAGCACAAATATCTTATTTTAATCCTTATAGCCCGCCCACGTCACTCTATTGTACTTGCTCTAAGGCATAATCTACTAATATCTGGGTCTAAGGTAGGCGTTGATTGGGAAGAATTTTTTCCTCACCGTAGTAATTATCTCGGGTGCTTAAGCGATATTGCGCCTAGTTAATTGGGTTTGTTACATTTCGTAACCGCAACAGCCAATCAACGTACGAAGTTCATGCATGCATTCTCACCTAGGGCCATGCAAGCTACTACTCCAGAAAAGGCAGCAGGGGAGAGAGATAAAGCATCGTTTGGGTGGGATTTCATTGCCTAATTAGGGAGATTTTTTTTTTTTGAGAACACACCCACCCTCTTTATTACTTAATCATAACACGCGGAATACAAACGCCCTCAGGCGGGTCTATGAGCCAAACATATCTACCAACTGGCGATGAAGAAACCAGTCTGGCTAGATCATGAGGCTCCTTATTCGAAACTCTATTCTCATGCACGAACGAAGTGTCACGAAAACCAACACTCCTCCTCTTAATGTCCTGCAAGATAAAGCAGTAGGTTCCCAGGTTCGGCTCCTCCAGCGACCTCACGGCATTGAGACAGTCACTCGCCAGCTTAAACCTGGTAATATGCAGGTCCTCGGCTAGGCTGATTCCTTCGGCAATCGCCATTGCTTCCAGAGTTTCAGAATCACCAAGTCCTTCAACTCGGACGGCAGACGCTCCCAGCAAGACTCCTGTATCGGACCTGGCGATTGCTGCAATCGCCCCTGCCGTCCGAGATCTTGCTACAGCTGCATCGGTATTGATTTTCACCACCCCTGCTGGAGGCGGGCACCACCGTGGGTGACTAGAGACTGCAGCCTTAGATCCACGCTCATCTCGCACCGGTTTCCTAGCTTGATCAAGCTCCGAGATAAAGCTCACCACAAAACTGTGCGTACTCAGTGGGCTTTGAAAAACACTTTCGTGTATCGCTTTACGCCTGGCATGCCAAATCGCCCACAAAGTTACACACATCCGTATAAGTTGTACGTGCGGAAGGGTATCCATCATCGTGAACAGCCACCTCCGCGCCTCCGGTTCTTGCACCTGACACATGTGCTCAACCATTTCCTCATCAGCAAGAGTCCACACGCATCTTGCCATAGTGCAATCAATCAACGAATGCCTCCAAGAATCCTCCGCCCCACAAATGCCACATGACCTTGATGGTGATATATGTCGGTGATGTAACAAATCAGCCGTGGGGAGCGAGTGTTGGGCCAATCGCCAAAGAAAAACCTTCAGCTTTGATGGAACCTGGACATGCCAAAGTTTTGTCCAGCTCTTCTGTAGCCCTCGCTGGTCCGAAACTGCTGCAGTCCCATCAAGCCATGCCTCGCGTTGGTTCTTTGTGCACACAAGCATTCTGTAAGCAGAACGCACTGTGAAAATTCCTTTCTTCTCTGGGTGCCAAGCCCACACATCAGACTGCAGCCTGGTACAGATTGGAATATTCTGAATGGCCTGCACGTCCATCGGAAGAAAGTAAGTTTGCAGCTTCTCCAAATCCCACTGCATATTCGACTGATCAATAAAATCAGCGACCAAAAGAGGAGGATCTGCCTTCACACATGCAGTAGGTCGGAGCATCCCCTCCCTAGGGATCCAGTTGTCGTTCCAGGCATTTGTATGCGCTCCTGAACCGATGCGCCGAATCAGGCCTTGCGACAACACTTCTCTACCTTCCATTATCGCTCTCCAAACCTGTGATGGGTGTGACCCCATCTCAGCCTCGAGGAACCCAACATCCGGGAAGTACACGGCCTTAAGAACTCTGGCACTCAATGTGTTAGGATTTTGCATAATTCGCCACCCTTGTCGTGCTAACAGTGCCAAATTAAATAGTTCGATGTCCCTGAAACCTAGACCTCCAAGAGCCTTCGGTTTTGTCATGTTATCCCAAGAGACCCAACTCGTCTTTCTTTTACCCTCTTTCGAGCCCCACCAAAACTGCCGAATCAACGAGTTAATATGCTGGCATAGCCCTCTCGGTAATTTAAAACACGACATGGAGAACGTGGGAATTGCCTGCAGCACTGACTTGATCAAAACATCCTTGCCCCTGCCGACAAACACTGTTCAATCCACCCCTGGATCCTCTTCCAAATTCTATCTTTCAAATATTTGAAAGCACCATTTGTTGATCTCCCCACGTTGGAAGGCATTCCGAGGTACTTCTCACTAAGTGACTCATTCTGAACATTTAAAATGAGCTTCAGCTGTTGCTTGATCATGACTGGACAACGCTTGCTAAAGAAAATTGAAGACTTGTCCAAATTCACACGTTGTCCGGAGGCACGACAATAGGCATCCAAAGTGTCACGGGCATCTCGAGCACTCTCTCCATTTGCTTTGATGAACAGCAGGCTATCATCCGCGAAAAGAAGGTGGTTCACCGCCGGGGCGGAAGGAGCCACTTGTAAACCTTGTAAGCTCGATGATTCACTTCTATGTTTCAAAAGGCACGAAAGGCCCTCCGCTGCTATAAAAAACAAATAGGGTGAGATGGGATCCCCCTGACGAATACCACGGGAAGGTTTGAACTCTTCCAAACGCTCCCCGTTCAGTAAAACTGAGAATGAAACCGTGGTAACCATCCTCATCAACATATTCACCCAAACTTGGTGGAATCCCAGCTTCAACATAATAGCCCTGAGATAATCCCACTCTACACGATCATACGCCTTTCGCATATCAAGCTTGAGTGCACAAAACCTGTGTTTCACTGCCTTATTTCTCTTCATGAAATGCAAACATTCATAGGCCGTGATGATGTTATCTGTTATCAGTCTTCCTGGGACAAAGGCTGATTGCTCATCCGATATAATATCAGGCAACACCCGCTTAAGTCTATTCGCAAGAACCTTGGAAGCAATCTTATAAATGGCATTGCATAGACTAATAGGGCGGAACTGACCCAAATCTTCGGGTTTTGGTACCTTAGGGATAAGAACGATGAAAGTTTTGTTGAAGGCTGTGGGATCATCCTCACCCCGCAAAACCCTCAACACTATGTTTGTCACCTCCTCCCCGCATAACTCCCAATGGCGCTGGAAAAAATGTGCTGGGAATCCGTCCGGCCCTGGCGCCTTGGTAGGGAACATCTGAAAAAGGGCTTCTTTAACCTCAGTTGTTTTGATAACCGAGATCAAGTCCTCATTCATCTCCTGTGTGACTCGGACTGGCACTGTATTTAGAACAACGTCCATGTCTTGTGTACCTTCAGACCTGTACAAGTCACGGTAAAACTCATTAGTAATGCCAGCAATCTCTCCCGCATCTTCAGTAATCTCCCCATCCGACTTGCGGAGGTGGCTAATCTTATTTTTCCTCTTTCTCTGGCTTGCTCGAAGATGGAAGAACCTTGTATTTTTATCTCCCTCCGCAAGCCACTGAACCCGGGACCTCTGACGCCACATCACCTCTTCTCGGTGATCAAGCTCGACTAAGCGATCTACAATTTTAATCTCGGCATGAGTCGGTCCCGTTCTTGCAGGATCGTTCCGCAATCTAGTAAGCTTGGCACGTAGCTGCTGGCCTTCTTTCCGAACACTACCAAAAGTGGTAGTTCCCCAAGTCTGCAGCGAGCCTGTAACAGCGCCGATCTTCTCCTGTAACTCCCCAAGCGTTGTGGATTTGCCCAGATTGGTCCATGCTTGATGGAGGGTTTGCTCAAAGCTCTCGTGGCTCTCCCACATGAGCTCGTAATGGAAAATCCGATCTTCATTCCTCCTCCTCGTGGGCGAACGGGTTCATCCCACGTTAAGAGTATCGGGCAATGATCTGACGCAGCCGCCGTAAGGTGGCGCACCTGCGCGAGAGGAAACCTCGCGCACCAGTCCGTGGAAGCCAAAGCTCTATCCAGCCTAACACGGCAGTAAGAGCCCCCCACCACCTTCTTCTCATATGTCCAGCTAGGGCCGATAAACCCTAGGTCTTGTAAGCCACATACGTCAACCATATCACGAAACCCAGCAATCTGGGCGTGGCTCCTTTCCTGCACCCCGACATGCTCATGCCGGTGCAGTACCTCATTGAAATCCCCTAGGCACACCCAGGGTAAAGATGAAGAGGACCGAATGTACTTGAGCATATCCCAAGTCTTAAATCTCTCATTTGTTTGCGCCTCTCCATAAACGCCCGTCACTCTCCACGGGTCTTTCCCGACTTCCCTCACCACCGCATCAATATGATACTGCGAATAAGGTAAAATTTCTATGGATATATTATTGTTCCAAAACATACCAAGGCCACCACTCCGGCCCGAACTGCTTACAGCTAAAGAATTATCAAAACCTAACGAACGAGCTAAAGCTTCCACCCGTGTCTTCTTCAACTGGGTCTCCAAGACAAACAATACGGTAGGGGCGTGTTTTTTCGCAAGATTGCGAATTTCTCTAACTGTCCCGGCGCCGCCAAAGCCACGACAGTCATAGCTCATGGCACTCATTGCTGCCGGCGGTCCTCCTTCTCGGAGGCCGCCAAGGTTGTCTTGCTCGGGTTCTCATCAATCACAACTCCTTTCTCTCCCATGGCTATTTTCCTCCCACCGCCGCCTTCTTTGCTCATACCCCCAGCCAAGGCCTTCTTCTGCTTCTTGAGCTCCTTGGGCGCCTAATTAGGGAGATGCTATAGGTCGCGGTGCGCGACGCGATCTTAGCTTCGCGTAGCCCTTCCTTCACGCGACGCACTATGGGCCAGGCCCACTGACTGATTGGTTTGACTGTTTCACGAATTTCGTTTAGATTTTTAAAAGTTTGACTGTTTCCTAAATTTCGTTCAGATTTTTAAACGTTTGATTGTTCCCCGGACTTTTGAATGTTTTCCGTCTTTTTTCTTATTCATCTAGTTCACGATGAACATTTTAAAAAATGGAAACATTTTGAAATGGTGTACCCTTTTTTAATTTAGAACCATTTTTAAAATGGAACAATTTTTAAATTCGGAACCATTTTTAATTTCGGAATGATTTTAAAAATGGAACCATTTTTAATTTCCGAAGCATTTTTTAAAAATGGAACCATTATTATTTTTGGAACCATTTTTTATTTCGGAACCATTTTTGAAAATGGGACCAATTTTAATTTCAGAACCATTTTGAAATGGAACAGTTTTCAAAATGGGACCATTTTTAAATTCGTAACCATTATTATATTAGGAACCATTTTTTTATTTCGGAACCATTTTCATAAAATGAAACCATTATTAATTTCGGAACCATTTTTAATTTGGAACCATTTTTAAATTCGGAACCATTTTTAATTTTGGAACGATTTACAAAACGGAACCATTTTTATTTCAGAACCATTTTTAATTTCGGAACGATTTACAAAACGGAACCATTATTAAAAAATGGAACCATTGTTATTTTTGGAACCATTTTTAAAATGGATTTTTTTATTTCGGAACTATTTTTAATTTCGGAACGGTTTTCAAAATGGAACCATTTTTAAAAAATGGACCGATTATTAATTTGGGAACCATTTTGAATTTGAAACCATTTTCAAAATGGAACCATTTTTAATTTCGGAACGATTTTCAAATGAAACCATTTTTATTTTCAAAACCATTTTTAAAAAATGGAACCACTTTGAATTTTCGTTACTTTTGGTTCACTTTGAAATCGAAACCATTTCCTAAAAGGGGACATTTTCAATAAAAGAGGAACTATTTTTCTAAAAAAGAACCATTTTCATAAAATCGTAACAATTTTATCAAATTGCATTATTTTGACAAAAATTTCAAAAGTCGGAACAATTTTAAAATGTTTTTAAAATAGTTTTGATTTAAAAAATAAAACTAAACTAAACTATCAGAACAGAAAGAAATAAAACAATGAAACGAAAAATAAAAAAGAATCAGAAAAGAAATAAGAACAAAAAACCCAAATCATTAAGAATAGAACGGAAAATAATGATATATCAACATTAGCACGAGCCGAGCACAGCGGCTAGCACCCCTCGCCTTGTGCGGGAAGGTCCACGGTTCGAATCCCACTCTCCACCTATTTTCTTCTATTTTTTCCAGCTAACGTCGCGGTACGCCACCTATAGGATTACTGCACCTATTTTCTTCTATTTTCGCCAGTGAGAACCACTAATGGGCCGGCCCAAATTAGTGCAGCAGGGTACGATACGCGACCTATAGGATTTGCCGCCTAATTAACTGGCAATCAATGTAAATTGCGCCTAGACCTAGAGGGGTTATGGGACTGCGTGGATTTGGAATTGTGCCTTATGAACGAGGACCGGAGGGAGTACTCCATTTGTCTCTCTCATCATTAATTACATGCCACATCATTTATTTTGCCTATGTTGCACCTATGTTATCACCTATGTTACTCCTACTGTGGCCACTCTTAACCGAATGCTCAAAACTAGTAGGGTTGGAAACGACGGGGCTTGGCTGGAATGTGGATGGAGCGCGGGGTACATCCAATCCACGAGAGGGTTGGGTCCACTAGATGTTAGAGCATCTCTAACAGAGCCCTTAAAATGGCTAAACCCGTAAAACTCCGACGACTTTACGGGCCGAGGCCGTGTTTTGGGCCATAGCAGAGCCCGTAAAGGTCGAGCGACCCGTAAACGGGATAAGGGCGCCCGTAGACACGAACCGCCAGCCGCTATTTACTCCGGGCGAGCCATGAGTCACGGGTCAAAACCCTCATTCCCCACCACCGCCGACGAGCAATCCACCGCGCGCCGCCGCCGCCTCCGACGCTCGATTCCGCCGCCGCCGTAGATCCACCGCCGCCGCCACGCTAGGATGGCCCCCAAGCGGGAGAACTCTCCCCCCGTTGCCGGGCGACGACCAATTTGGCAGCGACTGTTCCGATGAGAGGCGGTCGAAGCTGGTCCGCAGCGACGGCGCGCGGAAGCGCCTCGCGCACCAATGGACCAACCTCAACATGCCAGTGCCACTACGGGTCCGCTACCGTGCCGTCGAGGAGTTCAACCGCCTCCGACGGGAGCGCGAGGAGGAGCTGAAAGGACAATGATGTCGCCTAGAGGGGGGGTGAATAGGCGATTAAAACTTTTCCGGTTTAGGCTTGCTAATTGCGGAATAAAACTAGGTGTTTAAATTAACAAGCCGACAACCTAAATAAACTAGGCTCACCTATGTGCACCAACAACTTATGCTAAGCAAGACAAACAACAAGGTGATAGCTATAGAATACTTCAAGCACGAAGGCTATCACAAAGTAATGTGCATAAGTAAATAGCTCGGGTATAGAAATAACCGAGGCACGCGGTGACGAGGATGTATTCCCGAGTTCCTCCTTGTTAAGGGAGTACGTCTCGTTGGAGAGGTGTGAGGCACCACAAAGGTCGATCTCAACGCCACAAAGGCTCACCCTATTCTCCGATGAACCGCACCACAAAGGTTTGGTTCACCTTCCACTATCGGTATTCCTTCGAGGCGGAATCCGGAGCCTTTCAACAACAATCCGGGCACAACCCACAATGGGATTGGGGGATCCCGAACGGCTTTCAACAACAATCCGAGGCACAACCCACAATGGGATTGGGGGCTCCCGAACGGCTTCAAGTGACCACACAAGGGTCCAACCACCACAAAGGCGTCTAGGGTCCAAGGACCCAAGAGTAACAAGTTCACAAGCTTTCAACTACCACGAATCCTCGTGGAGAGCACACCGATGCACCAAATGCAAAAGGCAAGAGCACAAGTGCTCAAATCCTCCACTCACAAATTCCAACAAAGCAACAAATGCTTATGGGGGAATAAGAGAGGAAGAACAAAGAGGAGAACCACACAAGAACTCCAAGAACTAGATCCACTAGGTTCCCCTCACTTAGAGGAGATATTGATTGGTGGAAATGTAGATCTAGGTCTTCTCCTTCAATCCTCCAAAGATCAAAGAGTTTGGGTGGAGGGATTGGGAGATATCAAGGAAATGAGCTTGCAACAATGAAGGAGAGAGAAAGTCAAACGTGCTGGGCAGAGCTGCTTGGCTGGAGGTAGGTGGAGGGTATTTATACCCCTCCCAGAAAATCTGACCGTTGCCCTCAAATCCGCACAGAATCACTTGGGCCGGAACTTCCGGCCGGGCCGGAACTTCCGGCACTTATTCGGGCAAACCTCCGGCCGATCACAGAACACAAATCCTCCAAAAATGTCGACCGGAAGTTTCGAACCGGAACTTCCGCCCCTGGGGCCGAAACTTCCGGCCCACACCGGAACTTCCGGCCAGAGCTTAAAAGCTGCAACTTCAAAAACACCGATACGAAAACGGTAATAACTTTTGCAAGAAAACTCCAAATGAGATGAAACCAATTTCGTTACAAAGATAACGACGAGTGCTAACCCACAAAAAGTGGAAATATTAAGGGTCACAAATATAGAGGGGATACCACACATGGGGAGGTGTGGACCCTAACTCGAAGGTGGACCGGTAATATTTCCAACACGAAAACGCAACAAGTTTTCCAAATGAAATCCGTTTTCGTAGAACTTGGGCTTGTCATGAAGATCACGACAAGCACCAAAAACCAACAAGGAGAAAAGCCAAATAAGAACCAAGAAAGATGATATGCCAAGTATGCAAAGATTTGAGCTCTCCACAAAGATGCGATCAAGTTACTCACTTGAGAGTGATGCGTGCAAAGTCACACGTCCGTTGGGAACCCCAAGAGGAAGGTATGATGAGTGCAGCAGCAAGTTTTCCCTCAGTATGAAACCAAGGTTATCGAACCAGTAGGAGATCGAAGTTGCTTCGAAGGTGTCAACGGCGTCAGAAAAAGTGTGGTGTTGATGGGAATGTTTCCTCTTCCTAGCAATGGTGCCAGAAAAAGTTCGGCGTCGAAGGGGAGGTCCTGGCGGTTGACTTGGAACCTGCACACAACAATCAAACTACTTTGCCCCAACGAAACAGTGAGGGTGTCAATCTCCCGGCTTGCTGAAAACAAAGGATTAGACGTATAGTGTGGAAAATGATGTTTGCTTGCAGAGAATGTAAAAGAACAATGATTGCAGTAGGTTGTATTTCAGATGTAAAAGAATGGACCGGGGTCCACAGTTCACTAGTGGTGTCTCTCCATAATAAAATACTAACATGCTGGGTGAACAAATTACAGTTGGGCAATTGACAAATAGAGAGGGCATAACAATGCACATACATATCATGATGATCACTATGAGATTTACTTGGGCATTACGACAAAGTACACAGACCGCCATCCAGCATGCATATGTGCCTAAATAGTCCACCTTCAGGTTAGCATCCGCACCCCTTCCAGTATTAAGTTGCAAGCAACAGACAATTGCATTAAGTATGGTGCATAATGTAAACAACACTAATATACTTAGACAAAGCATTGCTGTTTTACCCCTAGTAGCAACAGCACATCCACAATCTTAGAACTTTCTGTCACTGTCACAGATTAAATGGAGGCATGAACCCACAATCTAGCATAAATACTCCCTCTTGGAGTTACAAGCATAAACTTGGCCAAAGCCTACACTAATAACAAAGAGCATGCAAGATCATAAACAACACATATGTGATAGATCAATAATCAACTTGACATAGTATTCAATATCCATCGGATCCCAACAAACACAACATGTAGCATTACAATAAGATGATCTTGATCATGATAGGCAGCTCACAAGATCTAAACATGATGGCACAAAAGGAGAAGACAACCATCTAGCTACTGTATACCCATTACCCGCGTACCCTGCGGGTAAAAACCCTATTAGGGTAAGGGTTTGGGGACGAAAAATACCCGTGGGTATGTAAATGGGGAAATCTCGTACCCATCGGGCAGAGAGGGTACGGGTATGGGTTCGTATAACCCATACCCGCGTACCCACGTACCCTTCTAAATCTGTGACAAGTGTGTCTTCCAATAATAATAACCTAATGTACCTACTATTTATTTCCAATCATGCGATGCATGATGCCACAAACGATATTGGGATGCTGATATTCCTAAGTATGTGCTGCTGGTTAAAGTTATATGATTATATGATGTTGTTTACGACTATCTCGTACTCAATTTATTGTGTTGCAAATGCGGATATTTTTACCCGCGGGTACCCTTTTACCCTGTCGGGTGAAGGGTATGGGAAAAAGTTATACCCGCTGAAGGGTATGGGTACGGGTGACGGGCAAGGTTGAGGGGGACGGGTAAGGGTATGGGGTGGCCCCACCCTCATCCATACCCTGCGGGTGCCATCCCTAAGTCGTGACAAAGAATAAGGGCTCTCTGCTTTTAGAGGAAGAAGTCCATTTTGAACCCTGAACTTGTAGGCAGTGGATAGATCGAACCTCCAACTCTTAATCCCTGAAATTTGGACCCTGAACTAACCATTCCCGGTCTAAATCGAACCTGACAGCCGTTTGACGCTGAAAACGCTGACGTGGCACTGGGTTAACCGGGATTCTTGTCAGTGGTGGGCAGCAAGACGGTGGGTTATCCACGTATTGGCTTGATAAAATTGGGGAACGAAATTAGGTTTGACAGAGGCGATTTAGCAGCGCAGGCGATTTGGCGGCGGAGGCCCCGGCGCCGGCGTCGACGGATGTGAGGCCGCCCTGGCGAAGAGGAAGGAGCGCTCGCCGTGGCCAGCCGGCGGCGGTCGACGGATGCGGAGGCCCTGCGAAGAGCAAGGAGCGTGCCCGCCCGCCCTGGCGAAGAGGAATGACGGCCCAAGCGCGTCCGCCGTGGCCCAGGCGGTGGCGGTCGACGGATTTGGAGGCGAAGAGGAAGGAGCCCGAGCTCCCAGGCCAGGCTCTGCATCCCCTTCCCGGCGGTGGTGGCAAGCACCGCCCTCGCACGGCTCACGCTGCACGGCCGTGCTCTGCTCTTCGTCAGCAGTGACGACAGGGGTGTCTCCACCACGCTTTGCAAGGATGCTAGCGCAGTGCATTTGCAAGGATGCTAGAGCTAGGCCTTTGCAGAGTTGTTGATGTAGTTTGTTTGTTCAATCTGTGGAAATTAATGCCAGGTTTGGCAGATTGTATGAAATTTTCACAAATTTGTATGAGAAGCACTTTGTAACCTGTGGAATTTGCAATTGCAATCAAGTAATTTTGGGTCAATCATGTTGGCAGTAATTTACTAACATTTGAATAGTACATTTGGTACCAATTGTTGGACAATTTTGCTGTCATAAAGTGGATAAATGGACTTGTTCATATAAGCCTGGACAAAATTTTGGCAATAATCTGCAACATTGTAGTGCATAAACCTAGGACATTTAAAGTGCTTTTTCAAGTGCATAAACCTGGGACAATAAAGTGCATTTCAAGTGCATAAACCTGGGACATTAAACTAAACATTACTGAAAGTACATGTGTTGCCCCATGCGTGGTTTTGGTAATTAATGACAATCCTTATGGACTAATGTTTGCATTGAGATATACTTGTAGATCTTGTCCATAGGAAAAGATTGGAGTTCATGTGTTGGACTCTAGAATATTACATGATGACCAAGGTTCCATCCAAGAGTTTATATGAAGAATGGTCATGTGAAGAGTTGAGCATATTGCAAGTATGTCTTGAAGGTTTCAAGACATCATCTTCATGAAGATAGAGCTTAGCAAGGCTTTCCCATAATGGTGTATGGGGAGCATTTGGAGAAGTCTTCATCAAGCATGTGCTAGCAAGCACAATCAAGAAAGGTGTTCCAACTTGAGGGAGTCAAGATCATCATCATCTAGCTCAAGTGGAATGCGCAAGGCAAAGGTATGATCTTGATAGGTTTTCTATTTTACCGGTCTCATGGTGTGGGAGACCGGGTTATAGGATAGATGGCGTACTATCAAGAGGGGCTCTCAAGTGAGTAACTTGATCGCATCTTTATGGAGAGCTCAAACCTTTGCATACTTGGCATATCATCTTTCTTGGTTCTTATTTGGTTCTTCTCCTTGTTGGGTTTTGGTGCTTGTTGTGATCCTCATGACAAGCCCAAGTTCTTCGAAAATGGATTTTGGATGGAAAACTTGTTGCGCTCTCGGTGTTGGAAATATTACCGGTCCTCCTCGAGATAACGTCCGCACCTCCCATGTGTGATATCTCCACTATATTTGTGACCCTTAATATTTTGTAGGAAAGCTCTTGTCGCTACCTTTCCAACCTCGTTGGTTTCATCTCGTTTGGAGCTTCCTTGCAAAAATTATTGCATATCAGGATTTACCGGTTGTTCTTATTTAGAGAAGGTTTACCTTTCTACATTTGGTTTTATCCTCACATGATGGACTATGATGTTGCTCTGCATAATCTTGAAGGGCTCTTCGTTGCGATTCCAACGAGTCCAAGAACATCGAAAACGGAGTCCGGATGATCAAGATATGTTCGTTTTCGTATTGGGCGTTTTTGCAGTTTAAGGCGGCCGGACCCCGGGCCGGTTTTGGCCGGCCTCCAGGCCGGTTGTGTCGGCCACGCGCCCGGACCTCCAGCCGGTTCATGCCGGCCTCAGGTCCGGTTCTCTCGGTCGCTCGGCCGGACCCCCAGCCGGTTTTGACCGGCTCCAGGTCCGGTCCTGCCTCGTGCACCTCTGCTGGCTCCCAACACCCCGGCCGGACCTCAAGCCGGTTTAGTCCAGCCCAGAGGCCGGTTCCCTCGGGTGGCAGGCCGGACCTCCAACCGGTTTATGCCGGCCCCAAGACCGGATCCTCCCTGCACTGCACAACGGTCATTTTTTAAGGGAACCTAATTAAGGGGCTTTCTTCCCCAACGGTTCCCTAATCTCTTGAGCAAGTTTTTCTCCCCTCTCTCCTCCATTGTTGACATTTGGAAAAGCTTGCCTTCCTCTCAATCCCTCCCATGATTCTTGCACATCTTTGAGGAAAAATGAGAGGAGATCTAGATCAACATTTCCACCAATCCATTCCTCCTCTAAGTGAGGGGAACCTAGTTGATCTTGATCTTGGAGTTCTTGGTGTTTCTCCTCCATTGTTCTTCCTCTCTTATTCCCCCATAAGCATTTGTTGCTTTGTTGGAATTTGAGAGTGAAGAACTTGAGCACTTCTTGTGTTCTTGCCATTGCATTGTGTTGCATCGGTTTGTGCTCTCCACGAGGATTCGTGGAAGTTGAAAGCTTGTGAACTTGTTACTCTTGGGTCTTTGGACCCTAGACGCCCGTGTGGTGGTTGAGACCCTTGTGTGGTCACTTGTAGCTGTTCGGGAGCCCCCAATCCCGTCGTTGGTTGTGCCCCGGATCGTTGTTGAAAGGCTCCGGATTTCCGCCTCGAAGGATTCCGATAGTGGAAGGTGAACCAAACCTTTGTGGTGCGGTTCATCGGAGAAGAAGGTGAAACCTTTGTGGTTGTTGAACCATTGTGTTGGTTCACACCTCTCCAACAAGACGTACTCCCCTAAAAAGGGAGGAACTCGGGAATACATCCTCGTCTCCACGTGCCTCGGTTATTTCTATACCCGAGCTCTTTACTTATGCACTTTACATTGTGATAGCCTTCGTGCTTGAAGTATTCTATATTGCTATCACCTTGTTGCTTGTCTTGCTTAGCATAAGTTGTTGGTGCACATAAGTGAGCCTAGTTTATTTAGGTTGTTGGCTTGTTAATTTAAACACATAGGTTTATTCCGCAATTATCAAGACTAAACCGGAAAATTTTAATCGCCTATTCACCCCCCCCCCCCCTCTAGGCGACATCCTTGTCCTTTCAATTACACCTAGCAGTACATAATTGAAAGTGCACAAACATTACATGTTTGCAACAAAATATTCTCACAGAGGAGACATGACACAGGACTTTAGCATCAGTAGTTGCCACTGCAATTGAAATACGCATAGCTTGGCACAGAAGATGCAGATCTTCATCTTCCCCTTTTTGCTCCAGTGCCTCTGCCTCTAGAAGCATTTGTTCGAGGCAGTGAAGATGAAGATGCTCCAGGTTCAGAGGGTGCAGATCTTTTTCTTGGAGGTTTGAACTTGCTTGCTGGTGCATCTGGAGCAGCAGTTCTTGGTGGAGCTGGGGCAGCAGGTTGAGAACTTATTGGTGCAGCCGGGGCAGCAGTTCTTGGTGGAGCTGGGGCAGCAGGTTGAGAAGTACTACCTTGTGCTTGCTGGAGAATTTAAAATATGCCAAGTTATGTCAAATAAAGGTTGTAAAAACACCTAGAGCTCGAATGTAAATGCAAAACTAATTAATAATCATCTAATACCTCTGCTTTCTTGCCATTGCCATTAACAAGGTGTGCATTTTCCAACACAAATCGACGGCAAAATCTGACCAAAAATCCTAACTTTATAACGGCAAGAACAGCCCCAATTCTGCTCGTATAAACCCTAACCCTAGTGATGCGAAATCAACGAAAAAATTACTGCTACCGGAGGAGGAGGTCGGGGATATTACCTTCGCTTTCTTTCTTCCTCGCCTCGTCACGATAAACACCTGCGCGGCCTTCACCCACCCGTCGCCATTGCAGTCGCCAAAGCAGAGGAGAATGCCAGGGGACGGGAGCTGTGGAGAAGAAGTGGACTGGAGGGCCTCACTGGGCCGGCCCATGCACTTTGCACACATGCGCATCACCGATCCCAGTATCCCACCACCGATCCCAGTCTCCCCTTGCCACGTACATAATCCTTGTTTGGGAACGACTGTCGGGTTCGATTTAGACCGAGAATGGTTAGTTCAGGGTCCAAATTTCGGGGATTGAGAGTTGGAGGTTTGATTTATCCACTGCCTACAAGTTCAGGGTTTAAAATGGACTTCTTCCGCTTTTAGATGAGAGCTGGAGGTGTCTGTGGCACCTGATTTAGGAGTCGTAACACGATCAGCTTCACCAAATGAGTTTTGCTTGGTTTTTTTTTGCTGGTATGAGTTATTCTTGGTTCACCGTAGGAAATATGGAATAGTACTTTTATAGATGTATACTCATAGTATAAAATGGAACTGTTACATTAAGGAGTTCAAAATGGAAATTATAAAGTGTCAATCCATTGTGACATTCCCTCTTTTAAGCTTGGCTTTGCATAATGCATAATAAGTGCAAAGTTGTCTTTGAACAAGTTGAAACAGTCATGTTGATTGATATGTGCGCCATCGAAGATGATTTTATTCAAGGACCGTGCTACTAAGGTCACGTGCCCCAGATTAGTTTAGCGTGGGCACGGATCGCATATGGAAAGTGAGCCATGCATGCATGCAACCACGTAGATTCCTTTAGGTTTTCGAAATTTAAAATGTTTTATCTCTTATATCGTAAATCAAAATTCAGATCTGTTTTCATAATTGGCTTTGTCGCGACGAGATATTCGAAACTAGATCCCATGTTGACTTGTTTCGGTAAAAAAAAATGCCCGAAGTTGCCAGATTACAATCACTTGGTCACCAGGTACAATTAAGTTGATTACCAAATTAAATTTAAATAGTTTTCTGGACTTTTGAACTTCGTTTCTTATCGATGTGAGCCTTTACCGATGGTAATGACATGTTTTACGTGCTTAGAGTGAATCAAATACTCACTCTGTTGACATGTAGATCATTGCTACGACGCAAAAACATGTAAAAATTATCTGGCTGTGTATTATTTGGTTGGTAACTCTTAAGTACTAATACGGTAACTACGGTACTATAATCTGGCTGTGTATTATTTGGTTGGTAACTCTTGAGATCTCGTTTTAAAGTACTCGTCAAGACGAATCCAGCGGTGAAAACAGAACATCAATTGATTAACGATTTAAAAGATAATTCATTTTAAATTTACGGATCGTGGAAAGATTCCCTGCATGCATGCACACGTGGCTCCCTGCCCTTATAGGGAATTAGAGATGGATGGGCGTCGGACTAAATAATTACGTGGGGCACGTCTCCTTGTTAGAATAATCGTTTATTCAATGATTCCACTTGCTCCAACATCAACAGTAAGAATCTCATTGAAATAGATGATTTTATGTCGAGCTCTACCCTCGAGTAGCATGCCCATGAGTGGGAGATCATTATTCCACTCAATGTTCATCTTCCACCCGAAAATCGCACTAAAGTCACATGAAAAAAAAGACGCAACATATCTACATAGGGGCAATCCTCACATAGAACACGGTCATAAGACACCACATTGGTTTTTTTCCCTCGCAATTAGATCTATGATATTTAACATGTCTTGAAGAAAGATCTAGAAAAAGAATCTATGCTTCTGCATAATGCATGATTTCCAAATCCTTCTGATGGGCCCAAACCATTATATATCTTCTTCCTAGAGAATGAATTAGAGCCCCCACCCCCAACAATCTTTCTCATTAATGTCACTTCTAATTTTGAGGAATGCATATAAGACATCATGTTGCTTACCAGCTATGATGGAAAGTGGTAAATGAAAGAGTTCAAAATTATCACTTTTGGAGCAAGCAACAATTTCCTCTTTGAGTGAGATGTTTTGATCATTAGCAAACGATCACAATGAGGGTACCTATCTCGCATAGTCCCCTCGGTCCATTTATCATTCCCCATCCTAAGAGTGGATCCATCCCCACCAATACAGCAAAAATGGGCAACGACGATATCAAACAAAGCAAGACATTCCTTCCACCAAAATAACTCACAATGATTGGATGTGAGTAGTGAGCTTATCAGATCAGTTGTACCAAAGGGATATCCTGCTTGTCATGAATTTATTGAGATATTTCATAACGAGAGCAACATTCTGAATTACTAGGTGCTCATGTCTGTCCCTGTCGTCGCACGGTGCTCTCGCTTAAACTAACAACCGATCGAGCTTCCTAATCACGCGTAGAGGGGTGTCGGTTCGTGTGTTTCTTCCCCGGAAAACCGGAAGCACAAGGCGACGCACCACCGCCTCCAAATTCCGATGATGAATAGTTCCTGACTTAGCTTTGTGAAATTTGACAAAATTAACCCTTTTTTGAAACTTCAGCCAAAAATAACCCTTTTTTGAAAAAATTTCTAAAACTAACCATTTTTTGTGGCTCCCGCAACGGCGGCGCCACACCTACATGTGCAACGCCCCAAGCTGGGGCGCCACACCTCTGCACGGGTAGCGCCCCAAGCTGGCGCTACCCGTGCAGAGGTGTGGCGCCCCAGCTTGGGGCGTTGCACATGTATGTGTGGCGCCGCCGATGCGGGAGCCACACAAAAGGATTAGTTTTAGAATTTTTTTCAAAAAAGGGTTATTTTTTGCTAAAGTTTCGCCAAAGACTTAATTTTGTCAAAATTCACCTTAGCTTTTAGCTTTTGGTACACGCACGGCGGCAGCGTTGAGTCGATCCTATTATGAATAGTTCCTGACTTACACTGGCAGGCATGGTCACTGTTGAAGATAGATGGATCGTGGTTCAAGTGTCACGTCTCGCCAGAAAGGCATACTACGCAATACCAGTAGTATACTAAACCAATAGATAGACAAATGATACCCGAGATAAAGTTGGAAAATAAATAAAACTAGGCGAGATGGCGCCGGCGACATGTATTTTGTGTTTAACTTAGTGTTAAATTAGAAAGAAATATGTATATGTCCGTAAAAAAAAAGTTAAAACATGAAAGTTGTTTGGAAGGGTGATATCCATCTACTCGTCAAACGAAAATTCAAACGGATGACTGAGTGCGACGAATTTGACAAAATTCGTCGAATGTTTTTGCGAATTTGGATCCAAAATTAAGGAGTTAGAGTCAACCAAACTCGAAACCGATCACGAGAATGGAACCTACTCGTCGACGCGCATATATTTCATGTATATATTATTATGAAAAGGAGAGCGGATCGTATTTTTGGGAAATGCGAGGGGTTTTTCGCAAAAGGGCAGGCAACCTGTCTCAACCGGTACTGTTCACGAGATGTTACTGTTCACGCGGGAGAACGACCGGCCTGCTCATGCGGGAGACCGACTGTTCATTTCGGCGTACTATTCATTAGCAATATATTGTGACTGTTCATCGCAGAAACACTGTTCACATATTGGAACTCCTCACCGCGGGTACCGGTGCTGTTTAAAGACGCTGTTCATCGGCGCGCACTGTTCATCGATGTTCAGGGACACTGTTCATCGGGAAGGAGTGGATCTGGGCCGTCGATTGAGGATCGGACGGCCGGGAAAAAACGCGCGGATGAACAGTACGCGGAGGGCTGAGAGGGCGCGGATTGTTCCGCCCTGCTTTTTTAGGCAAACAAATATTCTCCCATTTCACTAGACAGCTATCAATAAATTCAAGTGTGATCTAGAAATCGGGGATTTGAGGGAACACATAGCAAAGTTAGGGATAGCTGTTATAAGAGCATCTCCACTCGCGGCGCCCAAACGGCCGCCCAAACGCCTTCCGGACAGGTCGTTTGGGCGCCGTCCGGACTACTTGGCGCATTTGGGCGCCCTCGCTCCCCACTCGCGGCGCCCAAATCGCCCGGCCCAAAGGTTTTTTTTCCCCGAACAAGGTTTTGCAAATTCGAATGTGCCGCCAAAATACACTACGCCAAAATATGTCGCCAAAATACGCCGGGAGATGTCGTTGCCCGGCGTCTGCTTGTCGCCGCCGCCGTCGTCGTCGCCGATCTAGATGTTGTCACCGGGCTGGGGCACGTAGCCGTAGCCGGGCTGAGTCATGTCGGGGTCATCGACGATCATGTCGGGGTCATCGTCGACCTGGCCGTCCGCGCCGTGGCCGGTCTGGGCGCCGTGGTTGCCGCCGTTCTCGGCGCCGTTCTCGAGCGGAACGAGCCCAAGCTCTTGCAGGATCGCGGCGCGATACATGTTGTGCGCCGCCCTCGCCAACGGGTCCAAGTTGGAGACGTCGATCATGAAGTCCTGACTCCTCTTCTTGACGGCGGTCTCCTACACACAAGGAGCAAGGCCGGTAGCCACGACTCGCCTATGCACACGTCTATTGTACATGCCATGGCTACAAAACGCGGGTTCATACCTGCATGAGCTCCGGGGCGTCGGGAGTCATTCCGTCGATCACATGGGAGGCGCCCGCGTCGAATGAAAGGCTCCGACCGGCGGTCGTTTGGACGGCGGGATCTCTCCGCATCGCCGGCGAATTCAGATCGACGGGGTGGTTTAGATCCAGGCCACAAGAAGGGAAGATGACGTTGGGGTCGAAGCCGCCGTGATGCTGGCTGTCGCCGTACTCAGGAGAGAACCTGGTGCGAGGCGTGGCGGCGGCGCTGTCAGCGAAGAAGGAGGAATTCGACGGCGAGCCGCCGACCTTGCATCGTAGAGTGGCACTGCTCTCTTGGCTTCCTCCCAAGGCGAATGCTTGGTTCAAGGCGGCGACGGTCTTGTTCATGGCGGCGATCTTCCTTGCCGTCAATGGCGCCGCCGTGCCGAGCCGTTTCCTCTCATTCTGCTTCACGCGGCGCCCGGCACGGCTCTGCGTGTCCAATCGGCGCCGGAGTACGTCGAGGTCCCAATCCTCCTGCCTCATCGCCTCCGGCTTCTCCCTGGGCGGGGGGGGGTCTTGCGCTTGACGCCCAGCGTCTTCCCCGCCGCCTTTGTCCCCGCCGCCTTCGTCTTCGCTGCCCCCTTGGGTGCCGGCGGCGCCATGGAGCCGGCGCGGCGCGAGGGTTTTTTCTTTTGGCGGGAGAGATGGCGGGGGAAATGCGATTTTTGTGGACGAATTGGGGGAAGCCGGCACTTATTGCGATCGTCGTCTCACTGCCAGGCGTGGCCCACGCGTCGGAGGCCGACGTGGCGTCGCGTTTCCTTCCGTCCGGGGCCGCCCCAAGTTGAGGGCGTGGGCTGGGCGTGCCGGACACAAAACTGGGCCGCGCCGGACCGAATTCGCGTTTGGTCGCCGCGAGTGGGGGCGATTTTGTGTCCGGCACGCCCCAAAGGCGTTTGGGCGGCCGTTTGGGCGCCCCGACTGGAGATGCTCTAATAGATTTTACAACAATGGATGTGCCATCATAAGAAAACCTCGCAGCAGCAACCTCGTGAAGCTCATGCTGGTCTATGTCAAATAGTCTGCCCTTCGCATAGAAGACTAACAACTCTGATTCTCATGACGAGCTCTGAATATGAGAAATACCTGTCGGGAAGATCTTTATCGATACGGTTCTTGCAAATACATTGACTTCTTGCTATAAGAAGTGTTTAAATACATATTCCTCCAAATAAAGTTGTGAATGGATTTCTCAATTAAGCATGAACCTCGATAGACCGGAGCAACTTAGACAAATATATCAACAACTACACCACTAAATCATCTTAATTAGATTCTTCGGAAGAGTTTTCTAGTGTGTTGGTGTTGTAAGAAATTAACCTTTTTTCCTTAGACTTAGCCAGACTTACATATATTTGCACAGTGATTACTGAGTAATATAAATGGAAATAGCTAAGGACGTGCTAAGGCTGCAACTAGCTATAGGTTATTTGCATGGAGTACAACACCTTTTGCATCTCTCGAAGGACTCTTTCGCCAACTTGCCTTGTTTATGAACCTTTGTTTATACGTCATGGGGACACGCGCATATGCACGTGATGCATGAGCATGATTTATCCTGGCCTAAGGCATCGATAGCGAACACTGATGACGTCGACGACGCACGCGATGCCGGAGCAGAGCAAGAGGCAGCTGAGGCGCAAGCGGACGGCGGCGGCGACGCTGCTTCTGGCGTACGCGGCGCTGGCCATGGAACGCGCCGACGCGGCGCTGCTTCCGGCGGTGTACAAGGAGATCGGCGCCGCGCTGCACGCCTCGCCCACCGCGCTCGGCTCCATTGCGCTCTCCCGCTCCGTCGTGCAGGCCGCGTGCTACCCGCTCGCCGCCTACCTGGCCGCGCGCCACGACCGCCTCACCGTCATCGCCCTCGGCGCCTTCCTCTGGGCCGCAGCCACGTTGCTCATCGGGCTGTCCACCACCTTTGCGCAGGCCGGTGAATCTTGCACAGTCTTCTTCATGCTCACCGTATGTGCGTCAATGCTTTGAACCAGAGGAGCTCATATCGCTCGGATAATGCAAATATTGCAGATGGCGGTGACAGCGGCACTGAACGGCGTCGGGCTGGCGCTGCAGATCCCGGCGATTTTCGCCTTCGTCGCAGACTCTATCGACGGCTCGAACAGAGGCATGGCCTTCGGGTGGCTCATGGTGGCCAGCAAGGCCGGCACCGTGGGGGGCACCACCCTCGGCCTCCTCATGGCCCCCACCTCGTTCTTCGGCGTTCCAGGTTGGCGGCTCGCCTTCCTCCTGCTCGCCGCCATGGGGGCGGCGGTCGGCGTGTCCATCCGCGCGTTCGCGGCCGCCGGCAGCAAGGCCCCGGCCCGGGCCGCCAAACCGGTGCGGCAGGAGCTGCAGGAGTTCACAAGGGAGGCGAAGGCCGTGCTACGGGTCCCATCGTTCCAGGTCATCGTGGCGCAGGGGCTCACGGGCTCGTTCCCCTGGTCGGCGCTGTCCTTCACGGCCATGTGGCTGGAGTTGGTCGGGTTCTCCCATGGCGAGACGGCCGCGCTGATTACCCTGTTCAAGGTTGCCACGTCGCTGGGCGGCCTCTTCGGCGGCAAGATGGGGGACGTCCTCGCCGGGAGGCTCAAGAACTCGGGCCGCATCATCCTCTCGCAGATCAGCTCCGGCTCGGCGATCCCCCTCTCGGCCGTCCTGCTGCTCGCACTCCCGAACCACCCGGCGAGTTTCGCCAAGCACGGCGCCGCGATGTTCGTCATGGGGTTCATGGCCTCCTGGAACACCTCGGCCACGAACAGCCCGATACTGGCCGAGATCGTGCCGCCGCGGTCGAGGACGACCGTGTTCGCGCTGGACCGGACGTTCGAGGCCGTGCTCGCCTCGTTCGCTCCCCCGGTGGTCGGCCTGCTCGCCGAGCGCATCTACGGCTACAAGCTGGTGCGTCCTGCAGCGGGCGGCGCCGAGCACGCCGACTCCGTCGAGACGGACCGGCACAATGCGACCTCCCTCGCCAGGGCCCTGTACACCGCGATCGCCATCCCCATGGCGCTGTGCTGCCTGGTCTACTCGTTTCTGTACTGCACATACCCCAGAGACAGAGACCTGGCGCGGGCGGAGACGGTGCGAGATGAAGGTGGAGCCCGTGCCGGCGGCGAAGGGTCTGACTCCGGGGATGAAGGGGAGGGCGAGAGGGAGCTGCTGCCGCAGTGAGCGGCGTTGACTGGGCGCGGTAACAATTTTTTCTCTGTAGAAGTGCCACGCGTGCTACTATGTGCACACACTGACTGATCGATCCAAAAAAAAAAAGTACAGTACGATCTACGACGGGACATTATACTTTTCACTGACGTCCTTTCCATGATTTCGGATTTGCGTCATTTCGAAGTTGAGACCACCGAGCAATAAATATTTCTTGAACGACTATTTCCCGGTCGATTTATAAATAAAAGAAATATTTCTCGAGAGTAGTTTGATGGGGATATTTCTCTCCCGTGTGTTTGCACGGATCATAAATATTGCATGGTTCGCAAGGTTCTTAAGGTCGATTTGTAAATAGATATTTCTTCGGTCACCTTTTTTTGGATAACAACACTGATATTTCTTATTTTCTAGTCCCTCGGTTCCAAATGATAAGATGTTTTAGATATTTTAATATAGTCTACCTACGGTTTGAAGTGAAGTGAGTGAATCTACGCACTAAAACGCGTCTAGGTACATCCAAATAAAAAAAAGCTAAACTATCTTTTTTTTTTCGAAATGGAGTGAGTAAACACAATTGCCTTTTGAAATCCTTGATAATTGCCATAAGATCTCACGAATGACAAATTAAGCTGACGCCATTTCGATGAAGCGTACGCTCATGTTGTGGCATTGTTTTCTCTTTTCGCGAAAACGCAAAAAACATCGTGTTTCAATGTATTGATAGAAACAAGGTGTATGTACAGCTCGGCTCCCTTATCCTCTCCCTCTACTGTTCGAGAGAGGCGACCAAAGTTCTCAGCGCTCGCCGGCGGATCCGCCGCTCCCCTTCGCCTCCAGTCGCCGTTCTGGCGCCGTGAGGTGGAGGGGAGCTCCGGGATCTCGTCCCGCGTGTAGATAGGTAGAAGTAGGTCTCTGTTTCTCTCTCCCGCGATGCTGTCGAAGACGGCGGTGGCGGCTTCGTCTTGTTGGAGTCTGTCCTCCCCCTCCTTTCCCCGTTCCGGCTGTGATGCCGGGGAGGTAGTGGAGGTTCGTCGGGCGTGGATCTGCGCCTCTGCTTCTCCGGCCGGCCTCGGCGGCGAGGGGAGGAGCGGGTGGGGGTCGGCGCTCCTTTTTGTTTGCAGGAGGTTCTGGTGGGCGTCTTCGTCGACGTTTCAGCTCCGGCCGGCCGTGGTGGCGAGGGGAGCTGCGTCCGGAGGTGGTGAGGGGCTCGGGGTGGTGGGGCTAGGCGGCGCGTCGCCGGCTGGAAGAAGGGAGGTAGCGGGAAGTGACTGCTGCGGCCGTGCTCGTTCAGCGGCGTTCGGATCCGTCCTCTAGAGGCGGACAGCTCTTGCGGCCTTCTACATGGTGGGGCGGCGACTTCTTCTTCGCGGCGAGTGGTACGGCGGCGGCGCCGTCGCCTAGCTTCTTGGGGAAAGCTGGTGGATCTGGTTGTGATCTTTCAGGCAGCTCGGGGTGCTCCGTGCAATTTTCTGGGTTCTTTTGTGTTTTCTTTGTTTCTGTTGGACCTAGCTGTAATTTGTACTGAGTTTCCTGTTTTATAAATCAGATCCTCCTAAAAAAAAAAGGTGTATGTACAAGCATAGAGCAAGGCCGGCTCTATATTTTTCGGGGCCCTAGTGCAAGGTTCAAAAATTGGCCCCTAGATTTACTATATATCTACGCACATGACGTAAAATATTAAAAGTTTACATCTAACCACATATTCTTTTTCAAGACGTCCATAAATAATTGATATAAGCAATTAAGCAATGTCATATTACGACAAAAAAATCTAAACGAGTTTCAAAATATAACAAATAATATTCCCTTCTAATTTGATTACCTCGAATAATGCTTCATTGCTTCACAAAAAAACTTCTTCGGGCATTTCTGGACGCAAAATCATTGAGGACAATTTCAAGATCAATGTTGTCCAAAATATCCTTCTCAATACAGCATGTAGCTAAGCCATTCAATCTGTCTTGTAACATAGTTGACCTCAAACAATTTTTCAGTAGTTTGAGTTTAGAGAAACTTCTTTCAGCGGAGGCTACAGTCACATTTTCCTCTCCCATTCTGTCCTCATTATCATCAACATCAATATCTGCATTTAAATACGACAATTTGTAATTAGTTACTTACTTACTGCTACAAAAATCGAACCTAGTTAATTAACAATTACTTACTGTGATTCGATTGTTCGTTAGCTTCATGATCATCATTTGAATTATGCTGATCATCTTCTCCGTGTTCAGATTCTTGCCTTTGATTTCCAACACCACTAGTACCAGCTCCCGGAAAATACCTATTTAAAGCACCTTTTTGTGACTCAATAAGTTTATTCTTTCGTTTTCTCCTTTTCCTTTTATCAGCACCGGATTTATGTTTCGGCGGCATTGTAACGCCTAAAATTGCAATTTAGGAATTGGGATCAGATCAACTAGACTAGGGCAATATGTAGTGTAGCCATCGAGAGCAGACTAGCAGAGGAGAGATTGCACTGACGGACGTACCTGACGGTGGAGGATGATGGCCGTCGCCGAACAGGTGCAAGGCGCTCCGTTTCCGGCGGTCCGATTTTCTCCAGCGCGGCGAAAGGCGGCAGGCGACAAGCGGAGAACACGAACAGGCGAGGCGCCGAGGCGAGAAAAGCTAGCCAGCAGATCGACTGATCGATTGATATCGATTGGCCTTAGGTGTGTGCCTGCCTACTGTCTTTTCCTCTCCCTTATGGGCTACTGGCCTGGTGCGCTTGGGCCTTTACATTTTTTCTGCTTACTAATACATAGACATACATATGTAGGTATGGGGCCCCCTCAGCCATGGGCCCTTGTGCGCTGCACAAGGTCGCCTAGGGCCTAAACCGGGCCTGGCCTAGAGACAAGCCACGCCACACCATACAACTCAATACAGCGACCTAAATTAGGGGAGCAGGTGTGCGAGGCCACTGGCCCCTGCGCTCACCCAAGAACGAGCCTCGGTCTTGATGGTTTCCACCAAAGCGTCAACGGAGGGACGTGCGTTGTCGAAGACGATCGCGTTCCGTTGCTTCCAAATCCACCACGACGTGAGCATGATCACTGAAAATGTGCCATTACGCTGCGAGAGAGGGGTGTAGTTGAATACCAACGACCACCAATTCACGAAATCGTCCTCCACAACAATCGTCTCGATGTGATCGTATCCAGGATAGAACCTCGTGCCAAATCGTCCGTGAGAACGAACACCCGTGAGAATGCGGGACACTGACTCCGTCATCTGGTCACACATCGGATAGCTTGCTGGGTGTGGCAAGCCACGGCGTGCGAGTCTCTCCCCTGTCCAGCAGCGATCCAGGCAAGCCAGCCAAACAAAGAACTTCACCCTTGGCGGTGCCCATGTCTTCCAATTCATCTTCCAAGATCTCGACTTGACCGCCCCTGAAACAGAGCGTCATAGCAAGACTTAGAGGAATAGATGACGTCAGGTGTCCAATTGATGACGTAAAAACACACGTTCGTTGGGAGACCCAAGAGGAAGGTATGATGTAGTGCATCAGCAATTTTCCCTTATAATCTACCAAGGTTATCGAATCCAGTAGGAATTGGAAGAGCTTCAACACGGTGTCAGCGGCGCCGTTTACGATTACTGACGTGGACCTGCACACAACACAATCAAAGTACTTTACCCCACCGAAACAGGAAGGTTGTCAATCTCCCCGGCTTGCTGAATACAAAGGATTAAACATACGGTGTGGAAAATAATGATGAGTGCAAAAAGGAATAACGAGAAAATAAATGCAGAGCGTGGTGGAAACGGTGTTTTTATCAGTGTGGAATAAAGGACCGGGGTCCACAGTTCACTAGTGGTGTCTCTCCATAAAACAGACAAAGCAAAGTTGTTTTCTCCCTAGTGGCAACAGCACATCCCCGTTCTTAGACGTTTCTGTCAATCGTGCCCAGACTCACAGGAGGCATGAACCCACTATCTAGCATAAATACCCTCTCTTGCAGTCATTAGCATCTACTTGGCCAAAGCATCTACTAACAACGGAGAGCATGCAGGAACATAGATAAAACATGGATATAAATAGATGAACAAACTTGATCATAACTTCACAATTCATCGGATCCCAGCAAACACAACATATAGCATTACATAAAGATGATCTTGATCATGTTAAGCAGCTCACAAGATCTAAACATGATAGCACAAGGTGGAGAGACTACCAACTAGCTACTGCTATGGACCCGTAGTCCCGTGAAGAACTACTCATGCATCACTCCGGAGGCAAGCATGGTGATGAGGAGCCCTCCGGTGATGATTTCTCCTCGGGCAGGGTGCCAGGAAGAACTCCAGAACCCTCCCGAACTAGGGTTAACGACGACGGCGGCGACAGAACTTTTCGTGGATTTCTGATCGGGTATTTAGGGTTTCCCGAATAGATGTAATTTATAGGCGAAAGAGGAGCGCCAGGGAGGCGCCAGGTGGGCCAGGTGAGGTGGCGGCGCGGGGCCACCCCTGGCCGCGCCGTGGGCCCGCCTCCCTCCTAGGTTTGCCTCCTGGGCTTCTCCTTCGGACTGGTGCTTCGTTCCCGTGCAGAAATAAATCAGGTAACTTGGCGTGCCTTTCCGAGAATATTCCAGAAGAGTTTTTCTGAAACAAAAAGACAGCAAAAAAGGAACTGGCACTATGGCATCTTGTTAATAGGTTAGTCCCAGAAAATGCATAAAATGATACAAAGTGTAAATAAAACATGTGGTGTTTAATATATATCAGGCATGGAACATCAAAATTATAGATACGTTTTGGACGTATCAAGCATCCCCAAGCTTAGTTCTTGCTCGTCCTCGAGTAGATAAACGATAACAAAAAGATAATTTTTGAAGTGACATGCTACCAACATAATCTTGATCAAATAGTAATGTAAAGCATGTGACTGAGATCAAATTATTCAAAGTAAATGTCTATATTGATATTAAACAAACTGATGATAAAACAAGACAGTTAAAAAAGTCAAAATCTTTCATGGATGATGCTCTAAAGACATGAAACCATACAAAGTTCATTATAGATGATTTAAGTATTCAGTGTAGAAGTTCTATCCTTCTACTCAAGCATCAAGCAATCTTTCACAACACAGAAAGGATCCAGTCAAGTAAAAGCAAACATGAACGTCATGAATCAACTGTTTCGAAGTTTTACTCAACCGGTGAGCGTAAGCATTTGGTTTTGGCACCAGGATGTTATGGCAAAGAGAATAATAATGGGGGTTTGGAAGGCCATGGAAGAAAGTCTCACAAAGCTATAAGTGATCATTAGACAAGAGGAAGTCTTATAATCGAAGCTATGCAAGGAGTAGTGATTGCCATGCAACGGATGCACATAGAGCTATATGTGTATGAAAGCTCTCAATGGAACTAGTGGGGGTGCATCCAACTCGGTTGCTCACGAAGATCTAGAGCACTTTTGAGGAGGCTCATCATTGGAATATACAACCCAAGTTCTATAATGAAAATTCCCCACATAGTTATACTAGTAAAACATGAAAACTCTCTCTCATGGAGTATAGGTGCTAAACATGAGCACAAATGATGATTATGAAAATGCAGGTGCTAAACATGAGCACAAGTGTGGATAAAGGATAGTAATGTTGCCCTCTCTCTCTTTATTTCTTTCTTTCTTTTTTTTTCTTTTTTCTGTTTCTCTTTTCGATGGCCTCCATGGCTCTTTTCACTTTTCTCTCCCTCACTGTAGGGCAACATCTAATATGACAACACACTTTTTGGTACAAATAACTCATAATGAACAAAACATGATGTATGAAACTGATGCCTCTGCCAGTGTAGCAGGATGTGCAATGATCTAGCGTAACATGGGTAAAACCACACATCAGCTGTATAGAATCATGCAAAGCAATATATAACAATGAGAATGACAACAAGTCATGTAATGTAAGATGAAGTTGCATGGCATATATCTCGGAACAGCTATGGAAATGCTGTGATAGGTAGTTATGGTGGCTGTTTTGAGGAAGATGTATGGGCTTATGTGTAGGAGAACAAGAGGAAGTCCTCCCACGGGTTTGGATGTACTGGCGAAGTATGCACAACTCTCAATGTGAGCAGAAGGCAATGCACACCGAAGAGGCTAGCAAAATTTGGATGGTGGAAGTGCCAAAAACCGTAGCTCAACATTAGTCAAAAAAAACTCACAAGCTTATTGCAAACAACTAGCAGGTTCAACATTAAGAGCATGATTAAATTTACTCCAAGGAGGGTCGTTCACGGCGGTACAAGTACCCCATTAGATCCCTCGACCTTAGCACGCAACTATGTTATTACGAATTACTTTTCAGACATGAACAACTATCAAGACCAACTACACCTTCAACAATTTTAGTAGAGTTTGTAGCACGGTACAAGCTTTAATAACACAACCACTAATAAATTTTAACTCAAGTAACCATCAAGCATTAACATCTAATTTCTTAATACCTCAAAACATTTGCAAGGAATAAAGTTATCAAAGTTCCATGATCTACAAGACTATGCAAATTTTTCCGTTATACAACTACCACACACTTAGCATTTTCTGTTCCAAGTTCCAACCAGACGCCAATCAACTTATTTAAACAACTCTCCAAACAAATATAAGTGAAGCAAGAGAGTACTTTCTACAAAAGAACTAATAGCTCTGAACAAGAGATACATGAAAAAATGAGAGCTAGAAGCTAACAAAACATAAACAGAATACTCAACAGATATAAGTGAATAATAAGAGTATTCTAAGAAAAAGCGGAGCGTGTCTCTCTCCCACACAAGAATGTTAGGATCCAACTTAGTTATGATCATAAAACAAAACAAAACAAAAATAAAAACACACAGACGCTCCAAGAACAGCATACAACATGTGAAGCAATAAAAATATAGTCTCAATAGAGATGACCAGATAATTGTTGATGAAGAAGGGGATGCCTTGGGCATCCCCAAGCTTAGACGCTTGAGTCTTCTTGATATATGCAGGGGAGATACATGGGAGCTCCCCAAGCTTAAACTTTTCTCTCTTCTTGATCTTCTTGTATCATCCTCCTCTCTTTGATACTTGAAAACTTTCTTCACACAAAGACAACTCGTAGACTTCATTAGAGGGGTTATACATCAAAGCATAAGCTCACTTGGTTCTGTAAAGACACATTGCATAATTTCATTTTAAACACTAGCTACTGTTGCTAATCAAGATCCTGGTCTCCCCCCGAAGAACGTAAATCAATATTTGCAAAAGAGACAATGCAAAACAAAAAAACAGAATCTGTTAAAACCAGAACAGTCCGTAAAGATGAATTTTTTCGAGGTACTTCCGTTACTCAAATCAGAAAACGGTTAACTAACAAAAGATAGGTATAAAGCTCAGACTTCAGCTCAAAAATTTGCAGATTAAGATCACGTTTTGTGAGTTTTTGGATTTTCGTACAGTAAAGAAATAAATCTGTTTCTGGACAGCAAACCAAACTTTAGCACTTTCTTGCTATTAGAGGCTCTTCTTGGCACAACAAAACAAAAATTAAAAGATACAAATGAATTGCTACAGTGACAACAAATCCTTGACTCAAAATAAAAGAAAACAACAGAAAATAAAATTGGTTGCCTCCCAAGAGCGCTTTTCTTTAACGCCTTTTAGCTAGGCACAAAACAAGAATGAAGTATTTTCAAGAGTAGAAGTATCAAAAGCATAACTTGTTCTGACAATAGATTCAAAAGGTTGTTTCATCTTCTTTCTAGGAAAGTGTTCCATCCCCTTTCGGAGTGGAAACTGAAATTTAATATTCCCTTCTTTCATATCAATAATGGCACCAATAGTTCTAAGAAAAGGTCTCCCCAAAACAATAGGACAGGAAGCTTTGCATTCAATATCCAAAACAATAAAATCACCAGAGACATAATTATTGTTAACCATAATAAGAACAACATTCACTCTACCCACATGTTTCTTCATAGTAGAATCAGCAAAATGAACATTCAAGTGACAGTGTTCTAGTGGTGTGATAATAACAGGAGTAGAGCTAGACATAATAACAAACATGAGATAAAAACTAGGTAAACCGAAATAAACTAGGTGCTGATTTTTTTTTGTGTTTTTGATTTATAAATGAAAATAAGATAAAATAAAAATAAACTAAGCAGGACAAAAACAAAGTAAAGAGAATGGTGGTGTGTAACTCTCCTTACTGTAGCTTCCAATTCCCCGGCAACGGCGCTAGAAAATATGCTTGATGACGTGAAAACACACGTTCGTTGGGAGATCCCAAGAGGAAGGTATGATGTAGTGCAGCAGCAATTTTCCCTTGTAATCTACCAAGGTTATCGAATCCAGTAGGAATTGGAAGAGCTTCAACACGGTGTCAGTGGCGCCGTTTACGATTACTGACGTGGACCTGCACACAACACAATCAAAGTACTTTGCCCCAACGAAACAGGAAGGTTGTCAATCTCCCCGGCTTGCTGAATACAAAGGATTAAACGTACGGTGTGAAAAATAATGATGAGTGCAGAAAGGAAAAGCGAGAAAATAAATGCAGAGCATGGTGGAAACGGTGTTTTTATCGGTGTAGAATAAAGGACCGGGGTCCACAGTTCACTAGTGGTGTCTCTCCATAAAACAGATAAATATGTTGGTTAAACAAATTTCAGCTGGGCAATTGACAAAGTGCAGATGCATGACAATGCAAGATATGATAAGAACGTGTTCATTGTTAGATCTATTGGGCATTACATCAATATACATAGACCGCTTACTAGCTGCATCTATGACTGATAATCCACCCCCGGGATAGCTTTCGTGTCTCCCGCGAGTATTAAGTTGCAAACAACAGATAAAATCATTAAGCAAAGTGTGTAATGTAAACAATGCATATGTCATATAGACAAAGCAAAGTTGTTTTGTCCCTAGTGGAACAGCACATCCCCGTTCTTAGACGTTTCTGTCAATCGTGCCCAGACTCACAGGAGGCATGAACCCACTATCTAGCATAAATACCCTCTCTTGCAGTCATTAGCATTTACTTGGCCAAATCATCTACTAACAACGGAGAGCATGCAGGAACATAGATAAAACATGGATATAAATAGATGAACAAACTCGATCATAACTTCACAATTCATCGGATCCCAACAAACACAACATATAGCATTACATAAAGATGATCTTGATCATGTACATGAAAGCATAAGGTGGAGAGGCGAAAGAGGAGCGCCAGGGAGGCGCCAGGTGGGCCAGGCGGGGTGGCGGCGCGGGGCCACCCCTGGCCGCGCCGTGGGCCCGCCTCCCTCCTAGGTTTGCCTCATGGGCTTCTCCTTCGGACTGGTGCTTCGTTCCCGTGCAGAAATAAATCAGGTAAATTGGCGTGCCTTTCCGAGAATATTTCCAGAAGAGTTTTTCTGAAACAAAAAGACAACAAAAAACAGGAAGTGGCACTATGGCATCTTGTTAATAGGTTAGTCCCAGAAAATGCATAAAAATGATATAAAGTGTAAATAAAACATGTGGTGTTTAATATATATCAGGCATGTAACATAAAAAATTATAGATACGTTTTGGACGTATCACCAATGCCAAATTAGCTTGTCCGGCTGCTCAGACAGCTGCACCCCTTGCAAATAGATCTAAGCTTGGACATACTGCCAAAGAGCGAGCGGACTCAGAGCTCACGAGACGTCCGAAATCCACCGGCGCTCCACCAGTGCTTCTCGTACCGTCCTCCTCCTTTTGTGATTTTTTGGAGACCAAAGCGAATAGGTGTGGCGCTATGTGCTTCATCGATTTACCCTCCATCCATTTGTCCACCCATAGCAGAGCCGTGGAGCCGCCCCAAGTCATCTATGAGGAAGCTTAAAAAATTTGGCGCTTCTCCCTAGAGAATTTTTTCTACATTGTGATTCACATAAATGAAATCATTGGGGTTTCCCCCTAAATATTCACTTGTCCTCTCTTTTGGATGAAACTTTCATCCACCCCAAGCTCTTGTCAGATTTTCTGTTTTCCTACGGCGTTAAACATTTTTTGGATCCAAATTCCTGTAATGTTTCAATCTTGTAGCATTCAAGAGGATATGCCACTCCAAATCATGTGTTTTTCATAGTCCCACATATCAATAATCCCGCGGATCAAAGATCAGCTGAGGCTTTAGATATGCTCAAAGCACTACCACCCCAAATACATGAATCTCTTTACCACATAATTTGCACTAGGAGTACATTTTTGTAGACACGAGTAGAACTAGCGTGTGTAAGCATTTGGGTAAGATTGAACTCATCAGAGATAGGGTTTGCGTCTCAACCAAAAATTGACTAACATTGTCACTCTATATCACCGTTCATCATAAGAGAACGACACTATTGCGATGGAGATGAACCAAATGCTCCAATCATCCAACTCCGTGCACGTTTTTTTTGAAACGAGTGCACGTTTGTAGATTGTCTCTCCCACACCATACTTTTAACCGGTACCGAGAAAAGAGAGACACCTTGAACCTTGATGATGCTGGCATCACGAGAAGATATCTAGTGATACTGATTCTCACATAATCCCATGATCACATTTAGAAAAAAGAATTTTTTTAAGTGTCTCAAAAAATTATACTAGAAAAATTGTGAATGTACGCAACTACCTTCAAAATTTTCAGGTCCAAATCCGAACGCACATTGAGAAACAAAAAAAAGATAAATCCGTATTTTGATTTTGGATCTGATTTTTTACAAGTTGTTGACACATACCTTGTGAACATTCACACTTTTTTGTATAATCTTTTGAAAAAATTGAATTGATTTTTTTAAATAGGAGTAGGGGAGCATATGAGAGTTGTATAACTGGATTTTACAGGGAAGAAAATCCAGTTATACAACTCCGGTACTCGGGATTTTTTTAAATAGGAGTAGGGGAGCAAGAACAAGAATCAGTTCAGCACCTGTGTTACTGTGTACCACAGGGCCGCGAATTGGCATCAGTTCCTCCAACTCCGGTACTCGGGGTTGGTCTCTATAAAAGGCAGCCCTCCCCTTGCGCTCCTCCTTCCCCACCCTTTCGCCTAGTGCCCCTAGGCCGGCCTCCGGGCTCCAACCCATAGAAGCTCTAACAAAAATAAATCCCGCGTACAAATCTACCCCCACTGACCTAGATCATATCCCGATCCGCTCGCGCAATTCGCATCCGATTTGATTTCCCCATCAATTATCATCCGCTTCTACGATTCTATCTGGTTCGTTCCTAGGGGCAAGCTAGGGTTGGGAGCCGATCGCGCCGCCGGGGTCGATCGATACCGAGGGTTAGGGTTAGAGCCGCACCGGCACCGGTAAGGGAAATGGAGAAGAAGAAGGCGGCGGTGCCTCTGGTGTGCCACGGCCACTCGCGGCCGGTCGTGGACCTCTTCTACAGCCCCGTCACGCCCGACGGCTACTTCCTCATCAGCGCCAGCAAGGGTAAGCCGTCCGTCCTCTGCCCCGCTCTGGGAGCAGGTATTCGTGTGATTCGTTTGCGCAGTGGGATAGTTGCTGATACGCCCCTGTTCATGAGCGCTGTCTGGATGGATTACGTTTTGGTGGATGAGTAGTGACCAGTGATGTGGTTTTTTGTCGAGATTTAATGTTTCGTTTAATCATATTAGCGTGATTGACTGGCCAGTTCGAAGTTGCGCTGTGCACTGCTAAGATTACACCGATTTGTACGGCTCTAGGTTATCGAATGTGCTGTGTAGTTTGTATTTTTTTTTTGTTAATAAGTAGGACGACTGCTGCATTGCGCAATCATGCGAACTTAAGGTGTTTGAGATGCCATGGTGGAAGTCATTGCAGTTTATGGTCATTTGATGTGCTAATATTGTGTAATTTTTCGTTTTGGTGAGGAGTAGGATGACTGCTGCACTACACAATTATGTGAATTTGTAAGATGTTTGAGATTGGAAGGGTGGATTGGTGAACGGGAGATCTCAACAGTTTACACCCTGATGGTGATGCTATTTAATGCTTTCATTTAGTCTATCTGGTGTGTACGTGTTGCCATGTAGCAGAGTTTTTGCCATATTGGGCAGATTTGGAGGATGAAGCGTCTCAACGTACTTGACGTGGCACTCTTTGTTGTTCTAATTGTGGTCTCTTAGTTCATATGATTCGTTCCAAATTCTTATATGCTTGTATAAGTCTTAAGGCTACACTGTTAGTCACTATGTGTGGTAGTAACTGTAAAGCAACAAATCCCCTGTCCACCACACACACACACACACACACTCACACACAGAGTTGGATAGTATCAAAACCATGTTTATGTCCACAGTTACAAGCATTGTAAATATACTAATGTACATACACACTGAAATGTATGTGACTGGTGAAACTGGTAGAAAAAACTCTGGGTTATGTACGATTGTACATATATTATAAAAAAACTACTGTATGCATATATATCAACTGTGATACTGATATGGTTGCTTCTTTTTTATGTCTCAAACTCATACCGAAGCAGTATCTATATCCGTACATGAACAGTGTTTGTTAGGATCAAATCAGATATTCATCTCTAGCACATGGCATCCAATTTATTCTAGCAGATGGCATCCCATTTATTTAAGTGGCAATGCATGTATCTTCTAGATTTGCACCCCATTGATAGCTAAGAGCGTTCATTAAATTTTGAATCAGTCGATGAATGATCATACGGATGTTTTAGTCTATTTGATGAAGCAATAACCAGTACATGTCCCCTGTTGCAAGTATTAGGATGTTGTAACACGGTGACTTAACTTCTACTTGATATCATATGAGAAATGCTGGAAATAGGTGTGTCCTATGGTGTAAACTGCAGAACATATAACTTAAGATTGTACACCCCATTGAACTTAACTATCCATTAGTGAAATGCACTGTCTTATTTGATTGCTGGCTATCAAATATATCTAATATTGCGTACTTACATTTACAGACTCAAATCCTATGCTTCGTAATGGTGAGACTGGAGATTGGATTGGGACTTTTCAAGGTCATAAAGGTGCTGTTTGGAGCTGTTGCCTTGACACAAATGCTCTGCGTGCTGCCTCTGGATCTGCAGACTTTTCAGCGTATGATTTTCTTATCCTTTATTATTTATTCCATTTAATTTATTCACAAGGTGGAATACATCCCCATTACTGTGCCAATTGATGTTTATCCTACGGATCATGTTCTTTGGCTATGAGTAATGCTTCTTTGCTGGCGGTTCTACGTTCGCTCATTTGTGTTGCAATCTCTCTACTCCTTATCTTCTCCCACAACCGCAGTGGTCTTCTTAGGCAAAGGTGGTGGCAGGGTTAGGATTAAGGTCCAATTTGTAGGGTGATGGTTCACCAGGTCACTTGAGGTCTCGACTGTAGATTTAGGGTGGGGGCGGTGATAGTGCTTTGAGGCGTGGGATTTGAGGGGGCAGTGTGCCAAGCTGGTGGCCTGGCGGGTGGTATATAACCGAGTTAGATTGGGCGTAGGCAGGGGTGGGGAAGAGGGTACCGGCGTGGCGGGAAGAGGCTACCCGCGTGGTGGAAACACAGGGATAATCACGGAACTGGTGGGGCAGTCAGCATGGCAGCGGAAGTAGAGAAAGAGGGCAAGATGAAGAAAATATTGATGGCCTCTAGGGGTGCTCCACTAGTGCGTGACAGTAGCACAATAAAAGCATGTGTTTTTTTGTATATTTCATTCTCTCATCTTGATTTGGAATGTTGCAAAGTTATTTAACCAAATTTCACTGACAACCAGACTTATTTAACTGCACATGTTGCCTTAGGCTTTTTCTCCACTATTGGCTGCATACAGGGTAATAAAAGTCCGAAGATCAAACATGTAAAACATAGTAAAACCTTGCATGCAAATGGGAAATATCTATTTTTAGATTCATAATTTGGTTAGCAACCCGCAATCTGCCTAGTATGGTTACAGTAAAGACAAGAGATTGGACATGAAACTGTCTAGGGTTCATAGAGCTAATTTCTTTTTGTTCTAGTGCAAATTCAATAAAAGGTTAAATAAATTCATTTTGAGCATGGTTTTAAAGGCGACAAGGCGTCCTAAGGCGTTGGGGGGGGCGCCTCACCGCCTAGGCGCTTAAAGCGTAAGGCGAGGCGACGCCTTAGACCATCGGGGAGAGAGCAGAACAGAGACAGGAGAAGGTGAGGGTGGAGAGGAAAGAGACCAGAAGCTTGGTCGGAGAGGCACAAACAGGCAAGCAACAGAGCACCACGGGCACAAGCAGGGCAAGGCAACACACCAGAACAACACCACGGGAACACCACAAGCAGAACAGCACCACAGGCGGAGAGAAAAGAGACCATGGGGGAGAGAGAGGAGCCGCACCTTGATGCCATGCTGGGAGAGGGCTGCGCTAGGGGAGGAGAGGCCCAGAAGCCGGCGGAGGAGGGCGGAAACTGGAGGAGGACGACGAGATCTGGCGGAGGAGCTGCTGGCCGCCTGAGAGGAGAGAGCTCCTCTCTCTCTTTTCAGTTCGATTCCTGCCACGAGTTAGTTCCCCACCCTCTCTCACATCGATTCCTATCTATATTACCCCCCAATTCCTTCCCATTCCCGCCCAATTTCTGTTTCCCGCTCCGTCGAGGAGTGTTTCCCGCTCGATCTGCGCGGCGATGACGAAGGCGTCCGCAAACGACCAGAGCGACGCCTTCTTCGCATAAGCGTCGACCTGGACGCCTTAAATAGCGAATCTGGACGCCTTAGACACGATCATAAGGCGCTCGCGACGCTTTGCCATCCCGGGGCGCTCTGACGCTTAAGCGTCGAGTAGGCGACGCCATTGCGACGCCTTTAAAACCATGATTTTGAGGTTAACTAGCCTCTAGTGCATGTGGGTATACTACATCATTTGATAGGTAAGTGGGAGCTATAAATAGTACATGGAGATGTGCCAAGCAAAGGACACCATAACTTCATTCCTTATCAGTACACAAGGCAAGGGACGATAACATTGTTTCTACTTTACAACTTATAAGACTGGAAACATGTAACAATTACATTGTTTTGTTTCAAACTCCGTAAGAGCCACATAGGTGAGGTCATGAGGATACTAGAAACTTCACAACGATAATTTGGCATGAAGGATTGGGGACAAGATTAGGGGCAGAAGTAGTGAAAAACTTTGGGTATCATCTCATCTGTTTCTGCCGCAAGTTTATGGAAGGTTTACGACTCACAGTATGGAGATATAAGTTAATTTAGGAGTTAATGGGCATCCATAACTTGGCCTGTGTACATGAATTAGTCCATATGGTATACACTGAAATACATATGGATGTTGACTGCTCTCTTTAATGTCTTCCGATGTAGATAGATATTCAAGTTGCAAAACTAGGCTTGCATAAAATGGATTCAGTGTAACTGTAAGATCTGTTCCAAACGTGTGCAAAACAATTCTAACAAGCATGCTTGCAAGAAATAAGCTAACCAGCAAACACTGTGATTCTCTTGATGTTGACACTCAAAGATGTTCTTATTTTTATATTCTTCAGTTTAGCTTGCTGTTTTTATAGACATATGCCATTGACACCTTCTTTTTCTTCTCAGTAAAGTGTGGGATGCACTAACAGGAGATGAACTTCACTCATTTGAACACAAGCATATAGTCCGTGCATGTGCCTTTTCTAAGGTATTGCTTGTTCAAACTGATGCCCTGTTGCATCTTTTTTTTGGTCCTGAATATTGTTTGCTGTCACGCATTTATGGCCTACTGAATTAAAGCCTGATGTATTCTAATATGTTATTCCTGCTGGAGATATATTGACTATCAAAAGAAAACATACTTGTTTATTAAAATCTGGACCATTTACGTGCTTTAACCAATTCGGTTTGTCCTTCCTGAGCAGTTTAAACCTGATTAAATTGCAAATGCCACTGCAGGATACCAACCTATTGCTTACTGGCGGTATGGAAAAGATTTTGCGTGTATATGATTTGAACCGTCCAGATGCTGCTCCAAAAGAACTAGCCAAATCACCTGCTTCTGTCCGAACTGTTGCTTGGCTTCATAATGACCAAACTATACTGAGTTCCTGCACTGATACGGGCGGTGTAAGGTGTGTGTGTTTGTCTTTGTGCAAGAAATGCCTCAATTAGTATCTTAAACATCTAGATGCTTGGTTGTATAGTATAATGCATCTTGAATAACTACTTTGGTATTTAACAGGTTATGGGATGTGAGGAGCGAAAAGATTGTCCAAACTCTTGAAACCAAGGCACCTGTTACTAGTGCAGAAGTAAGCCAGGATGGCAGGTTCATCACCACAGCTGATGGCTCAAGTGTAAAATTTTGGGATGCTAACCAGTAAGTCTTTTTCCATTGACATATATCTGCACCATACGATTAAGATTAATTCCTTGCCTACAAAACTTTTGGTGGTTATCCTGCAGCTTTGGGCTTGTTAAAAGCTATGACATGTCGTTTACCGTGGAGTCAGCTTCACTTGAGCCAAAGTCAGGGAGCAAGTTCATTGCTGGAGGGGAAGATATGTGGGTTCATGTATTTGATTACTTCACTGGTGAAGAAATATGTAAGTCGGTCTGTTTTGACATTTAGTCATTCACACTTCTCTTCAATTTTAGTGTGGTTTCGCATTATCCATAACATAAACTATAGCACTATATGTTAACTTGGTTTCTTCTTATTTATAGCTTCCTTGCATGTCACAAATTTACTATAATAACAATTAAGATAATGAAGCTGAAATTCTGTGTTCATAACTTAACTCGTTGAATGTTGAGCTTTTGCTCTACATTTGTCTGATCGTTCTTGTTGCACTTGTCATTAACTCTGAAAAAAAAATCATGCAGTGGAAGTTGTTTCACTGCTGCAGGAATTCTCTTACGACAACACCTTGTAGTCACTCGTTGTGTTTTTCTTATATCCTGATGCATTGACTATCTGATGCTATTTATGTTGCAGTGTTGAAATGCTATTGGTTTGGTTGTGCTTCAGTTGTATATTTTTCAGAACTTTGCTTGTTGATCGTTGTTACTCTTCTTTGGTTCTTTTTTCCTCCATAACTGACACGGAGTATTATTTATCCTGGCCACAACTGATATTCTTGTTGTGCTTGTGCAGCCTGTAACAAAGGGCACCACGGCCCAGTTCACTGCGTCCGGTTCGCACCTGGGGGTGAATCATATGCATCAGGGTCGGAAGATGGCACTATCCGGATCTGGCAGCTAAGCCCAGCTAACACGGACGCCGAGGAGGCAGCGGATGCAAATGGTAAACCGAAGGTTGGTGTGGAGGAAGTTACATGTAAGATCGAAGGCTTCCACATTCCTAAGGAGGACAAGGCCGAGGAGTAGAGGATTACATCGTTGGCCTACCTGGCCATCCTTCGTTCTTTGCCGAGATGCTGTTGGTGTCAAAGCTGCTCTTTGTGTTCTTACCTTGCGTCGCCGTTCGTCAAAGCCGTTTTCGCGCAAGGGTTACTGGCTTGTATCATTGTACGAGTACTTCACTGCACCGTGGGAAAATCGTTTGTCCTTGAATGAGCAAAAGCTGGGGAATTTTTTGTGCACCGAGAATAAGCCAAGAGTAGAACAGGTTGGTGGTATCGTGCCTGTATTCATGCACAAGAGTGTATGCTGCCGACTGAAGTGGTGACTGGATTAGATTCAAATGCCATCGTGATCACAATTTTTTGAAGATGATTTATGGGAAAACGCTTTCAGAAATTGTGTTATTTTTTGAATGTCATCTCATGTTTAGACAATTCTTGTCATCTTAAACTGTGTTCAGACGCTTGTGTTTAAGGGTGTGTTTGGTTTTGGGATATCCCCCAAGTGGCTAGGGATAGCCACTTTTGTAGTGGTTGCCCTATGTTTGGTTGGGATGGTTGGGAGGGTGGGGGAGGCAGGGGTAGCTAGATGTCACGATTATTCCGCCAGTGGCTCTGCTCGTCCGCCCAAATCGGCTGGATGGTGCGAACCACTTCTGGCTCCCGGACTAGCCTCACCCAGAAATAATTTTTGGCGTCGATTTCGCTCGCTCACCGCGTGCGAAAGAATAGAAAACCCCAACCTTATCTCTTTTCCCCTCGTCTCTTGTCACTTTCCCTCTCGCGAACCACAGGCGATGGCGACCAAGAAATCGAGCCGGCGCAGGGGACCTCGTTGGAACTACTCCGGGGCTGCGACGGCTGGTACCCCTCTTCCTCTCCCCTCCATTCCTTTGTCGGCAGCAGGCTTCTATCTCCTAGCTGCTCACTCTCCTCTTTTATCTCGGTAACTAGGGGCGGCGGTGGCAAGAAATCTCGACAAGGGGAGACCAGAGGCGGCGGCGAGGCTGCTCCGGACAGCGGCATGAGTTATCTTCCTCCTTTCCCCTCGTTTTCTTGGTCGGCGGCGGGGCCCCTCCTCCTAGCTGTCTTCCATGTCTCGGTCGGCGATGGGAACGACCGCTCGGGTAGATGTTTGGAAGGGGCGGCGAGGTAGGGGCCGAGCTCGCCTCGATTACTTGTTGTGCCGCTCGTGGAGGTTGCTTGGGAGGGGCGACGAGGCTGCGGCTCCGCTTGCCCTGTCCATCTCAAATTCCTTGGCGTCTCCTCTCTGTTGTTTGTTCCCTCTATACCTCCTATGTAGGAAAATTTTATCTAGTTGATGCTGGATATGGAGCCAGACCGGGGTTCTTGCCTCCATTTCGACGTGTGAGATACCATTTGAATGAGTGGGGAAACAAATCCAGTGCAAGATGATAAGGAGTTGTTGAACCTTAGGCATTCTTCTCTACGTGTGTCCATAGAGCGTGGATTTGGGTCACTCAAGAGAAGATTCAAAATACTTGATGATGCCCAACCATTTTTTCGCTTTCCTACTCAAGTAGACATTGTTGTAGCTTGCTGCATTATTCACGATTGGGTTATAAATGATGGGATAGACGAATATATCATACCCGAGGATGAATGGACACCAAACATTCATCATGCCTCAACATCAAGTGGCCAAGCACAAGAACTTGCATACATGTCTAATTTTAGGAAAGAAACTGCTGATCAAATGTGGGAAGATCGACAAAACTATTTGCATAAACAAAATATGTAATCATTGCTTGATGTCCAGTGTTGGTAATGACATTTTATTTGCTGAAATGAAGTTTGTAATGACATTTTATTTGCTGGCATTAAATTGTATGGAGATGATTGCTTGCTGATTTTTGTTTCTTTATGTTCTAGTATTACTCATATTGTCTCTACATGTCCAACTTGCTGCTGAAATTGTTTCTTTATGTTCAGCTAGTTGCTGAAATTGTTTCTAATATACAATCTTCATGTGTTCTTTTGTGTGGCATATTGTAGGAAATGGAGACTAAGCAAGTTGCATGGACACCTACCATGTCAGCATACATGCTTGCTAACCTATGTGATGTTGTGGCTAAGGGCACTAGAACATCTACCGGCTTCAAGAAGTGTCACTATGTTGCTTGTGCCAAAGCTTTGAATGATCATTTTCATCTTAGCTTGACCGACACACAAATCAGTAATCATAATAGGACATGGAGGAGGAAATATCAAAAGATTGTGAAACTCAAGCAATTGAGTGGTGCAGGATGGGATGAAGAGAAGTTCATCATTGTTCTTGATCATGAGCATTACACAATCCATATTCTGGTATAATACTTGCTGGAATCTATATGTTTCTTGTCAAATACTTGCTGAAATGAATCCTCCTATGCCTATATATTGCTAAAATGAATCATTCTATTCTTATATATATTGCTGGAATGAATCCTTCTATGCCTATATATTGCTGGAATTTATATTTTTATGCCTATATATTGCTGGAATGTGTATCTTTTGTGTCAAATTATTGCTGAAATAAGTAATTCTATGCCTAATATTGCTGAAACGAACCATGTCATGCATATATATATTGTTGTAATTTGTATCTTTTATGTGGTTTACTTGTTGTACTTTATTTGTAGGTCATAATAGTTTCTGAAATAATTTCTTTTACCTCTCAGGATCATAAAGAGGATGAACCTTTCCTTAACAAACCCATTGAGCATTATGGTGAGATGGCTACAATTCATGGAGGAAGCATGGCCACAGGGCAATTCGCTAGAGGATCAAGTGAGCCTCTAGCAACACACAATGTGATTCATCTTGATGAAGAAGCAGCTGCCACCAATGAAGAAGATAGCCAATCACACAATGTGGGTGAGTCCTTGGCTCCCAAGCTTTAAAAGGCCAAAGCTAACCCTTGTGCAGATGAGGGGCTGCAAGCAACTCTCATTGCTTGTAGTGAAAGACTAGTTTTTGCCATAGACAAGACTGCTAGCACGGACAACAACTCTCCATTGGACCTTTGGGAGAACATGAAGACACTCCCGGGTTTTGGTTTGGATTTTCTTGCCGACTACTATGCCTACTTGGTTGACAATCCTCGTACCGCAACGGTGTTCCAAGTGTTGGAGAATGATCAAAAGATGGTTTGGGTTTCTAGCTATGTCAAAAATACCTTTCCAGACTTTGTTCCAAATATTGATCCAAGTGATGGAGAAGCCGAAGGTTGAAGGCTGATTGATTGTGGTGTGGAATTGGAGGAAACGGGATACCTTCTTAGGTCCCGGTTGCATGTTTAAATAGATGGGAAGAGCCCCCATCGTGGCCTTACAGAGGAGGCCGATCATTGGTGTACTACACCATACGAACATGCCTGAAACTGAAGAAAAGGAGGTGAGCAGGTACAGGGGAATAGGAGGCGAGCAGGTTCAGTTACAAGAAGTTCAACACCCCCCTAATCTAAACGTTGGAAAGGTTTAGAATACGCCTAAACTCATGAAGTTGTGGAACAGGTAACGCCTTGGTAAAACCATCTGCAATTTGATCTTTGCTAGAGATAAAGCGAACATCTAGCAATTTGTTGGCAACCCTGTCACGAACAAAATGAAAATCAATTTCAATGTGCTTGGTGCGAGCATGAAAGACTGGATTTGAAGACAGGTATGTAGCACCAAGATTGTCGTACCAGAGGCAAGGTCTTTCTTTGAGGGAAACACCAAGTTCTTTGAGTAATGCTTCAACCCAAATTAGTTCAGTGGTGGCATTAGCTAGAGCTTTATATTCTGCTTCAGTACTAGACTGAGATACCGTTGCTTGCTTGCGAGCAGTCCAAGAAATAAGGTTGGGACCAAAGAATATAGTAAAACCACCTGTAGAGCGTCGGTCATCAGGACATCCTGCCCAATCTGCATCGGAGAAGGCACTAAGAAGGGTAGAAGGAGCCTTTTGAAATGTGAGACCATTTGACAAGGTACCCTTAACATATCTCAAGATTCTTTTGGCTGTTGTCCAATGAGTTGTTGTAGGTGCATGAAGAAATTGACAAACTTTATTGACTGAAAAAGAAAGATCTGGCCGTGTGAGGGTCAAATATTGCAAAGCGCCAATAATACTCCTGTAGTGTGTAATATCATCAGGACCAAGAGGTGTGCCATCTGTAAGTGACAATTTTTCTGAAGAGGATAGTGGTGTGGGACATGGCTTACATTTACTCATGCCCACTCTTTTAAGCAAGTCAGCTGCATATTTCTCTTGTGTCAAGATCAATGTACCATGAACTTTCTTAACTTCCATGCCCAAAAAGAAGTGAAGATCACCCAAATCTTTGAGAGCAAAATCTTGGCTTAAATCTTTTAATAGAGCAGAGATTGCTTGGTCGGAGGAGCTGGTCACAATGATATCATCCACCTAGATCAACATAAAAATAGTGATACCTGACTTGTTGTATAGAAACAAGGATGTATCAGCTTTGGATGATATGAAGCCAAGAGTATGAAGTTTAGATCTAAGCCGAGAGTACCATGCACGAGGAGCTTGTTTTAAACCATAAAGAGCTTTGTCAAGCTTGCAGACATGATGTGGAGCTTGAGGATTTTCGAAACCAGGAGGTTATTGCATGTAGACTTCCTCTTCCAGAACGCCATGTAAAAACATGTTCTTAACGTCTAGCTGCCGTAAGCTCCAACCACGAGAGATAGAAATAGCCAAAACAAGACGTATAGTAGCAGCTTTCACAACAGGGCTAAAAGTTTCCTCATAATCAATACCATAACGTTGTTTGAATCCTTTTGCAACAAGACGAGCTTTATATCTGTCAATTGTACCATCAGATTTTTCCTTGATGCGGTAGACCCATTTGCAATCAATCACATTCTTGTTAGAACTAGGAGGTACAAGGTGCCAGGTTTTGTTTCGCATAAGTGCTTGATATTCTTCTTCCATAGCATGATGCCAATTTTTATCACGAATGGCTTCCGAATTTTTTTGTGGTTGTCCTGTTACAGTAAGCATACCATACGGAACAGTACCATCAGTGAAAATTCTTGGTTGGCGTATACCTTTTTGTAGACGAGTGCGAGCAGCAATAGGGAGATCTTGGGCAGCAACAGGAGGTATTGCAGGACTCGGTGGTGCAGAAGATCCTGATGAAATGTCGTTGTCCACATGTGCATGTCCACTTGGAGCAGGGGATCCGGAAGACGCTGTGTGCCCACTTTGTGGCGTAGAAGATCCAGTGGAGGGGGCCCGAGCTCTTGTCCTGTCTGGTGATGCGGAAGGGCTGGATTGGCTGGCCGAGATGCTTCGGCCAGAGGGAGGAGTGGTCAGCCCAGTGGGCACCTGACGACGCGACGTGGCGGAGCAGGACGCGTCAGTGTGCTGCTGCTGCGCCAGGGGGGATGTTTGGTCCCGATCCGAGGCAGAGTTCTGACCAGAATCTGCATGGAAATCAGTATTGGACTGCAAATTGCTAGATGCACCCAGCCCCGCATTATTTTCTGAATTTTCTTGACTATGTTCTGTGCTTTCTCTGCTGATATTTTCTGTATATGTATCAGCTGATGCGTCCATTGTTGCGACATGTGGATGGTTAGCAATAGTAGGAACAATAAACATGTGATCATTGTTAGTGTGCACCCCCTCATTGTTGGATGGAATAGATGAAGTATGGTGGGGTAATAAAAGGATTTCAGCACGAAGACGGGAACCAGCATTAGGATTGAAAGGACACGGATGTCGCCTACCAGGAGGGGGGGTGAATGCGCGATTAAAATTCTTTACGGTTTAGGCTTGAATAAATGCAGAATAAAACTAGCAGTTAATTTATCAAGCACAAAACCTAAACAAATCTAGGTTTACCTATGTGCACCAACAACTTATGCTAATAAAGATAATCAACTATGTGATAGCAAGATATATTACTTCAAGCTCGATGGCTATCACAAAGTAAATTGCATAAGTAAGAAGCTCGGGTATTGAAATACCGAGGCACTTGGAGACGATGATTTATCCCGAAGTTCACTTCCCAATGGAAGCTACGTCTCCGTTGGAGCGGTGCGGAGTCACAAAGTGATCCCCGAATAGCCGTCAAATGGCACACCGTAATCTCCTTCGTGTCTCTACCAATGTAGAGTACCACGAACCACTATGGGACACTCGAGGGTGGTCACCGAACCCGTACAAGGATGAGGCACACTCCAAACTTAATTGGAGGCTCCCACCGAATTCCCGCGGCTTCCAAAGCCACAAGAATCACAAGGTTGGGGCACACTCCACAACTCAATTGGAGGCTCTCAACTAATCCCGGGAGCCACCAAAACTCCGAGATCAACAAGGACCATCTAGGGCACCCCAAGTACCCTAGAGGACAAGCTCTAGGGCACCCCAAGTACCCAAGAGTAACAAGCTTCTCAACTTCACTTTCCACGTATCACCGTCGAGAACTCAAATCGATGCAACTAATGCAAGAAGGCAAAACCACTATAAGTGATCAAATCCTTCACTCCCAAATCCCACCAAAAGCAACTAATGCTTGTGGGGGGGAGAAGAGAGGAAGAACAAAGAAGAACTCAACAAATGAACTCCAAGATCTACATCCAAAGGCTTCCCCTCACTTAGAGGAGAGATAGATTGGTGGAACAATAGATCTAGATCTTCTCTCTCTTTTCCCACTAAATGGAGGCAAGAATCATGGAGGGATTGAGAGATAGCTAAGCTCAAGGAGGTCAACAATGGAGGTCAATTTCGTGCTCAGCAAAGCTGGACTCATTGGGGGAAGAAGGGGCCTTTTATAGGACCTCACGAAATAGAGCCGTTGCTGGAAACTTAACACCGGAGTCTCCGGCCTGGGCGGAATATCCGGCCCACGAGGGGACTGGAAAATCCGGTCAGACCAGAAACTTCCAAAGTCTCCGGCCAGTCTCCGGACTGGGCATCAGAGACAAACGCCAAGTTGTCCCAACTCGAAATATGAAGTTTTCCGGTCGGGGCCGGAGACTCCGGTGTGTTTACACCGGAGATTCCGGCCAACAAAAACTGCAGAAACACACAACACGAAAACTAACATATCTTGATCATCCGGACTCCGTTTTCGATGTTTTTGGGCTCGTTGGAATCACCACAACGAGCTCTAAAACATCATGCAAAGAAACACATAGTCCATCATGGGAGTATAAATCCAAATGTAGAAAGGTGAAACCTCTCTATAAAAGATGAACTGGGTGAAACTCCAAAACCGAAAACGCAACAAGTTTTTCATACAAAATCCGTTTTCGTGAACTTGAGCTTGTCATGAAGATCAAGACAAGCTCCAAAACCCCACTTAGAGAAAAGCCAAATAAGAACCAAGAAAGATGATGAAGGCAAGTATGCAAAGGTTTGAGCTCTCTCCAACTGATACGCTAAAGCTCAATGAGAGCCCCTCTTGATAGTACGGTATCTATCCTATAACCCGGTCTCCCAACTAGCACCATGAGACCGGTAAAATAGAAACCCTATCAAGATAATACCTTTGCCTTGCGCATTCCACTTGAGCTAGATGATGTCGATCTTGATCTCTTCAAGTGGACCACCTTTCTTGATTGCGCTTCGCTCGGTGAAGTCTCACATATTGCTCCCCATACTCCACTATGGGAGAGCCAGTTTGAGTTAGGTTTTCGGTAGGCAACATGCCCGCCGTTGATCTCTTATATATATAGCATGACAGTTACAATACATGTACAATACGGTACAAGCACCGTATACCGATTCTAATACTTCCCCTCAATCTAAACTAGTACATACAAGATTTAGATTGGTCCTGAATCGGTCTAACATCTATCGAGTGGCTGGTTTGGTAAATATATCAGCCAACTGATCATCGGAAGAGATAAACCTCACCTCCAGAGCACCATCGGCAACTTGCTCGCGCACAAAATGGAAGTCTATCTCAATGTGCTTGGTGCGAGCGTGAAACACCGGATTTGCTGTTAGGTAAGTCGCCCCTAGGTTATCACACCACAAAAAGGGTATGCGCTGCCGAGTAACTCCAAGCTCCTGGAGCAATGTATCAATCCACATAGCTTCTGCAGCGCCATTTGCCAAAGCCTTGTACTCTGCCTCTGTACTAGACCGTGAGACGGTAGGCTGCATCTTCGAGCTCCACGACACAAGGTTAGATCCAACAAAGATCGCAAAACCTCCTGTGGAACGACGGTCATCTACACATCCTGCCCAATCAGCGTCAGTGAAAATGCTGATACCCACAGAAGGAGACTTGTGGATAGTCAAACCAGTGTCCAGAGTTCCTTTCACATATCGCAGGATGTGCTTAACTGCTTCCCAGTGCACCTCAGTGGGTTGAGCAAGGAACTGACACACCTTGTTGACAGCAAAAGAAATATCCGGGCGTGTGAGAGTCAAGTACTGTAAACCACCAACAATGCTGCGGTACCTGAAAGAATCCTCTGTACCTAGCAGTGGACCAGTATTGCGAGCGAGCCGTTCTGAGGGGTACAATGGAGTTGAAGTGGGCTTGCAGTTCTCCATGCTGACACGATGAAGAAGATCAAGTGCATACTTACGTTGAGTCAATGTCATGCCCCCGGAAATGTAAGCTGCTTCAAGTCCAAGAAAATATTTCAACACTCCAAGATCTTTAATGGGAAAAGTGTCAGCGAGAGAGCGCACCAAACGCTCCACAGCAATAGGACTCGAGCCGGCAATGACAATATCATCAACATAGACCAGCATGTAGATCTGAACACCACCATGAGAGAAGATGAACAAGGAGGTATCGGCCTTGGACGAAGTAAACCCCAGCTGATGAAGACGAGCACTCAAGCGAGCAACCAGGCCCGGGGAGACTGCTTAAGACCATAAATAGCACGCTGTAATTTGCAGACATGAGAGGGATACCGATCATCCTCAAAACCAGGCGGCTGCTGCATATAAACATCCTCAGACAGGAAACCGTGAAGAAAGGCGTTGCTGACATCAATCTGACGCAGAGTCCATCCTCGAGAGACAGCTAGAGAAAGAACCACACGCACTGTCGTAGGCTTGACCACTGGACTGAAGGTGTCACCATAGTCAATACCTTGTTGCTGAGTAAAACCACGAGCAACGAGACGTGCCTTGTGCTTGTCAACCGAGCCGTCGGGTCGGTGCTTGGTCTTGAACACCCATTTGCTTCCAACAACATTAACTCCAGGCGGGCGGGGAACAAGAGTCCAGGTATTTGTCTGACACAATGCAGAGAACTCGTCAACCATGGTAGCACGCCAGGCTGGTTCGCGAAGCGCATCGCGGTGTGAGACTGGTTCAGCGAAGAAGGCACGACGACGCGGATCGTAGCGCACGGTGCCGTCCTTGAAGTCTTTCTCGCGCCACGTACCATCCTGGTGCCACGTGACCATGACACGGGCGGGTGGCTGAGGACGCGCGGTTGGAGCAGCAGGTGAGGATGTCGCACCGGACGACGAGCCAGTGGAGGGCGACTCAGGCGAGTCAGCGATCGATGGCGTCGCGGCTGGCGACGAGCCAGCAGATGGTGACACGGATCGCTGCTCAGAGCGGGCCAAAGGCGACGGCCCAGCCGAAGGTGCATGTTGCATGGCCGCATCGGGAGGCGAGCCAGGGACGTGCGCCTCATGCACGTCGATCTCGGGCGCGCTGGGGGCGCTGTGCGGAGCGACAGGGGCAGCTGGCACCTGAAACACGAAAGCATCTGCATTGGGAGGATTAGTAGCAAGGTACGACAGGTCATATTTTCGCACATGTTCACTCGTAGCCGGTTCGGACGAAGGAAAAGTGATCGCTTCGTAGAGAGTGGGAATGTCAATTGAAACACCAGGAGTTGCAAACGGAAAGACAGACTCGTCGAAGACAACGTCACGAGATATGTATATGCGCCCCGTGGATCTATCCAGACACTTATAACCCTTATGCCTAGGAACACACACAGTTTCGAACGAAAATCGAGCTTATGTGCGTTGTACTTGCGTAGACTAGGCCAACACGCGCACCCGAAGGTACGGAGAAAATCATAGTTGGGCTGGGTTTTAAACAAGCGATGGATAGGTGTATCTTTTCCTAAAACAGGCGTGGGCATGCGACTAATGAGATAGCACGCCGTTAGGAAAGCTTCATCCCAAAACCGTAACGGAATCGAGGAATGAGCAAGAAGAGCCAAGCCCGTCTCAACAAGATGACGGTGCTTGCGTTCAACAACACCGTTTTGTTGGGATGTGTGAGGACAAGACACCCGATGAGAAATCCCAGTGCGCTGAAAATATTGATGCAGCCTATGATATTCACCCCCCCCCAATCTGACTGAACATCCTTAATCTTGACATCAAGAAGGCGTTCAACATGTGCCTGGAAGGCATAAAAAACTTGCTCAACATCAGACTTGTGTTTGAGAAGATAAATCCAATAAAAACGAGAGTAGTCATCAACAAAACTAACATAATATTTGTAACCACCGGAAGAAGCAATAGCGGACCCCAAACATCGGAGTGGATTAACTCAAGAGGCACAGTGGAAACACGATGAGATGCAGTATAAGAAAGTTGATGACTCTTTGCACGCTGACAAGCATCACAGACAGAGTTGGGTGATGGTAAACAAGGTAAATCATGAAACTTAACAATGTTTTGCACTACATTATTCGAGGGATGACCAAAACGCTGATGCCACTGGGACGACGTGACCTTGACGCTGGAGCTAGCCTGACGAGAGGGGGTTGACGCGGATGCTCGACTATATGGAATCGGATAGAGCCCATCTTGACTCCTACCGTGAAGCAGAATTCTCCTCGTGGCCTTGTCCTTGACACAGAAAAAATGACGGTGAAATTCAACAAAGACGTCATTGTCAGATACTAGGCGATATACAGAGAGGAGATTTTGAATAATGTGTGGAACATGAAGGACGTTGTTCAAGCGAATGGAACCGGCTAAATGCGAATGACCAATATGCGAAATAGACAAACCTGTACCATTAGCTACTTGAACATGATCCTTCCCGCCATAGCGCTCGTGATAGTGGAGACGCTCGAGATCATTGGTGAAGTGATCCGTTGCCCCGGTGTCCATCAACCAGGGAGGCGTAGCAGTAGAGCTCGTGGAGGCAGTGTTGCCGGAACACTGATTGTTGTAGGAGTTGCCGCGGAAGTCGTGGTTGTAGCGGTTGCGGCAGTCGGAAGCCACATGCCCCCAAAAACCGCATAGCTGGCAGCGGGGATGCTGCTTCTTGCCGGAGCACCCGTTGCCACCGTTTTGCTGCTGCGCGTGTTAGGGCGGTTGCCACCACCACCTCCACCGCCGTACCCGCCGTAGTTCTGGCGGTCATTGCCGCCGTCATACGGGCGAACTTGCCCGTGCTGGTAAGGCTCAGCAGGGCGACCCCCGCCATACTGGGCGGGAGGATACTCCGAGGGGCGTGGGCGGCCGGTGTTGGGAAACGGACCGGGCCGCGACGCAGCATTCGCCGAGGATGTCCACTCCACAGACTGAAGCTGTTGTGCCTGGAGAGCCTCGAATGAGAGAATATGGGAGTAAAAATCGGAGTAAGTCACCGAACGATTACCGATGGTGAGAGACGCCGCGATCGCGTTGAACGCAGGGCCGAGGCCAGTGATGATGTAGTCCACAAGCTCGTCATCAGAGATAGAGGTTCCGGCGGCCACCATGCAATCGGCGAGAGACTTCATCTTGTGCATGTACTGCGTTGCGGTCAGCTCCTCCTTCCGCAGCGATTGGAGTTGGCGACGGATGTGCCGAACGTTGGCACGACTCTGAACGCCGAACATGGTGTGGACGGCGGTCCAGGCAGCAGCAGCAGTCGAACAGCCGATGAGTTGGAAGGCGATGTCGGGCTCCATGGAGCCGAGCAGAAGGCCAAGGACCCTCTGATCCGTGACCCACCAGGCGGTGAAGGCCGGGTTTGGGACGTCCACAACAGCATCCCCCGATCGTTGCTTGATCGTCTTCGCAGGGGCGACCACGGTGCCATCGAGGTAGCCGTAGGAGCCTGCACCGGCGAGGTTCGGGAGAGTCAAGCCCTTCCACAGCATGAAGTTCATGGCCGGCTCGGCGACGCTGGTGGTAGCGGCAGGGACGGAGACGAGAGCGCTCGAGGCCGTGGATAGCTGGAGAGAGGACGTCATCGCGACGGCGCGGAGAGGGCCCGCGGCGGCGCGGGGATGATGCAGGCGACGACGCGGACAGTGGCTCACGGCGTCGAGCGGAAGAAGCGCGGCGGCGGCGTGGAGAGGGCTCGCGTGGCGGCGGCGAAGGAGAGAACCGAGACGGCTCTGATACCAAGTTTGAGTTAGGGTTTTCGGTAGGCAACATGCCCGCCGTTGATCTCTTATATATATAGCATGACAGTTACAATACATGTACAATACAGTACAAGCACCGTATACCGATTCTAATAGAGCCTCTCATAGGCACATCTTCACTTGACCATTATCTCCAGAGGGTGGCAAGCATCAAGCATATGATATTTTCGAGATACTTCTCTTGAACTTGCACTTCTCAAGCTTGATGACGATCACCACTTGACAACATCCTTCATGGGCTATATGAAATATTCATTTGATGCAAGCCCATAGAAAGATACCTAACCACACATAGAAATGCTACACACATATTATGGGTTAGTTCACAAAGCTATATGGACAATTGCTTACCATACCAAGAGATACACACTAGTAGGAAACATGCATTCTGTGGAAACACATTATGTGGCGCACCAAATAGACATGCGCCACAGAAAATATTTCTGTGGCGCATTGTTTCGCATGCGCCACAGAATTTTGAAATTCTGTGGCGCACGAAAACCTCATGCGCCACAGAATGTGACATTTCTGTGGCGCATGGGGTTTCTGTGGCGCATGGGGAGCGTGCGCCACAGAAAGTCACATTTCTGTGGCGCATGCAGCCACATGCGCCACTAAATCCTGGCTTTCTGTGGCGCATGCAGCCACATGCGCCACAAAAATATGATGGGCCTTCCACCACATGCACCAATATCACAATTTTGTGGCGCATGTGACACGATGCGCCACAGAAAGTCAGGATTTCCGTGGCGCATATATCTACATACGCCACAGAAAAGTCAGATCTCAGATCTACATTCTCTCTCTACCCTATCCTCTCACACGCACAACCACACACAGATTTTCACACCCTTTTTTCCTCCCCATTCGCATCAGCCCGCCGCCTCCCGATCCGCGCCGCTGACCACCACCTCCTCCCCCTCTATCGATTCAGATGCGCCGCCGCCGGCCACCCTCCAGCGCCGCCTTTCTGCTCACTTCTCCAAAGCTGCTCCTCCGTCCCCGCTCGCCGCCCCTCCATCATCGACCAGCAGCGCGGATGAGGCCCCTCAAGGGTTTACCCACCGAGAGCCTCCGGCGTCGAGGAGGAGCCGGTGGTGGACCTCGCCGCCCTATTTTCCACCAACGGCTCGACGAGGCTCCGGCTAGGCTCGAGCCCAGCTCCTCTCTCCCCTCGTCCCCAATCTCCACTCTCCTCTCCGTCTCTGCTCGCCCGCGCCGACGCCAGAGATGTGCCCTGCCACGCAGCAGCGCCACCGTACCCGCGCGCGCCGGCCGGCCGCCAGGCGCAGGGCGATGACGGTCGAGGACGACGGCGACGTCCGGTGCGAGGCGTGCGGGTCCGGCCACGACGCGGAGGAGCTCCTGCTGTGCGACGGCTGCGACCGCGGCCTCCACATCTTCTGCCTCTGCCCAATCCTGCCCCGGGTGCCTGCCGGCGACTGGTTCTGCCCCGCCTGCACCACCACAGAGCTCCCAGGCACCAGCAGCAGCGGTCCACACTGAGCGTTTGTCATCTCGACCGGCGAGATGAAGGTCCCGCTGTCGGCGGGGTCGCCGGACTCCACGCCGAAGCTGGCCACGGTGGCTGCGGTGGCGGCGTACGATGACGTATACGACTTTGTATACGTCGTATTTTGTATTTTTTTTAAACCTGAAAAACGCTTTCTATGGCGCATGAAGTGGGGTGCGCCACAAAATCTTCATATTTCTGTGACGCATACGGTTGGTGCGCCACAGAATTTATATTTTAGTGGCGAGCATTCTGTGGCGCACCCACCATGCGCCACAGAATGCTTTTTTGGTGCGCAACTAAAGGTTGTTTTCCTACTAGTGACATGATCCCACTTGGTACACCTTGTAGCTTTGTGTGTTGATCAATATCTTGATCAACCTTGTATATTTTCTTCTCTTTTTGAATAGATGATGTCTTGAAGATAACCATGAATGATCACATAATCCTTTTCTTCAAGACATACTTGCAGTATGCTCAACTCACATATGGCCAATCATCGGATAACTCCTCGAATAACAACTTGGTCATCACATACTCTTCTTATTGATCATATCAAATATATATCCATACACCTAGATGATCTTGATGCCAAATACTTCATTATATCAATATATTCATGGCATCAACCTTGAATCCAACATATGGAGTTCAAGCATTGCCTTCAGACAAACACTACAAGGATAACTCATTGCAACCATTAGTCCATAGGGATTGTCATTAATTACCAAAACCACACATAGGGGTGCTATGCCCTTTCAATCTCTCCCATTTTGGTAATTGATGACAATCCGTTTTACGAGGGTTTATATAATGAATTTAAGCTACCATGCAAGTAAACAAGCAAGAATGCATGAGCATGAGAGGAAAGATGCTTGAGAACAAATCAAAAGCATAGAATTAAATTCCCTTGAACCCTCTAAAACTTCTCCCCCATTGGCATCCATTTCCAAAATGGGCGAAAAATCTTAGGCGGTCAATATAGTAAGAGCTCCCCCATATTGTGTGCATTTCTCAAAATGTGAGTGAAGTCAAATGCACCTATCAATTTACGAGTAGTTGGAGTGAGATCAAACTATATTGAGGATCGAAGATTGCAAAAGAATGTTATGGAAAACTTTTTACCATTTTCCAAAGAGAAAGCAAGTAAACAAAAGATCCAACAACAAAAAATATTATGATTTGAGCAAAGGAGTGCTTTAAAGAAAAATCGAGGAGCTCCCCAATATTTGTACACAAATTAGGTGATTGTATTTGAATACAAGGTGTACAAACATGGAATCCTCACTCACCAGTATCCTCTATAACACCAAGTTTAAATGGATACACAAGCTCAAAAAGATGCAAAAAAAAAAATTAAAGCTTGTGTCCTATCCCATGGTGAAGATAATTGGCTCGTCAAGACAAGCATGAGGTTAAGGATATTCACCAACATGAGTGCACCGAGATGTGATAAAATAGGATAGGCACTCATAAGCCAAATTCATTCCGGGGTCACCAAAGAATAAAGAGGTGACACCGAAGATTAAGACATCAAGTAAAGATGTAACTCTTCTCGTGTATATAAGTTTTTAAGTAGACAACAATCATGATGATATACATCCACAAAGAAATATGTAAACACAAAATTAGTTAAGAAAGAAAAGACACAAGATATCCAAAAGAGAACTCATATAATATACACATATGATGTTTGTTTAGGAACATAGCCCATAGCTCAATATTCTCATATTGAATAATAATGAACTTCAAATTCAACCTCAACACAAGCATCACAAATATCACTAATGCTGCGTTCGGATGTTCGCTTTGGAGCTGGATATTGGATATTCGGCACTATTCAGTCCCGAATATCTGAAACTGGGCTGTTCAGATGTATGTGATATTTGAGCGTGGTATTCGCACAGGATATCGAGTTTGGCCTCCGTAGTGGAAAAAGCCTCCCAGCGAATGTCGAGCTGTTTAGCTCGACATTGGGTCGATATTCGCCCGTGCGCGTCCTCTCTCCATCTCTATCGTCTCCCTCACGACCACGACCACGCCAGCGCCGCCTCCTCCTTCCCCGCGCCACCTCCTTCTCCTTCCCCACGCCAGCGCCGCCCCCGACCTCCGGTCCCATGGCGCCGGCAGACCCCCTGCTCGATCTCCACCGTCCCCTGAGCGTCGCGTAGCTCCCGGCAGCGCCCACCCTCGCGTGCATCCTGGGTCAACGTCGGTGAAGCTCCCACACCGGCGCCGCCCCCGATAGGTCCCCTGAGCGTCGGTGAAGCTCCCACGCCAGTCCGTGCTCCGCGTGCACGCCCGCGGCTACCGCGCCGGCTACCTCCGCCGATTCGTCCAGGAGGCCAACCTCTAGGCCGTGCCCGAGGCGGACTGGGATCTTCCGGCGGCCGGGGATCAACAGGACGAGCCTCCGAGGGAGAAGAGGAGGATGGACTGGTCCGAGTACCTGGACGACACCGGGGAGCACCATGGGGGCCTTGACGTTGCCGATTCTCCAGATTGTGGTATGCTTAAATCATGTCTGATCTAATTGCGGATCCCTGGTGATGTACAGATTGCAGAGACGGTGATGTACAGATTCTCCGGAGCTGCAGCTTCCCTGGTGATGTACAGATTGCGGATCGATTTGACTAGCTCCGGCGGCTTCCCCTCCATGGTTGCTGTACATGCAGGGACGGTCGATTGGACGAGCTCCGGCAGCCGGCGGCCGGCGCCCTTGATTCTGGAGTTGCAGCCACCGTTCTGAGGTACGGATCGAAAAACTGAATATCTAACACATCCAAACAACATTTGATATTCAAACTCAATATCTTGTTTGGGTCTGAATATCTAACACATCCAAACAAAAATATTGACATTCAAACTCAATATCAATATCTCATGATATTGATATTCAACCCAATATCAATATGGAGCTCCCAATGCGAACATCCGAACGGAGCATAAGGGAAAAGGAGATAGTTGGGATGCATTGAGGAAAGCAACAAGTATCATAAGAGCCGAATAGAATTTGCAATAGCTACAACAAAGGCAAATAAATACTTTTCATGCCATGATGAAACCTACACAAGGTTGAATGCTATAAAAGTATGCATGAGGGTGGATACTTGTTACCGAGATGGCATGGGGTTGATGTAGTAGACAAGAGTTTATCAACCATCCTAGCTTGGCTCCAATAAGCATGTGGTGAAGACACCTTCATTGTAAATGAGACAAGCAGCCAATGCATCTCCATGTACCTAAAACACATTCAAGTAAAATTGTTCCCAAACTAATTGGGTCCAAAGTAGTTAGTCAAACTACAATACATAGAAGGAACTCCACATAAATATGTGCATATAGATATGAAATTGAATTTCATGCACACCTTAGCCGATTTAGGATTCCATGGAGTTTCACCTATATATTGGCACAAAGAAGGAAAGCATGCCAGAAAATAAACATGTAGTAGATATGCATGCCTATTAACTTTAATAACCAAACGGAGATACAATTTGGACAAATATCAAGAAATCAAAGAAGGTCCAAATTATATCAAAGATCCAAATCAAAAATTGATTTAGAGAAGCCAATTGAAACTAAAACAAACCAACATTTGATTGATGACATACCAATTGGACAAAATAGCAAAAAGGAAATAAGATACCAATTAATTAATAAATAAAAAGGAATAGATATCAAATTTCCAAAGAGATATCAAAAAGAGATATGTCAACGAATGATATAGCCCACTCCCAAAGAGAGATGCCAATTGGGACAAACTCTCAAAAAGAAAGAACAGGGTTCCAACAAATAAACCACACCCTCTACACTTTTCATGATGGCACAAAGTACCAAGCCGAAAAGGTTTATCTTCCAGGAGAGATGTCATCGGGATCAAAGACTAATGGAAAGGATCGAATACCAATAGAATATAAATAGTGTTTAAAAGGATACATGATAGCTCTCCGAACAAAAGTGCATTATTTATGATCTTGTATTTGAATACACAATGCACACACATGGAATCATCGCTCTCCAAATATCTATTCAAACACCAAGAATAGTGCATTATCTATAAGTAGCCTTTGAACGCAAGGTGCACAATGATGGGATCAATGCCTCTCCTACACCAAATAAAACACTAGGAAAGTTTGAGTAAAGCAAAATGATCCACAAGAGGTAAGGAAGACAATGGGAGTTAAAACAAATTAATTTTTGGCAAGAAATAAGGCAATAAAATCAAGAGCCAATATGAAGATGATCTACAAATTTCACCACAATTATGACTATCAATTGTCATGGAAAAGGAGTATATGTAGAAATTTCTTAGTGGTGTATTGGATTGATATTCAAGATCATCTTCACAACCAATAAGCACATGGTGAAGGATAAGATTTAAGCGCGATGCTTATGTAGATAAATGTTCTTGATAGCTTCAAATATTCACGCGATCATGCAAAGCAACTACAACGAGTAGCTTGAAGCAATCGGTTTATGTGGCACCCCGCTCTGGCACATATTTCCAGAGAGGCGGTCGCCCCGTGCGCCAGCCCAAGATATCTGGCCGCACGTTACGACAATGCAACATAGCGGAAATCATTACACAATCAGGCACAAAGTGCTACAAAAGGTTTACAAGGCCATCGAGGCATTACAAATATCTTGCCAAGCATGGCTCCAGACAGAGTTTAACTGGCAGCGGAAGACGGCTAAGGCAACGGCTTGGAGCGGCTCCACTCCACAGGTATCTGGCTGGGCTACTGATCCTAGCACGCTCTTGCTCCATGTCCTTGCTAAGGTAGAAGATGAATCCTCGCCGAAATCTGGCCACAATCACAAGGCCCGTGAGTACATTTGTATGCACTCCGCAAGAATCGCCACTCACCACAAACAATCCAACAATCATGCAACAAGATATACATTGGGAATAAAATCCTACAACATGGCAAGGTGTACACTAGATACATGACATAAAAGTAGCATGGCATTGACAACCAAACATGTCATAAGCAAGCAACGGGGGTATCACCAGTACAGAATCCAAGCCAGGTGGGGTTGGATCGTGCACCGGCAATCATACAAAGAGCTTACCTGTGACGAGTAAACGGGTGTACCATTTGGTACCAAGTAACATAACAATATTTATCATCCCTGCTAGGCCCACTGGCCTTATCTCTTTTCTCAACTCTCCTAGGCCTTCTGGCCTTATTTTTCCACGTTGGGCATGCACGGTTGATGTTGGCTCAGGCCTAACTCTAGGCTCCCAACGATCACACCGTCACCCCGAAACACGGTAACCATCCACAGCTCACGTAACATTTCCTGCATCATATTATTGTTCATTTAGTGAACTCAGGTTGTTCAACTTTCTTTCAAACAAAACTTAAGTTTAACCTCCCGACACGACAAAGACACACAGTGTGACCGACACTGAACTGTTGTTCCATAACCTTGGAACGAGGCTAGACATCCAGATTTGACACTCTCGAGAGGTTGCAGATACCACCCATCTAAGTGCACCGCACTAAGCCGGTACTTTAGGATATCATCCCTAAGACGAACTCAGCAAGATACACTCACCTGACCGTTCACGCTACCAAGACACTCCCTGTATAGCCACCGACACAACTCTATGTCTTATGACGAAGTGAATCCGGCACGTCCCCAACCCATGAGCGACGCCTAGCTCCGGAACCTTCGCAAGACTAGCCCCGACCACAAAGGTAACCGACTAGACTTGCCAAAATGGTAGCATCAAAGGAGGCTCAATAGGTTACGTAGGTCAAGGCCCGCCCATGTGAGCGACAGTGGCAGTGCTTTCAATGTTCAGATTAGTGGCACCGTGGACTGACCCTATCGTTGTTTGGAGGGGTGTTTCATTTAATCAAGTTTCATCAATCACAAGTCCAAATAACAGAGGATTAGTCCAACACAACAACCACAATAATATATCTTCAAACAACAAGATATTAGCAACATAATATTTCAAGCAATAGTAGTATCCATGTCCAAACTTAGCAAAATAGAAAGAACGTCAACCGGAAGACTACGGCGGCGATTCCGCCGACCAGCGCCTTCTCGTTCGACAAGGAAAAGGAAACGTCAACCGGAAGACTACGGCGGCGATTCCGCCGACCAGCGCCTTCTCGTTCGACAAGGAAAAGGAAACGTCAACCGGAAGACTACGGCGGCGATTCCGCCGACCAGCGCCTTCTCGTTCGACAAGGAAAAGGAAAAGTCAACCGGAAGACTACGGCGGCGATTCCGCCGACCAGCGCCTTCACAGATCAACTACAAAATATAACGTTTGAAAATCTGTCCAGCGGGAAAAAGAAAAAGGTTCCGCGAAAAAAAACTGCGCGGGCCGCTAACGGGCCACGACTGCGTGCCACTGCGCTGCTGCGCCTGGCCAGGCCGCTGCTGGGCTGGGCTGCTGCGCTGCGCTGGTTGCTCTGCTGGGCCAGAAAACGTTTCACCGGAAAAAAAAAGGAAGAACACAGGGGATCGACACAGGAGGTCGTCCTCTTCCTCCGTTCGGTACTGGAGCGGCACGGATCGGCCGGGGCCGGGGAGCGCGCCGGAAGGCCGGCCGGCGGTGGGGACGGCCCCGGGGCGGTGCACCGCGGCCAGGGGAGGGCGAGGCCGACGGCGGGGCGGCCTCCCACGCACATACACGAGCTCGAGGAGCTCCGGCCATGGTGGCCACGGTGGAGATTTTGTGGAGGCTTTTTGGTGGATCTTCCGCACTGAATGGAGAGAGCAGGGGAGAGGAAAGAGGTGGGGAGTGGCTAGGGCTTGCCTGGGCTGCTCTTGGAGGCTTAATATAGAGGGGGAAGGAGGAGAAGTAGGTGGTGGCCATCAATGGCTTTTTGGTGCAACCTCCAAGCTCCAAGACTTGAATGGAGGGGATAAGAACGAGAGGAGGGGGTGTGGCTGTCGGTGGAGGCACAGTGAGGCACGTGGTGGTACTGCATCAAGGGATAAGGCAGGGGTTGGGGTTGCACAGTTCCATGCCGAAACCGGCATGTCCAGAGCGCGACGCGAGCGGCGTCGTCGCGTTCCCGATGACTCGGAGGTCCAAACGGAAAAAGGTTTCCACTGCTGAGTTCGTAACGACGAGAACAACACCACCAATCAAGAATCCCTCAAGGATTCCAAACTTTGCAGAGTAAGATTTTCAGAAAACCAAAGACACTGAAGGTGCTCGATGAAATGAAAAGGGACTTCCACTACCCAATGGAGCTAGGATTTTTACTGGGGATGTTCTACTGGTATGTGAGCAATGTGGTCCAGTTTCACTCAATTTGGAGAAGATTTTACGTGTAAACATTTTCGGGTTTCGAAATGGCAGAAGGTGTTCGATGGATGTTCTGCAAGAAAAAGTTGGTCCAAATGTTCCCAACTTTTTACCACTGCCTAGGTTTGTTACAAGGAGTGTGTCTATGGAGTTTGAGCTCAATTGAACATTGGTAAGTTGGGTTTTGGCAAGTTGTCCAAAAATTGGCATATTGGCATGATCAAGGCAAAGTAATTTTCGCACTTCACCTTGGGGTGATCTTCTGGATTTGGGTGTCTAAGGACCATGTGGTCAAGGTGACCAAGTCCCATGGTCATAGGATTTGTCTAGGTATAGGTTTGCTTGAAGATCTTAAAAAGGCATGAAAATGGCCTTACAAAGGAAGTAGGTCAAAAGTTGCTCAAACGGGTTTGGCTCCAAAAGATGAAGTGTAGGGAATGCAAAAATATTCATCCCCTGATTTTATCAGAATTTCTGGAGATGCATAGCTTGACTCAAACATCTCGGGACCAGAAATGGCATTTTGGAAAATAACGCTCAACTTGGAAATATTGCATTGGAGTATGCAATATTTTTGCATGGATTGTCTTTATATGAATATGGGAGTCCTCTGGTATTTTTAGTGGAATTTCTCCGGCTATGGAAATAGGCTTCCCTTTGGTAGGTAGAGAAAAAGGTTTTAAAAGGTTCGATAATTAGGGCTAGGGTTTTCGAGAGAAAACCTAAGCATCAAAATTATCACGGGTGATGGAGTGGTTCGTGGATCACTGGGAAATTTTTGAGGGAGCAATTCCCAAGTCCATTCATCCTCAAGGATTTGAATAAATATTTAGGATAAGAGGAAAAAGTTTTTCAGGTGTCAGAAAACACCACTAAAATTAGGTTTGAATTTTTGGGGTGTTACAGTTTCCTAAAGAGATATATGTGAATATATTAGAGGAAAATCGTACCAAGAACTTCCTTCACAAACAAGATCCAAATATAAGAAAACAAAATCATATAACCAAATTGGAACTTGTTTGAGCAATATGCCACATAGGAACAAGATAATTGACAATATCAATTCTAAATGGCAATACCTCACATGTTCACATTTTCTAGGATTGTAATATGCACAAAGCTTATTACTCCCCCATAATGTGATAATCCATTTTATAGTAACAAGAGACAAAATATAATCCAACAAGAGATAACTAATGGACATTATAGAATTTGAATTTCTCATGAGCATGACATACCACATAGAGATTAGATAATATTGATATATCAACACTAAGTGATATCCTCATGTACACACATTTTTAGGATTGTGAAGTGCCAAAAGCTATCACTCCCAAAAATGGGATAGTCCATTAATCTCTCAAAAGAACCAATTAAGATATAAGCAAGTTGATATAAAGGCTCAACATCACACGTACATGGTGTGCAAACCAACATACACATACTTGATTACTCAAGATAAGTAAGTAGAGAGCACAACATATACAAACACTAGCAAGGTACAAAACCAAACACATGCAAGGGTGCAAGCAACTTTCAATGTATGATTTAAATACAAGTTACCGCAAGGAGAAACATTGGATATGAGATAGAACAATATAATCCAAATGACTTGGCTTGAGAGAATATAATTGATGAAGATCCCTTAATTCTTCATGATGTAGCCAAGTCTCCAATGCCCTCCTCAACACCTATTGATCAAGTTTTAGTTGGTCCCCAACCAAGTTGGGTCCTAAGAGGTTAGTCACAATAGGCTTGGCAACCCAAATGGTTCTTTTCTTGACACCACTTTGAGTACCAACATATTTGGCAAACACATTGCCAACCTTATCCTTCCTAAGAGAATAAACATTATCAATTATGATAGGGTTGGATAAGTTACCACTAGTGCATGAAGAAGCAAAGTGACCCTTCTCACGGCATAAGTAGCAACATTTGCTTCCTCCTTTCTTCTTTGTTGAAATCTCAACTTGAGAAGGAATAGCTTGATTCTTCTTGGGAAGTGGCCGTTCTTCAACTTGGGGAACTTTAGTTTGAACTTGAGGCATCTTCCCTTGTTGCTTCTCACTAAGAGACTTCTTCTTCAAAGGGCAAGATCTAACATGGTGCCCTTCAACTTTGCACTTGAAGCAAACAATCTTGGCCGAATTCTTGACTTGTTCATGGCCCTTCTTTTCTTGTTATACTTGGACTTGTTCTTGTTATTGGAGTTGAATCCAAGTCCACTTTTGTCATTGGGGCGTCTTTGACACTCAAACATTGTCAAGTGGGACTTCCCACATGACGCTTTTCCAAGTCTTTCTTCAAAGAAGTGACTTGGGCCTTGAGCTCTTTTAATTTCTCTACATGGTTAGTATCAACACAAACACTAGAGGAAGTAGAGCCTCCTTATTAGAGCAACAAGGCATGGAAGTAATTCATCACAAGATGTAGCAAGATTGAGTGGATGAATTACTAGGACTAGCACATGGCAATAAAGCATTTTGAGTAGAGGTTGTGCCATTGTCCACATGAGGCTCACAAGATGTTACCTTTGTAATAATAGCCTCATGAGCTAACTTTAGCTTATCATAGGAGACTAGAAGATCCTCATGAGAGCTCGAGAGCTTCTCATGGCTTTCTTCCAATTTCCCATATTTGCTAGATAGCAACTCAAGTTGAGCCCTTAGCTCAACATTCTCCTTCACTATTGGTGCTTCACAAGAAATAGAGTTAGTAGCACAAGCATTATCATTAGTAGCAATAGGAGAAGATAACTTGGTAAGCTCTTTTGAATATGAAGCTTGGAGTTGTACATGAGACTCGGTGAGTTTGATGAGCTCGCTCTTAATGACCCTAGAGCCATTTTCGAGGTGCGCAAAATCCCCAAGGAGTCTAGCATGAGCATCCACAAGCTCACCATTCTTTATTTTGAATTCATTAGCCACCTCAATAGCTTTATCATGGGATTCCTTTACCATAGAGAGTTCTAGAGTAAAAGTCTCCTCAAGAGACTCTTTAGTGGTTTGTTCTTCTTCAAGAGCTTCCTTGAGATCGGCGATCTCATCCGCGTACTTATATTCGCGGCTAAAGCATTCATCAGTGCGTGCTTCCAAATCCACTATGGTAAGCTTGCGCTCAACAAAAGTAACCATGATTTCTAAGAATTTAGCACGAGCATCTTTATTCTTAGCAATAGCATGAAGAACCATTTGACCCTTCTCAATAAGGGAAGCATCATTATCATCTTCTTCATTATCATCATCATTATCATTTTGAGATATATTTGGAGTCAAGATAGAAGTTACCGTTGATCCCCTTGCCATAAGGCAAAAGTGCAAAGTGGTTGATGATGATGAAGCAAAACTTGAAGCTCCATTCAAGTCCATGTCTTGTTCCATGGAGTGTTCGGTTTCCTCTACATGGTTAGCCAAACAAATACTAGAGGAAATAGAAGTATTTTTATCAAGGGAACAAGACATAGAGACCATATCATCACGAGGATTAGTCAAGCAATTTGCACATGATATGCAAGGACATCAACACAAGCATGTGAATCATTTTTGGTGCTAGATATGTTTAAGTCCAAAGATAAATCATCACAATAAGATAGAGGTGAAGGATCATCAATTATAAGCTCACTATCATCATTGCAATGTTTATCACTACTCACCATTGCATTACTTTGTGGCTTGCCACATGTAGGTGAAGTAGGAGAAGTAGAGAACTCATCACGGCCGGAGGTGGAGGGAGAACAATCATCTCCACAAATCTTGGACAAATCATATTTATCTTGAAGCTTGGTCCAAAGCTCATGAGCATTCCGAAATGGAGTGACCGACATAATAACTACATCGCTCAAAGCATTGAAAATCATATTAGAAGCTTGAGCATCTAGATAGGAATTATTCTTATCCAATAAAGATAATCTTTTGGGATTCTTTGGTGGAGAATAACCCCTATCTAGAATTCGCTCTATGTGCCATCTAATATAAAAGAAGCATTGTGCACTAGTTCACTAGACGACATCTTTACTCTCGAGGCGGTGAAGCCAAAAACGAGAAAACCCGCTCTGATACCAATTGAAAGGACACGGATGTCGCCTAGAGGGGGGGGGGTGAATAGGCGATTAAAATTCTTTACGGTTTAGGCTTGAATAAATGCGGAATAAAACTAGCAGTTAATTTATCAAGCACAAAACCTAAACAAAGCTAGGTTTACCTATGTGCACCAACAACTTATGCTAATCAAGATAAGCAACTGTGTGATAGCAAGATATATTACTTCAAGCTCGATGGCTATCAGAAAGTAAATTGCATAAGTAAGAAGCTCGGGTATAGAAATACCGAGGCATTTGGAGACGATGATTTATCCCGAAGTTCACTTCCCAATGGAAGCTACGTCTCCGTTGGAGTGGTGCGGAGTCACAAAGTGATCCCCGAATAGCCGTCAAATGGCACACCGTAATCTCCTTCGTGTCTCTACCAATGTAGAGTACCACGAACCACTATGGGCCTCGAGGGTGGTCACCGAACCCGTACAAGGATGAGGCACACTCCACAACTTAATTATAGGCTCCCACCGAATTCCCGTGGCTCCCAAAGCCACAAGAATCACAAGGTTGAGGCACACTCCACAACTCAATTGGAGGCTCTCAACTAATCCCGGGAGCCACCAAAACTCCGAGATCAACAAGGACCGTCTAGGGCACCCCAAGTACTCTAGAGGACAAGCTCTAGGGCACCCCAAGTACCAAGAGTAACAAGCTTCTCAACTTCACTTTCCACGTATCACCGTGGAGAACTCAAACCGATGCAACTAATGCAAGAAGGCAAAACCACTATAAGTGATCAAATCCTTCACTCCCAAATCCCACCAAAAGCAACTAATACTTGTGGGGGGAGAAGAGAGGAAGAACAAAGAAGAACTCAACAAATGGAACTCCAAGATCTAGATCCAAAAGCTTTCCCTCACTTAGAGGAGAGATAGATTGGTAGAACAATAGATCTAGATCTTCTTTCTCTTTTCCCACTAAATGGAGGCAAGAATCATGGAGGGATTGAGAGATAGCTAAGCTCAAGGAGGTCAACAATGGAGGTCAATTTCGTGCTCAGCAAAGCTGGACTCATTGGGAAAGAAGGGGCCTTTTATAGGACCCCACGAAATAGAGCCGTTGCTGGAATCTTAACACCGGAGTCTCCGGCCTGGGCGGAATATCCGGCCCACGAGGGGACCGGAAAATTCGGTCAGACCAGAAACTTCCAAAGTCTCTGGCCAGTCTCCGGACTGGGCATCAGAGACAAACACCAAGTTGTCCCAACTCGAAATATGAAGTTTTCCGGTCCGGGCCAGAGACTCCGGTGTGTTTACACCGGAGATTTCGGCCAACAAAAACTGCAGAAACACACAACACGAAAACTAACATATCTTGATCATCCGGACTCCGTTTTCGATGTTCTTGGGCTCGTTGGAATCACCACAACGAGCTCTAAAAGATCATGCAGAGAAACATCATAGTCCATCATGGGAGTATAAATCCAAATGTAGAAAGGTGAAACCTCTCTATAAAAGATGAACCGGGAGAAACTCCAAAACCGAAAACGCAACAAGTTTTTCATACAAAATCTGTTTTCGTGAACTTGAGCTTGTCATGAAGATCAAGAAAAGCTCCAAAACTCCACTTAGAGAAAAGCCAAATAAGAACCAAGAAAGATGATGAAGGCAAGTATGCAAAGGTTTGAGCTCTCTCCAACTGATACGCTAAAGCTCAATGAGGGCCCCTCTTGATAGTACGGTATCTATCCTATAACCCGGTCTCCCAACTAGCACCATGAGACCGGTAAAATAGAAACCCTATCAAGATAATACCTTTGCCTTGCGCATTCCACTTGAGCTAGATGATGTCGATCTTGATCTCTTCAAGTGGACCACCTTTCTTGATTGCGCTTCGCTCGGTGAAGTCTCACATATTGCTCCCCCATACTCCACTATGGGAGAGCCTCTCATAGGCACATATTCACTTGACCATTATCTCCAAGAGGGTGGCAAGCATCAAGCATATGATATCTTCGAGATACTTCTCTTGAACTTGCACTTCTCAAGCTTGATGACGATCACCACTTGACGACATCCTTCATGGGCTATATGAAATCTTTATTTGATGCAAGCCCATAGAAAGATACCTAACCACACATAGAAATGCTACACACATATCATGGGTTAGTTCATAAAGCTATATGGATAATTGCTTACCATACCAAGAGATACATGATCCCACTTGGTACATCTTGTAGCTTTGTGTGTTGATCAATATCTTGATCAACCTTGTATCTTTTCTTCTCTTTTTGAATAGATGATGTCTTGAAGATAACCATGAATGATCACATAATCATTTTCTTCAAGACATACTTGCAGTATGCTCAACTCACATATGGCCAATCATCGGATAACTCCTCGAATAACAACTTGGTCATCACATACTTTTCTTATTGATCATATCAAATATATATCCATACACCTCGATGATCTTGATGCCAAATACTTCATTATATCAATATATGCATGGCATCAACCTTGAATCCAACATATGGAGTTCAAGCATTGCCTTCAGACAAACACTACAAGGATAACTCATTGCAACCATTAGTCCATAGGGATTGTCATTAATTACCAAAACCACACATAGGGGTGCTATGCCCTTTCAAGGATGAAGGAGTGCAAATGGAAAAACATTCTCATCAAACACAACATCACGTGATATGTAGACACGACAAGTAGATATATCAAGGCATTTGACCCCTTTATGACGAGGGCTATAGCCTAAGAAAACACATCGCTTAGAACGAAACGAGAGCTTTCGTTTGTTATATGGACGTAGGTTTGGCCAACACGCGCACCCAAACACACGAAGAGATTCGTAGTTGGGTGTCACCTGGAGAAGTTTTTCCGTAGGACTCATGTGGTTTAATACCTTGGTAGGAAGCAAATTAATAAGATATGTGGCAGTGAGAAAAGTTTCATCCCAAAATTTGAGAGGCATGGACGCATGAGCAAGAAGGGCAAGGCCAACCTCAACGATGTGTCGATGTTTGCGTTCAGCTGAACCATTTTGTTGATGGGCGTGAGGACAAGACACATGATGTGTAATGCCAACTTTTTGGAAAAAAGTATTGAGTTTTTCATATTCTCTGCCCCAATCAGTTTGCATTGTAATTATTTTACGACCAAATTTCCGTTCAACAAGTTGTTGGAAATTAAGAAAAACTTGATAAACATCACAACGTTTCTTAAGCAAATATATCCAAGTGAATTTGCTAAAATCATCAATGAAGCTCACATAATATAAGTGTTTGCCAACAGAAGCTGGAGCTGGGCCCCATACATCAGAGAATATTTGTTCCAAAGGAACAGTAGAAACACTAGTAGAAATAGAATAGGGCAACTGATGGCTCTTGGCTTGTTGACAAGGATCACATATATAAGGATTTATTTGTGTCTCATAAGGGAGATTATTCTTCCGAAGTACTTGTTGAAGAATAAAGGAGGAAGGATGCCCTAGACGATTATGCCATGTGGATGATGTGGGCTTGATAGCGATGAAGGCACACTTGGGAGACTTTGTGAAGAAAGGCATAATCGGGTAGAGACCTCCATGACAAGGACCTTTAAACAGAGTTTGCTTCGTGACCTGATCCTTGATCAAAAAGAAATGTGGGTGAATTTCAAGAAAAATATTGTTGTCTAAGGCAAGTTTATGAACGGATAAAAGATTTTTGGATGCACTAGGAACATGCAAGATATTATTAAGATAAAGGGAACCATGAGGGGTGCGCAAAGTAGAATGACCAACATGTGTTATTGTCATACCATCGCCATTTGCGGTATGGACTTGATCACGTCCATTGTAATTCTCCTGAGTTGTCAATTTGTTTAATTCTCCGGTGATGTGATTTGTTGCTCCTGTATCAACATACCAATTTGTATCCACTCCATAGGATGCAAGATGTGCACCCTTATCTTCTGTATGAGAATCATCATCATCATCATTGCCAGAATACCTCCACCAACAATCACTTGCCGGGTGCCCAAATTTCTTGCAAATTTGACATGTAACATCCTGGCGAGAAGAGGGTGTGCGGCCACGACCACGACCCCTATTTTGTGTACCACGACCTTGTGATGGACCATACTGACCATACTGACGTGAGTGTTGAGGGCGACCACGGTACTGACCATATCCACCGCGAGGGTTTTGGCGATGATTGAAAGAACGCCCACGAGTAGCGGCATTAGCGGAAGACTGAAAACCTCCAACGACTTGGTCTGTTTCACCTATCATCTTTTGCCTGTAATCATATGTTGTAAGTTGGGCACACATATCAGCAAGGGTAGTGGTAGGAACAGCATTAACGGAGGCAAACACATAATTATATTTCGCATCAAGACCACCAAGGATATACTCCTTCAGCTCATCATCATCTATAACTCGACCAGCTGCAGCAAGTTCTGAAGCGAAGCTCTTCATCAAGGCAATAAATTGATCAGCAGTCATATCACGTTTCTTTGTGCTGACAAGTTTACCACGAAGCATATTGATACGGGCCTTGGATTGAGAAGCAAACGAGGTTTCAATGGAAGCCCAGATTTCTGCAGCATGTTCTAGTCCGTAGACTTGAGAAAGAAGATCCTTACTCAGCGATTTAGTGAGAAAGCTCACAACTTGTTGATCCCTCTCGATCCAGGCTTCATAAGCCGGATTTGATGTGGTGGTACCATCAGCCACCAACGTTTTTGCAGGTGCTGGGTCGGAGCCATCGAGTAGCTCCATGACACGAGCACCCCGTAGGGCAGGAAGGATCTGCATCTTCCAGTACATGTAATTTTCACGGGTTAATTTCTCCGGAGGAGGAGGCCCGAGCAGCGCCGCCAGGGGAGTGGCTGAGGAGGAGCTCACCAGGGGATAGAGGGTGGGAAGCGATCGTGGTCGTAACCAGCTATCGAAGTGTATCGGAGTTTCCCGGATCAATTTTTGCTAGACATTGGAAGAGTTGGCTCTGATGCCATGTGGAATTGGAGGAAACGGGATACCTTCTCAGGTCCCGGTTGCATGTTTAAATAGATGGGAAGAGCCCCCATCATGACGTTACAGAGGAGGCCGATCGTTGGTGTACTACACCATACGAACATGCCTGAAACTGAAGAAAAGGAGGCGAGCAGGTACAGGGGAATAGGAGGCGAGCAGGTTTAGTTACAAGAAGTTCAACATGTGGTACTCCTACTTGTTTTGTGCTTTTGATGACAACCAAACGTGAGTCTGTAGGTTGTATGGACTTCTGACTTTTCACAACAACCAAACATTGGACCCGGGTTGTATTGACTCGTGACGGAGGTGGAGACGTGCGCGACAAACGCCTTAACCGCGATGCCGTTGATTTCGGGAGACGATAATCTCGGCGCGCCGCCGCACTCCAGTCCATCCCTGCGAGCGAGGATGCCGTTTCCTTGACCGTCTCCAATCCCCTCCTCGCCCAAAAGAAGAGAAAAACGAAATCCCCTCCCCAACCTCTGAACTATGTCGTCGACGGTACTCCGATCCGCCGGCCGGTCGATTTCGCGAGCACTTGCGGAGCAGCAGGGATTCTTGCCCCGGTCGCTGGGGCGGGCTCCTCGCCTCTTCAGCTCCGATTGCTTCGGGAGGGCTCAACCGATCCAGGTAATCCTTCTCTTTATCTTCTCGAAACCCCAAGTTGTGAAAAAACTGCATGACCTTGAAATATCTCTTAGTAGTTAATGTTATAGAAGAGTTATAGTACAATTTAACAAATAATATTTTATGTCGGTAATTGGTAAGTGTTCCTAAAAGCGTACCAGGATTCTTAGTTTCCAACCAAGCTGAAGAAAGAAAAACCATACGCTGTACACCAATTTGTGCTGATTGCTTTCTGATAAAAATCCATCTTTCATGTGTTCCAGCATTCTTTGTCAGATCGGATTGCAACAGGATATAAGAATCATATCCAGGAGGGGGAGATATCTCAGGATGAATGCACTCACTTGAAACTGGATAGAGTAATAGAATCCATGTAGCGGGATTGCCATAAGCTAGACCAAATAGAAGTTGTGATGCAAGAGAAGAAGGAACGTGAGAAAATGTAAGTACTTGTACTAATAACTTGTTTGCTCTGTATTATATGAAAGTGCATTAGTTATCCTGATTATTATTCTTTTAATCTACAGGTATGCCCGTCGACGCAAGGAAGCATTCGTAGGTGCCTCTGTTATCGCATCTGGGATCACTGGCCTTGCCTTTTGTGTTAAGAAAGTAGTATTTGGCTGAGTCAAGGAGTAACCATCGCAGGAGGCAATATAGTCTTGCATGTGAACTTCATTTGTAGTACAATCTTCTACTGTTATTAAGTTGTGATAACACTTTAGCTTGCAAGTTGTGGCTGATTAAACTCATTTTGTGCTATACCTTTGGGTTGTGCCTTATTATGCTTGAATTTAGACGTTATGTTGGATACTTATCCAGTAGACGCCTTGGCTGAGTAGATTACTGTCCGGTGCAATCTGTGAGATGGGATACTGCTGGAGTTTGGTTCGAGAGAGGAAGTTAGGCCTCCTTTGAATTAAAAGATTTTCATGGGAACTTTGAAGGATTGGAGTCCTTTGGACTTTTCCTGCGGTTGGTTATTTGATTCGTAGGAACGGATCCTATAAGATATTTTCTTCCAAGAATTGCTTTGCACTAAATCTAAGCGAAAAAAATGTATATCCACAATAATCTCGGAAGGTTTTTTCCAAAGTACTATAGGATTCAAATGGTTATATCATTGCAATCTTGTTTCGTTTGCTATGTTCTTTCAATCTTCTTAATCAAAGAGGCAACCGGAGTTTGTTACTCAGCTTTGGCCTATAAGTTTATGTAACGTCGTTTATAAGGTGATTTCAAAACTGATTGCAAACAGACTGAAATTCTTGCTCCCAGAGATCATCGGACCTACACAAAGTGCGTTTGTGCCGGGAAGGTTAATTACGGACAACGTACTGGTGGCTTATGAATCATACCATTCGATCAAAAATAAAAGAGTTGGAAAGTATGGATCATGTGCAGTGAAACTTGACATGCATAAGGCCTACGACAGAGTTGAGTGGTGTTTTCTGAAGGGCATACTACTGCTGTTGGGCTTTGATACCTGTTGGGTTGATCTTATTATGGCATGTGTAATATCCGTGAGGTACCAGGTTCGGCTCAATAATTGTCTTTCAGATTATATTTGTCCAACTCGGGGTCTCCGTCAAGGCGACCCCCTTTCACCGTATCTTTTCTTGTTATGCGCCGAGGGCCTTTCTAGCCTGCTGAAGTTTGAAGAGATTGCGGGTAACTTGCTGGGGGTGAAGGTTTGCAGAGATGCACCTGCGGTGTCACATCTATTGTTCGCTGATGATTCGTTGATCTTGATGAGAGCGGATGTGGCTAATGCTAATGCCCTCCGTCGTGCCCTCTCGGAGTACTGTGCGGCTTCAGGTCAATTGGTCAGTGAAGCGAAATCGAGTATCTTTTTCAGTCCATGTACAGATGTTGACACAAGGGTGGAGGTTTGCTCAATTCTAAATATCATGACTGAAGCCATTACTGATAAATATCTCGGGTTGCCGCCACTCGTAGGTGTGGATAGATCGGATTGTTTCCAACACTTGATTGACAGAGTGTGTAAAATTCTAAGTGGTTGGAAAGAAAAGAATTTGTCTTTTGGAGGAAAGGAGGTGTTGCTTCAACCTGTCATACAAGCTATTTGATGCAGATTGGTTGTATAGTATAATGCAAATTGAATAACTACTTTGGTATTTAATAGGTTATGGGATGTGAGGAGCGAAAAGATTGTCCAAACTCTTGAAACCAAGGCACCTGTTACTAGTAGTGCAGAAGTAAGCCAGGATGGCAGGTTCATCACCACGGCTGATGGCTCAAGTATAAAATTTTGGGATGCTAACCAGTAAGTCTTTTCCATTGACATATATCTGCATCATACGATTACGATTAATTCCTTACCTACAAACCTTTTGGTGGTTATCCTGCAGCTTTGGGCTTGTTAAAAGCTATGACATGTCGTTTACCGTGGAGTCAGCCTCACTTGAACCAAAGTCAGGGAGCAAGTTTATTGCTGGAGTGGAAGATATGTGGGTTCATGTATTTGATTACTTCACCGGTGAAGAAATATGTAAGTCAGCCTGTTTTGACATTTAGTCATTCACACTTGTCTTCAATTTTAGTGTGGTTTCGCATTATCCATAACATAAACTATAACACTATATGTTAACTTGGTTTCTTCTTATTTATAGCTTCCTTGCGTGTCACAAGTATACTATAATAACAATTAAGATAATGAAGCTGAAATTCTGTGTTCATAACTTAACTCGTTGAATGTTGAGCTCTTGGTCTACATTTGTCTGATCGTTCTTGTTGCACTTGTCATTAACTCTGAAAGAAAATTTCATGCAGTGGAAGTTGTTCAACTGCTGCTGGAATTCTCTCACGACAACACCTTGTAGTCACTCGTTGTGTTTTTCTTATATCCTGATGCATTGACTATCTGATGCTATTTATGTTGCAGTGTTGAAATGCTATTGGTTTGGTTGTGCTTCAGTTGTATATTTTTCAGAACTTTGCTTGTTAATTGTTGTTGCTCTTCTTTGGTTCTTTTTTTATTGACATAACTGATACTCATGTTGTGCTTCTGCAGCCTGTAACAAAGGGCATCATGGCCCAGTTCACTGCGTCCGGTTCGCACCTGGGGGTGAATCATACGCTTCCGGTTCGGAAGATGGCACTATCCGGATCTGGCAGCTGAGCCCAGCTAACACGGACGCCGAGGAGGCAGCCGATGCAAATGGTAAACCGAGGAGGTTACACGTAAGATCGAAGGCTTCCACATTCCTAAGGAGGACACGGCCGCGGAGTAGAGGATTACATCGTTGGCCTGCCTGGCCATCCTTGAATGAGCAAATGCTGGGGAATTTTTTTGTACACCGAGAATAAGCCAAGAGTAGAACAGGTTGGTTGTATCGTGCCTGTATCTGTATGGATAATGGAGTAGATTCAAAATGCCTCAATTTTTTGTGACACCCATCTGTACGTTGAAGGAGATGATTGATGGGAAAATGCTTCGTTATTTTTTGAATGTCAAGTATCATTTCATCTCATGATCTTGCCGCACTTGTTATCCTAACTGTGTGCAAACGCTCGTGCTTAAGCTTCTCTACCCTGACAGTGGAGTATTATTGTAAGTTAGTGGTAGCACGGCCGGTTTAACGGGTTGCTTTGTTGCCCGGTGTTGGATGCCCGACCAATGCGCATGCGGCGGGAGATGCACAAGCACATAGGAATTGATTATTACCCTTATGTTTTTAATTCAATCAGCAGGGCAGCAGTATGGTTCAGTTAACTAGGGACTGATATCTTCTCACTGAGCTGGCCAGCATAGAGTGTATCCACTAGTCCCAAAACCACGAGTACATGTGCATCCGTCGTGAAGCTGATCTTCCCAAATCCAGGGGAGGACTGGCGGAGGTACCGTGTCACGGCAGACGGCACCGCACTCCCGTGCCGTCGTGAGGGGTAGAACCGGGAGATCCGTGGAGACGCTAGAAGCACTGGACCAGACTCCAGGCAGGCATGGGGCACTGCGGGTACACGCCGGCCGCACTGATAATTTCAGTTCAGGCCCCGCCTCCTTCCTTCCTTTCCATTCCCCCCACTCGCTCTCAAACCAAATCAAATCAAATCAACTCAAACCGGAAACCAAATCAAGCAGCCTCCCCGAGACCAGCCAGGAACCCCTCCCCGCCCCACCCACCCGATCCGCCACCCCACCCGCCTCCATCCCGCTCCGCTGGTTCCTTCCCGACCTACATTCGGGGGTTCCGTGACCGGACGGGTGGGCAAGCTACGGCCGCCGGCGTCGATTCAGTGGTTCGTTCTGCTCCCTCCCCCGCCCCCCTACAAAATTCTCTTCTCTTTGCCGTGTTCCAGTTCTATGCGAGTTCCTGGGGTTGCGCCTTACTCGGTTTCTGCTGGGGGTGAGAGAGAGTGTGGACTGGCGAAGTAGGGTTTGGGCTTGTGCCGCCTCTCTCCGGGTGATAAACGACTAAACGGGAAGGCAGCACATTGTTACTGTTTCACTGCAGTTTAGTGTGCCAATTTTGCTGTCATTCCGTGGTTCCATGGCGATTCCCTGGAGCTTCAAACGGGCTAGATTCCTGCATCTATTTATTTTTACTGGGAGATTCCGGAGTAGCTGGCTAGGGATATAGCGATGATGTGAGGTTAGTAGGTTAGATATATGAGCCCCCCAACATAGTTTGATGTAGTAGTTACTACTACTGCAGGTTAAATTAACTCACTATACGTGGACATCCTTGCCAGTTCAGTGTGCATTTCCTGTCGGTACATGGATTTTCCCTAGGAATTACAAGGCAATAAACGTGTAGTGCCCTCCAAAAATTAGAAAAAGGTATTCATATTCAGTAAGTCTTAAACTATGCTAGAGTTCACAAATGAGAACCGACAAGTGCCCACCCGCGTTCGAGGAGCAGCCTCCGCAGCTGCCCCACCTCTACCTCAACAACGTGCAGTTAAGGGAGGGAACTTCCCCCTTTTAACCACGTTTTAGGGTTCGCAAATAAAGAGAACATATCCCATATAATATCAGGAAATTTGGTTGAATTTCACTTACTTTGTGTTGTACAGTAGTTGCTATAAATGTGTTGGTAATTTTTACCAGTTAACGCTGCATAGTTATCACTTGCTCGATTGCCAAACTTAAGCAGTGCCTCAACGGAAAATAAAAGATAAGCTGGCAAGCATGCTATATTCGTTTGCTACTTCCGATTTCTTTCTATATGCTGATCATGCATTATTAAATGCCCTGTTAGGCTATGTGTTCCTTGAAGGACTTCTTTTTCTTCTGTTTGCTGATACTGTGGTTCATTGATGCAGTTTGAAATATGATTTGGAGGATCTGAATAAATAAGTGGATAAGATCGACTCTGTTCTTGTAATGGATAAGCTACCATCTGATTGCCCTTATCCTGGATGTTTCTTCTGTGTTATGAAGGAGGCAAACCCTAGCAAACGAAGAGCAAGTGTGCTGAAATTCTTCAGAGAACTTCCTTCCCAAGATGATGATGGCCAAGTTCTCCCTATTAGTGGCCTTTGGAACACTGCAATGGCACACCCAAATGACCCTGAGTTCATCAACCTGGGAATATTTGAGTGCATGGCAGCTGTAATATGGAAGGGCCTGAAAAACAGGCGCTGGCTTTCACATGATCAGAATATTTACATCCCGTATTATGCGGCGCATGTTATTGGATCCTATACGATGAACATGGAGGAGTTTGCAGAACGTGCTGTTCGTGCTGGAGTAATACCTCGCTAGTTGAGCTCTTAAGAGGTAGGCTGACTTGGGTGGAGCAAAGAGTTGCCGTTAGAGCTCTGGGGCATTTGGCTACATATCCTAGTACTTTCCCTGCGGTTGCTGATCATGGAGAAGTACTTGAACTTGCCATTCAACTTGCCTCAAGCTCTCTAGAAATTGTGTACTCTCACTTTTACCAATTCGTGGATCGGAGACTTGGCTACCATTGTGATCTTCTTACACGGGGCATGGGTGGTGCTGAAATGGAATCTCGTAAAGCTGAGGAATGGGCTAGCCAACTGCAGTGCTGGTCTTTGCAGCTCATAAACTGCTTTGCATTCAAGCCTGAGTTTCTCCATGATATCTGCAAGCCTGAATTTCTAGCTAAGTTACCTGGTATGTGGGGTGGACTTGTGAATGAGAACTCACCTGCTGGTGTTGGTCTGCTAAGAACAATCTGCCAGAGCAAGCTTGGCCGAGGTCATGTTGCTACTATTTCTAGTGTCCTTGAAGCTTTATGCAACATTGCTCGTTCTTCAGATGACTGGCAATACATGGCTGTTGATTGTCTACTGTGGTTAGTGCAGGATCCTAGTACATATCATAAGGTAAGACATCCACATTTTACTCGATGCGTGAAGGGATGCTTCAGCATGACCAATAATTATAATTTAGTGTGTTTGTTAATAACTTGGTGCACATTCTCATGTCCTAATTAAATGTCCCAGCTTATATTTCTTTTGAATTGCTTGAAACTTTAAAGGCATTGACAAGTATATGTTGTTCCTTGGACTTGATAACAAGAAAGTTTGTTACAGTTTAAATGCAAATGACATAACTCATCATAAACATTAGGAGATGAAGAGTTGAACTATTAGTATACCCCCTCAGTTTTTATATACAAGGCCACTTCATATTTTGAGCCTAACTTTGACTAATAGTGTGACCCAAAAAATATGAGTTATATGTCATCAAAAGTACTGTATATTATTGGAAACTTCTTTCAAAAGTGAATCCAATGGCATACCTTTTGTGGCATATAACTAACGTTTGTTGGTCAATTTAATGGTCAAAGTTAAACTCAGAATATGAAGTGGCCTTCCATTTTTAGACGGAAGGAGTATTTGAGCTACCCACATCTGGCAAATTTAAAACACATATGTAAGATTCACTTTATATATTAGGAATTCACAAGCTATAACTATTCGTAAAGGTTTGTTTCTTGTAGCTCTGGTCACTGTTTTCCCTGTGCACAGTACATTTAGCAGACATATCCACACTGAGTGGCTATGAGTTCTGAAATAACTTGATGGCGCTATTGTTTGATGCAGTTTAAGACAGTTAGAAGCATGTGCTGCTCCTTGGACTTGTAACACTAGTTTCCTTAGACTAAATGCAAGTTACATAATTCTTCAAGGAATGAAGAGCTGAGTATTTTGAGCTACCAACTTCTGATAGTTTTGATTACTGATATTCAGCTTCAAGTGGCACGCTGCATCTACTTGCTGTTTTAAGTCGTACACTTATGTCAAACTGTTCAGCATTTCTTTGTTTGCTGCTAGCTATGTTGGCCGCTTTCTTTTTTGTTGAAGCTAGTTCCGAATGGTTATGCTTGCTGAGTATTGGTAAAAAAAACTTAGTTATCACTGTAGTCCAGTTTGAATGCAACCTATAATTATTTGTGAAGCTTTGTTTTTTTGCAACTTTAGTCACTTTTTCTCTGTGTACAGGTTATAGATAAAATCGCCCCAACATTGATTGATTTAGCAGATATTTCCACACTCGGTGATTACAAAAAGCTGGGTGACACTATTGTCACAGTCCTCCAAGAATGTATGCAACAAAACGGGAATTCACGGAATTCAATTAGCAGCCACACCAAAGAAGAAATTGATGAACTCTTGAGTTTCAAGCAGAAACTGAAATCGGAAAAGAATATGCCGAAAGAGGATCTTCATATAAAACAAGCTGCAGCATTGGTTGTAAAGTTAGAAGGAAATTCTCTCTTCTCTTCAGGAAATATTGAAGGAGCTGCAGCCAAGTATTCTGAAGCACTTGCATTGTGTCCAATGAAATCTAAGAAAGAAAGAGTGGTGCTCCATAGCAACCGAGCTCAGTGTTATCTTCTCCTGCAGCAACCTTTGGCTGCCATCAGTGATGCTACCCGTGCATTGTGCCTTCATAGTCCTTTGAATCGACATGCCAAAAGTTTGTGGAGAAGAGCTCAAGCATATGATATGCTCGGTTTAGCAAAAGAGAGCCTGCTGGATGCAATTCTCTTTATAAATGAATGCTCTCAGTCCAGTGATCCTGATCTGTCCTTGAGGCAAAACAAGGTTCCTGATTATGCTGAGCGGTTGGTAAAGAAGCAGATGCGTGCTGCTTGGTTATTCAGGGAATCATCGCTGAAACATGGGGGAATCCATTGTGAGGGGGAAGCTAGTGATGCATTTGGTCAAGAGGCTGATGACTCTGAGTGGGAGACAGTGAGTGAAAGCGATGGTGAAAATGATGAAAGGGGAGAAGCCGATGATGAAACTGAATGGAAGAATGGTGGTCATCGGGAAGAAGCGTACGAGAAAAGCTGAGAAACAGGTTCACATAAAAAATATTTTCCCTTTATTGTTTTTTTGCAACTGTGTTTTCCTTCTAATAAATGTAGTGTAAAACAGGCAAGAAATTTTATAGAAGATTTTAATAACGACTACGGTACCTATGTTTGTATGAAATTAAGCAACTTTTCTCACCATCCACTAATTAAATATGTTTTGGGTGAAAAAATATGAATGCTTTTCCTACCAGTGTTCAATCTATATGTACTGCACACATAAATCATTGGCAGTCTGCGTCGTGTTTACCTTATCCTGACTTTGAGTAGGCGTTGTTTCATTATGCTACAAACTAGTGGCAACTCTGGCGACTTCCTAATCCAAGCATATGTTATTTTTTTCAGATTTTGGTTCTGTTAATTGTTCTTTCGTAAGCTTGCTCTCAGTGTGCTTGTCGTCGGAGCAGCAACAACAGATTCAGCCGCTGGCCTGCTGCACCACCAAAGCAAAACTAAATTGAAGAAACTGGATGAGTCTGCTTACTGAAGCTTGCAAAAAACGTAGCTTTCAGAAATCTGGTGTCACCACATTGTTCCCATGGAGAGCAAGGCTAAAATTTATCCATTGCCCTCACCATGTTCTTTTGGTCTGTCTGAGTTGCCGTGACTCTTGAGAGTGTCTGTCTTGCTCTTGTTTGGTGTTGTAAAATGAACAAAGCAGTACCTATATCTTAAACATCAACCATTTGTGAATGAACTTCATCTTAAAGCTCTGCTGTTTTTGTAAATTCCGTGGTACTCTCTTAGGCTGTTCTACAAGGTGCATGCGATCCTTCCGTGCATGTTGAAACTTTTATGGAATTTCCATTTGTGCTCCGCAGATGACCGAGTGCTCAATAGTAGTTATTTAATGAATTGACATTAATATTCAAAATCAGGAACATTGGTGACATTTCTCCAGTTTACTCTTCGAGATCAATGATTTTTTTTTCATGGAAGTACATGAATCATTTCACTGTATAACAGTAGGGGTGATGGTTGTAGTCGATAATTGCAATCCTTGATGATTGAAAGCTCTGCGTGCGCACATGTCTCCAAGGTTATTCGACATACTGTCTACTAAAAACAGTAACACTTTTCAAATTATGTTACCCTACTAAAAATTTGCACCGCAAAGCTATCGACTACAAAAGGTAGTCAACTTGCTACTAACAACACTACATCTAGCTGCCAGTTCATGTTCATCAAGGCTTCAACCACTCCCCCTAAAACTATAACTTGGCACTAAAATCATTTAAGCTTTGAACCGAAGAAAAAACATCAAATTCACATAAAAGAAATATTTAAAATATTATGGTCTAGATGCTTGAACCCAAAATTCTGCATCAAACCACAAGTAAACAAAATGTTTGAGCTCCCTGGCTTACAAGTCTTGGCCCTTAAAGAAAATAACAGGAACAAAAAAAATATGAATGTGAATTTTGTAGATCTAGGGGAGACATAAACAAGTAATTAGCCACAAGTCGACCTTTACCATGGATGATGTTAACAAGTCGACTATGAATGCTTGAACGAAAGAGGCTAACTAGTTAGGGCTTAGAGGCGGGATCTATGAATGCAAGGAGAGCAAAAAAAAGAAAAAAAAAGACTAACAATCTAAAAGCCACATGTCGAGCTTTACCATGGATGATAGTCCTTCCCCGTATCGCAAAACAAGTAGCCTAACCCCTCTTATCTCATAGGCAAAGCCGTTCTCACTTGTATCTCTTACTTTCAGATTTCCACCTCCACTAGCTGTGCATATGACTCCACCGCTTATCCAACTAGGGTATTTCGACGATAATATTTTACTTTCTATTCCTAGAAACTACAGCTAAAAGGGAAAACCAAATATGTCATTTTGAAAAATAAATTAGTCAATTTTGGTAACTATTAATTAAGGAAACTATTGCATTGGTAACCGCACAAGTATCTGTAAAACAATAAATAATAATTAACAACTCTTCGCCTCCGAGATAACTCTCCCGCCTAATTTTCTTGGGCGACAAGCAAGGTCAACTATGGATAGCGGCACGAAGATGGTCACATTTTCCCATGAGTTGGTTGGCAGGTGGGGAGCAAAATTCATGGGTGACACCTCTGAGGAAGGATGATGCCGAGGAAGGCGACTCATCTGCTCTACCGATAAGTGGCAAGTAAGACAAAAATAGAGTTGGTGAGATCGGAAATTTATGGCAGGCTTGTATTTCAAGAGCGATGGCAATGACAAACAAGAAAAAGGTAGAAGGTGAGTTGCAACATTTGGGGATAAGATATTTGGTGGAAACCACCATTGCAACACTAGCTAGAGGCATCTATGATGAAGGATGATAAGATGAAGATACACAAGATAAATATAAATCTATAAGATCAATAATAAGACAAGTTTTAAGAGCACGGTAACCACGATGACATAAGCCGTGCAAAGTCGTCAACAACCACAAAGGAAAAAAAAAGGTTACATACCCCTTCGTCACCTCTCGCGGAATATCCCAGGCGATAGGTTTCCGACCCCATCGGCGGCGGCCGCCGATCTTCCGTCTCCTGTGGCCTTAGGGCCATGGAGGCGCGGTGGATCCCGGTCCATGCCGGCCGGAGGGCTGCATTTTTAGATGTTTTTTCAAGTTTGGTTAGGATTTGTGTCCTACTAAGGTTAGTAAGGTGTCGGTGTCTTGAAGATGGAATAAGGTTCTCCCCGTATAGCGCCCAATCCGGTGATGCGTCTAGCATCATCGGAGGGCGTGTGGAGGTATGTCTTCGGCGGATCACACGAGATTCAGTCGACGTTTGTCTTCGGTGGATCCGCTTGGATACGGTCTTCGTTCGTCTACATACGTGTGTTTATAGGTTGGATTCCTTCGATCTATGCTTATCTTCATCGGCGACGGTTGCTGTTCTGGTGCGTTGGTCCTGTGTGGTCTTAGCACGACGACTTCCCGACTGTCTATTACAACAAGGTTTGCTCGGCCCAGTGCTTGTAGTCGTTGCTAGGTGGTTTACGGACCTGGATGTAATCTTTATTATTTCTTGAGTTCTTTGTACCGCCTCGACAGTTGATGAATAGATCGGAAGTTTTTCCCCCAAAAAACCACGAAGGAAGAAAGAGGCGAAAAGTGGATAGGAGGCAAACCATGGCAGCTATGGTGACCCTCCGTGGGGCCTCTCGCACGAAAGCCCTAGACCCAACGAGTGGTCATAGGTTCCTTATAAATACATATTCCCCTATGGGTAGTGGGTCATGGCAGAAGTAATATGAACAAACGAGGCTTACAAGTTAGAGTTTAGAGGCAAGGGAGATGAATGCAAGGAGGAGGGAAAAAATGAATAACAATCTAAAAGCCACAAGTCGACCTTTACCATGGATGACAGTCCTTCCCCATATCTCAAAAACAAGTAGCCTAACCCCACTTATATCATGGGCAAAGCCGTTCTCACTTGTGTGTCTTACTTTTCGATTTCCACCTCTACTACGTGCGCATACCACTCCACCGCTTATCCGACTAGGGTATTTCGAAGATAATACTTTACTTTCTATTCCTAGTAACTAAAACTAAAAGGGAGATACAAAAAATTGCATTTTGAAAAGTAAAATAGTCATTTTGGTAACTATTAATTAAGGAAACTGTTTCCATTGGTAATCGCGCAAGTACCTCTAAAACATCAAATAAAAAAATAACAACCCTTCGCCTCCAACTCCGAAGATAACTCTCCCGCCTTGTTTTCTTGGTCGAGAAGCAAGGTCAACTATGGGTAGCGGCACGAAGATGGTCACATTTTCCCATGAGTTGGTTGACAGGTGGCGAGCAAAGTTCATGGGTGACACGTGTGAGGAAGGATGATGCCGAGGAAGACGACTTGTTTGCTCGTTGCCCACTGATCAATCGATAAGTGGCGAGTAAGACAAGAATAGAGTTGATGAGATCGATATGGCAGGCTATATTTAAAGAGCGATGGCAACGACAAACAAAAAAGAGGTAGAAGGTGAGTTTCAACACTTGGTGATAAGATATTTGATCGAAACCACCATTGCGACGCTAGCTAGCGGCATCTATGAGGAATTATGATAAGATGGAGGTAAAACAAGATCAATATCAATATGTAAGATCAAATAGTAAGACAATTAGGTTAGAGGTGAATGGTGGATAGAGGCAAACTATGGCAGCCATGGTGAGCCTCTGTGGGGGCCTCTGGCACGGAAGCCCTGAACCCATAGCCATCGAGCCCAGAAATCCAGAATCAAGCGATTCCCCTTGCCTTCATCTTCCGTTACCATTCCCCGGTCACCATTTACGCATACCAATCGACGTGGTCTCATCCGGCTATCCGCGCCGTTCTCCGACCCTAACTCCGATCCCATCGCCGATCGCCTCCACCCTAAACCTCACCACCACCAGCCGCCGTCTCCCCTCCCCTCCCATGGCCGGCCAGCCCCGCGAGCGGGGGTCCCGCGCCGCGCGCAAGGGCCGCCCCGTCCGCACGCCGGCGGCCGTCCTCGCCCTCAACCCCACCACCGACCCCGATCCGTCCGCGCCGGCCTCCGAGGACGTATCTCCGTGGGGCCGCTCCACGGCGGACGAGCTGGAGGACCGCCTCCTCAAGAAGCTGGAGGAAGCCTACGCGGCGGCGCTGGCCGGCCTCGCCGACCTCGGCTACGCCGAGGACGCCGCGCTCCGCGCCGTCCTCCGCGCGGGCCACTGCTACGGCAAGCTCGACGACCCCGTCGCCAACATCGTCGCCAACGCCACCGCCTTCCTCTCGGATCCGGACCTCGGAGCCGGCGGCTTCGCCGACCTCCGCCGCCTCGAGGAGTACTCCCTGGCGGGGCTCGTCTGCCTCCTCCAGAGCAGCCGCCCCACCCTCTCCCGCGTCGAGGCCATGTGGTGCCTCCTCTCCAACGACCTCCGCCTCGAGCAGGCCATCAACATGGGGGCCTCCTTCACCGATAAGTCGCCCATGGATGGCCTCATCCCCCCAGGGCAGCAGAGTGGCCACTGCCACTACCATGCGACCGCGGCCACTGCGGAGCCACAGAACCACATGTTTGATCCTGAAACCTTCATGCGTCTTGCGATGCGCGCCCACGTTGACAGCACGGTCGGCGTGTCCTCCTGCGCCAAGAACACATGGTTACGGTCCGGCAGTTCCGTCCCGGATGGACAGCCCAAGCAAGCCTTTGCCATGAAGGTGTCCACCGAGGATCTCATCGAGTCTGTCGTCACGGAGCTTGAGTCGCTGGACATTGACAAGAAGGATCCTCCTGCTGAGAAGCCTGATCCCAAGAACGAGATGGTGCGCGACCTCATTAAACAGACGCGGGAGATGGAGGAGCTGCTCAAGGAGCGCAAGGAGTGGGCCCAGAAGAAGGCGGTGCAGGCAGCTCGCAAGCTAGGCAATGATCTCACTGAGCTGCGTGTGCTGCGGATGGAGAAGGACGATAACCAGCGGCGGAATAATGACAAGCAGGCGATGGGGGATGAGACGATGAAGCGTCTCACTCATCTGGAGGATGAGCTGAAGAAGAAGAGTGGGATGCTTGACAAAAGTAATGCAAGCGTGCAGAGGCTGGAAATGGAAAATGCAGAAATACGCGCCGAGATGGAAGCCGCAAAGCTGAGTGCATCAGAGACTGAACGGCAGTGCCAGGTCCTGCTAAGGAAAGAGAAGAAAGATAGCAAAAGGCTTGAGCAGTGGGAGCGCCAAAAAGCGAAGCTGCATGAGGAGATTGCTGAATGCAAGGCAAAGATCACACAGGCAGACAAGGAGCTTGCTGGGGTCAACAAGTCAATAAAAAATATGGAGGTGAGAATGAATTTCCACAGTTCATCATGACTGTTGCTTTAGTGCCATAATCAATATGTGCATCTGTCTTATTATTCGCTAACATGTACTCATAGGTGACAACCTTCCTACTAGGAGAGTTTGCAGTGTTTAGATCACTTACAGTTGCAGAAGAGACATAAACTTTACGTATCTACATATCGTGCTCAGTTGGTCATCTTGGCAACATAGAATAAATTAGTAATAATTCTGACAGCCTATCAAGTCCTCTTATGGAAAATAGAACTGGTGGTAAAAGTCACATTTGTTAAGAAGTCAAATATTTGATTGTTCTGGATGTCCCATGTTGGTCAAATTTACGACCTAGGGATACGTAGAGGACCTATAAACCGGGACGGAGGGAGTACTGGAAGTTGCTTGGATAACCTGTTCTACGAATTAGACAAGATGATTGGACTTATTAGTGAACAAACACGGTCAGTTGGTCCTAACTGGTAGTTACTGCACTTCCCTGCTACTTATTGATCTGCATTGGTATCATACATTAGTGTTCTTATTGAAATTTTGGTGTCATGCAGCTGGCAGCATCAGCGTTCACCCATAACTGTGAGCTATTGCTTAGTAACTGCTACTTTTTTGCGTTGCTGCTGGGGGCAGAATTGTTACATCATTTACTAATGATTTGTCTAGTTAGTCAGAATCATACGCATTTTTTGATAAAGTCGATCATGCTGATAGTAATGTCGTGACATCCAGTCTTGATTCATGAACAGCACATAGAATAAGTTTGTCGCCATGCCACGTTAGTTTCTTGCTTGTGCTGTGTCGTGTATTGTGGTCTTCTTCTTTGGCTGGTTATACTGGCTTTTTCCATCTTCTATTTATATTTATTGCGGTACCACTATAAGATACCGCAGCGACAACATAGTTAATGCTATTTTGCTGCTAATGCTCCTCAAAATTAAAATACTCACTGGAGCAATCATTCCATTATAATCGAATTTTAAAAATAGTCTCATTCAAGTTTTTCCAAAGTGGTACAGAGCTTAATATAATGCTGTTTTCAACAAGGCTATAAATGTGGTTATTGATCCTAGCTCCTACCTTTGCCTCCCAGTATAAGTATATGCAGGTTTGACTACGGCTGTTTGATATCTCTAGTTGTATTTTATTTTTCTCCACATTTCATGCTTACCTTCATGTTAATTTTACCTGTTATTGCAAACCTTCATCCTCTGTTTCCACCAGAGTTTATTATATATGCAGATTACATTAGTGGAATTGAACTAGTGTACGTATCTTGGAATCCCTATTGGGGTTTCAAACAGGTTGTTCTCTTTTTCTGGATTATTTTACTATAATTGATTAATCCATTATCAACATAAATATTTTGTGCTATAACTTGATTTTTGAATGCCATGCCCATGGGCATAGAGTTCAATCTGTTCTGTATATCTACGCAGTTGCCATTTTCTTGATTTATCAGTTGCTTCTCTTCAAAGTTTCCACTAATGATTTCTTCTCTTGGCACATCAAGTTTCCATGTTGTGCCCTACATATCTTGAAGGATATTATTTCTAGAGTATACGTGTTCTATGTGAAAACGGGTTCATTATTGAAGATATAGTCTAGAATAACATGTTTCATGGTAAAAGCAGAACTAAGTACTAATTACTATTTATGTGACTGTGATATCATACTTTTTCCTCGTCAGTTCTTTTCTTTGCCGTGAAACATCGTGTCATTTAATTCTTGCTTGTTCATTGGTTGTTTCATTTCCTCTCTATTTTAGGCATGCTTAAGTGCACACTTCATTTCGTCTGGTCTAAATTCATACTGCTAGCATTGGTTATACTTAACACTCTGCATATCTGCATATCTGCATATTTTGGGTAACAAGCTATGTCGATGATGGGATGAAATGTACCTACTGCTGATATGTACTGTGTCGATTTGTCATTGTGCTGGCTGGGTTGTCTACTGTGTTGATTTGTCATTGTGCTGGCTGGGTTGTCTAACAGATTTGTTTGCAACATGTGTCTGGTTTGCAGGTTAAAATTCGAGAAGACGCAAAGGCCACAGAAGACAACCTGGCACTTGCGGAACAGGAACGTGGGAGGCGGGAGTCTGCCAGAGCTGATGCTGATCGCCGCCTAGAAGAAATCCGCCGGAAGACAGAAGTGGAGTCCCAGTGCTACAAAGATGACCTCCGGAGGCTCCAGGATGAACTATCCCGTCTGCAGAAGTCGATGGGCGCAAATGGGCGGATGGTTCCATCAACCCACCCTCCTGCTATGGCTGATCGAAATACAGCGCGGGCACCCAGGCAGGCCAACCAGAGGCCAGCAGCGCCCGCATCCAACAGGCCACAGGAGCCGCTTGTCCAGAGGCCAGGCCGTCGCAGGGACTGCGTGATCTGCAAGAGGGAGGAGGCCTGCGTGATCCTGCTGCAGTGCGCTCACCAGGTCCTGTGCGTCGGCTGCAACAAGCAGCACGAGGAGAAGGGCGCGGTCCGCTGCCCCACCTGCAACGCCAAGATTGAGGAGAGGATCAGGGTTTTCGGTGCCAGCTCCAACTGAGGCACCTGGTGGTGGTGGTGGTGATGCTGCTGCTGCTGTGGCTTCGTTTCTCTTGGCTTGGGGCAAAGAACGCTAAAACTTGTGGTCGCCTTTGCTTGCCGTTTTTTTTCTACCTCCGTTATACTGTGAAGAGTGTTATAGGTCGGTCCGTCTCATAAGTTGGTTCAGCTGTTCATGGATACTAGGGAAATGAGCGCGGCAATGCCGCGCGTGTGTAGTGTAAATAAAATCTAAATTTGGTACTGTATATATTTAAAAATTGTGTAGGTTTGAAAAGTTGTGAAATTGAAAGATGTTGTGTAATGATGAAATCTGTTTGAATTTATTGTGTTTCGTTGGAATTAATTTAACTTTATAATCAGAGGAAATACATTTTGTGAGCATTTATTAGATTCAATTTAAGTTGAATTCATAAGCAAAGGATTTTTTTTCTTCCAAATATTCATGTAATAAATTACTTTAAAATTTAGCTAAAATTTAGCTACGTAGTTAGAGAGAGTTAAGTTTTGTTATTTTTTGAATATGTCAAATAAATTGAATTGATGAAATATGGTTCCATGTTGTCATAAAATTTTTATTTAACAATTTATTGTGTTTTGTTGGAATTAATTTAACTTTAGAATTGGAGGAATACATTTTGTGAGCATTTATTAGTTTTAATTTAAGTTGAATTCGTAAGCAGAGGAAATTAATTTGTATTTTCTTCAAATATTCATGTAATAAAGTATTTTAAAATTTAGCTACATAGTTAGAGAGAGTTAAGTTTTGTTATTTTTTGAATATGTTAAATAAATTGAGTTGATGAAATATGGATCTATGTTGTCATAATTTTTCTATGTAGCACTATAATCAGAGGGAATATATTATATGGGCATTTTTTAAATTTATTCTATAATTAAGGGAAATTGAATTTGTGTTGATATGTTATTTGTATTATGGTGTGTACAATTTATTTTTTGGTACATTTGATGTGCGGGAAGTTTAAAAGTTCGGTAAATTTAGAAAGTTTTGACATATTGGTTTTATTATTTTCATATGTAGGTTGGAAGATATGTTTTTTTTTTGAATTTAAGCATTTTTTGTAATATATATTTTGAATTATACGTTGGAAGATATGAATTTGGTGATTTTGAGCATTTTCCTATAATTGTTGGTATGTTGTTTGTATTATTTTGGATTGTAAAGTGGAAGATATGTTTTTTTTAAAATTTTAACATTTTTGTATAATTGTTATTTCGGAGTGTAGACTGAAAGATATGAAGTTATTGAATTTTAGTATTTTTTGTGTAACTGAAATTTGGGAAATTTTGATAACTGTGAAAAATTTGGAAATTTGCTAAATTTAGAAAAAAAATAATGTTTTCTTTGTACTATTTAGATTTGTAGATTGGAAGGTATAAATTTATTGAATTTTAGCATTTCTGTTGTATAATTGGTATTTTGAATTGTATACTGAAAGATATGTTTTTTTTGAATTTTAATTTTTTTACAATTATTTTTTCGAATTATAGATTGAAAGATATGAAGTGATGATTTTTTTTAATGTAAACAATTTTTTTTTGCAATAGATATTTTGAATTGTAGGTTGCGAGATATGAATTTATAGAATTTTAATATGTTTTTATAGTTGTTATTTTGCAGTGCAGACTGAGAGACATGTTTTTTTTAAGTTTAGTATTTTTCTGTAGTTGAAATTTGGGAAATTTTGATAATTGTGGAGAGGTCCAAAATTTGGTTAATTTAGAAAACCTTAATGTTTTGTTTGTATCATTTTGATTTGTAGATTATAAGATATAATTTTTTTGGGTTTTAGTTTTTTTTTGTATAGTTATTACTTCGAATTGTAGTTTGAAAGATATGTTTTTTTAATTTTTTTTTGAATTTTTATTATTGTTTGAATTTTTTGGTTAAAAGTCATGAATTTTGTGGTAGTTAATGAAATTTTATTTGTATTATGTCATACTCAATTTATTTATTTTTGGTGCAGCTTTTAAATTTGTTAAAGTAGAATTTTTTTATATATTGTGTGTGTTTGTTTGAATTGTCGATTGGAAGATATGATTTTTTTGAATTTTTAACATTTTTTGTAATTGAGAAATTTCTGGCAGGTGCGGCCCGCATGGCAGGAATTTTTTTATTTTGAAAATCATTTTAAAAGCAAAAGAAATTGACAGGTGGGGACACCCATGGCGTCAGCGCTGACGTCATTTTCTGATGGCGAACACGGCGGCGCTGCCGAGCTCACGCTCGAGCAGCTGCGCACGCGTGTGAGCCTGGGAGCGCACGGATCTGCGAGAGGAGAGGCAGGCGAGGCGAACGGGCGGCGCGGCGGACCAAATGGTCGTCGGAGCCGCCCGCGGCGAGCCAATCTGCGGCGGCGAGCGCGGAGAGCGGCGACGGCGATTCCGAGCTGTGCGGGGCGTTCCAGCAAGTGAAAGTGGGCGAGGACAGCGAGGAAGAGGCGGCGGAGGCGCTCGTAGGCTTCGATTTGCCTGGGGGAGGCGCGTAGCGGCGCGGGCGTGCGTGGGCGGCGGCGGAGAGGTTCGGCCGCGCGCGCGAGAGAAGAAAGGGAAGGGGGAGCTGCGCTGATGTTTTTGCACGGAGCTCCTTCGGTTTGTTCAAAATTACCAATCGGTCCTTTGCGGGCGGGTTTTTGCAAAAGGGGTGCAGCAGTGCGACGTGGCGCGACGCTATTGGTAGATATTCGTCTGATACAGTAATACTGTAGCAGGAAGTGATCCGAACCGTCGACTGCCGCGATCGGACGGTCTCCGTTTAGTGGGCGACGTGGAGGCTGGAACGGGGTGTGGAATGCACCAACTTTTATATATAGTAGGATGATATGGAATACAGGAAGTATTCATACATATAAAAAAATGATAGGAAGTGTAACACCATACGGAGGCAAAGTAGCTATGTAATATACCACCCCAACAGAGCTGACTTATTCAGATATATAGACTCGATGTCAGACAATCCAGTTATGTGCTGCTCACTGCGGATAGAGTACGAAATAAGAAAATCCAAGTAGAAAAACAGGCTCTGCTTGGTGTAAAAGAATGAGGTCCGGTGTAGATAAAAAGGGGGAGAACATCAATTACTGCGAATATAGCTGACAATTTTGTACACATATGAAAGTTTCCATCTCTCATTGTGGATACACTTTTCCTTCTTCTCATTTAAATAAAAAGCTTGAAGCTTCTTGCAGGTGAGTAAAATGCTAGCAAAGTTTATCTTTGTATGGGACGGAGCAAATTTAAGAATCTATTGTTTCAAAGTATTTCCTTTTCATAAGTTTTCGGGGATGCCATATGTAGATCACAGAGCTAGCCTTTTGATTATATGGTTGTAGATAGTAAGAAAAAACTTGTGTAAGCACCCAGTATAGTAGACAACTATAAATGTAACAGAAATAAAGCTTATTTTCAACTAACTGAAAATACAATAACCCTAAGTTCATGAGATCATAGAATTTATGCAATTTGAATAATAACTTGGCTACACAAAGAAGTCTCAGACCATTTAATATAAGTATTAGGCAGAGCTCGTTAACATCAAAGCATGTATAGTTGGCTTTAGTTTCTTTTGAGTGTACGCTTGATGATTTGCCGAGTGGTGCGTTGGAAGATGTCACCTCGTCGTCCACGCTAGCCCGGTGCAACGATAGACATAACAAATCTGTGAGCAACCATTTGTAGCATGACTTTAGCAAAGCAAAAAAGATAGAATAGAGAACATGCGTTCCAACTTATCCCAACTACCTAAATTTTCACGAAAGTGAGCTAATCCATTATTTTTCTCATTCACACAAACAGGGGGTTCTGACTGTTGGATTGGAATCATGATACCATTGGAAAAATCATCTTACCTTGCTTCCATGTAATTGTGTTGGCGGAGGCTGATTGGTCAAGGTAGAAACCGTGAACCATTTTCTCTGTCTTACTTGCTCTCTTTCACAAACTACTGAAGAAGCGAGCTATTCATCCAGCATATAGAAATGTAGTCTACGATGTTGGCATAAGCTACTAAAGAAGAAAGAAGGGCATATGATCAGCAGGTGAAATTCATAATTTTCCCACTGTTGCTTTTCCCTACATCACCATGGATGAGCATCTCATCCCTGCCTCTCATGACCTTTACTTCCCTTCTGGGGATGGAATGCATGCATGACCCAGCATTGATGTTCCAGAGCGAATCCAGTAGCAACACATTCAGAAAATATACCCCTGCAAAATGAAGGGAAACCAAAACAGAATGAGACTGTTTAAGTAATTAGCACTTATGCTACAGATTTAATCAAGAAAAAATATGAACTATGAAGGGAAAATGGAGGTGTCGAAGAACAGAAGCACTACCTCACGTAATGTTTCGCAGGGAAATGGCCACACCTATATGACTGTTGTGGAATTGAACGTCTGCTTGTGGGCAGATCATATATATGCAAAAACTAAGGTCTGCTTGTGGCAGGATCATATGCAAACACCTAATGTCTTAGTTGTATGACTTCTATCCCTCTCAATACTCTTGATATCATTCACCATAGCAATCCCTAGTTACAAAACCAGGAAAAATATTAGTGATCATGACAGACATGAATGGTTAAAAATACATAGGTAAGAAAAATAAATATGCTAGCTTTAGTGTATAAAGTTAGAAAAACGATATCAGGAGAAATAGTTCCAAATAAGGGCCAGTCAGTCCACCTGCACAAAATGTATGGAAATTTTTATGGCATAGAGAATCCAGCATATGCAAATTCATGTGTATGATTCCGTTTCAAATAAACTCGCTACAATATTGACATGCAAAAAATGGAAAGCCAGTGATAAGTGACTCTAGTCTATCAGAATACTAAACATGTCACCAATCAGGGGTAGAAAATAGAACTTTTTCACATATATCCATAGCCTGTAATGTTGATTCTAATCAATAACACAATAGGACCAACATCTTTGTGTTTGAAAAAAGAGAGAACAATATATCCACATGAGTAGCTAGTCATCTTTCTAATTCATGAACATGCTGGTGCGGGCAAGTGCTTCTTCAATTCAGAGCTACCATTTTATATTTTTTTAACCTGATTTTTGCTTAAAAAGAGAGGTTCTACACTGCGTCTGAACTTGCAAATGCTTCCTGTTACTTGACTCGGTGCAGTTCGACTGACACAGCATACACTGAATTTAAGTTATCTATAGCAAAGCAGCTTCGAACAGACTGTAGGAAAGTAGTAGATTAGCACTGCTCAATTAAAGATGGGCCAACAGTTTCATTCAAGATAATACGTTACCGATTGAACGGATTTATCTTTTTGTGATGAACTTACGGGGCTGCTTACCTGAGATGGATCACGATGGTGTAGCTCACGACATTGGGTGCAGCATTTCCACAAACAGCTAGAGCGCGTTGTCCTGGTGGTGGACGCCATTGAGCTGTGAGTTCTGCTCATTTGCTGCGCTGCGTCCCGGCCGCCGTATCCACGCGCCGGCCGCGCGTGAGCTGCTGAGCAGAGCCCCTCCTGCGACCAGCCGAGCTGGACGCGACGCTGCTTGCGACCGCGGCCCGACCGCCTGTGGTCTCGCGTGGCATGACAGATATTCCTGCTAGCCGAGCCTGTCCAGCGGGCAGTGTGGGGAACGGCGCGCCTCCGGCTGCTAAGAAAGAGAGGAGGTGACACGGGAGAGAGAGCAGAGACGGGGAGGAAGAGGGCACGCCCGCGGTGACGTCACGGCTGACGTCACGCGCCGGCGGACGCACCCGTTCTGCCGAGCTTGCGCCCGAGCAGGGGAGCATGCGCGCGGGGCTGGGATCGCCCGATTTGGCACGAGGGCGTCGCGGGGAGCCGGGCTGGCGGCGCCTTGGACCATTTGGTCGCCGGAGCTGCCGGCGGCGACCAAATCCGCGGCGGCGACCGGCGAACCGGAGCGCGGGGAGGGCAGGGAGGAGGTCCATCCGGACCAGGAGCTCACCAGAAGCTCGAATCTGTGCTCAGAAGTTGAAGAGGTGGTCGAGGGCGACCGGAGTGAGCTCGACGGGGCGGCGGCCGGCGTCGGAGAAGTCGACGCGTTTCGGCGCGTCCCGGACGTCCCGGCTCGCGCGACTCGCGGAGGAGGTAGAGGACGGCGAGGCGGTGCTTCCTGTTCTCTTGGATTCGTCCGGGGAGCAGCGGAGCGGCGTGCCGGCGCGTCGGCGGCGCCGGCGACTTCGCCGTCGCGCGCCAGAGGGAAAGGGAGGGAGGGGATTCTGCGGGTTCTTTTGCAATAAAGTCTGTGACTTTTTGTGGAATCACAATCAGGTCCCGCGGTGCGTTAAAATCTGGACTGCGGGGCAATTTCTCGCTTTGCGAGTTCGTTTTTGCAAATTTGGCTGCGCCAAAATTCGTGCGCGCGCTCTGATTGGCAGAAAGTCGCCAGCTACAGTAAGCTACAGTGCAGCGCGATTTTTGGAGCGATCTCGCCCGTCCCTGCGCTCGATCGGACGGCCACCGTTCATCGCGCGACGTGGATAGCGAAATGGGCAGTGAATCAGACGTACTTTTATATATAGTACCCATATGGTTATGCTGAATGCTGCAACTGTGTCTGGGTATATTGGTACATCCAACCCTTTTTTGGTCGAACAGGAAGAGAGGAACCCTTTCGGATATATGAGTCGATTGAACTTTTTACAGACAACCGATGTGTGTTCCTGCTTGATATTCTTGTGCTCTTTTGACATAGCTTCATATTCTTGTTGGCCAGGTGAGGTGTAAAAATTTCTGGTAATAAGCAGGTTTTACTGCTGAGGATATTTTCTCGGTACTTGCTGCTTTCCAACCCAGCACAGGCGGCAAAGCATGTGAATTTTGACAAAAATAACCCTTTTTTGAAACTTCAACAAAAAATAACCCTTTTTCCGAAAAAATTCTGAAAATAACCCTTTTGTGTGGCTCCCGCACCGGGGGCGCCACACATACATGTGCAACTCCCCAGCCGGGGGCGCCACACATACATGTGCAACTCCCCGGCCTGGGGCGCCACACCTGTTCACGTGTGGCGCCCCAGCTTGGGGCGTTGCACGTAAGGGTGTGGCGCCCCAGGATAGGGCGTTGCACATGTATGTGTGGCGCCCCCGGTGCGGGAGCCACACAAAAGGGTTATTTCAGATTTTTTTCGAAAAAAAGGTTATTCTTGGTTGAAGTTTCAAAAAGGGGTTATTTTTGTCAAAATTCACGCAAAGCATTGTTCGTCTCAGCCACGGTGAAAAATTTCTAGGAAGTTTCTTCGCCGCAAAGTCTCAGGGAAGGCCTCGTAGAGACGTAGACGTACCAGCTAGTCTGCATACTAGGGTAGTAGGGTTGTAGGCCGCGGGTTTTCAGAGGGCGAGAATGTCTTTGTATTCTCTGTAGTGTCAGAGTAAGGATAAACAATAAGGAAATTGCTAGGAACACAGGCGACTAAATTCGGTTTGATGTACACTTTGCCAATCTTGCTGGACTGAACTATCTTCAAAACATCTTTTTTTTAGGGGTATCTTCAAAACATCTAAACAACGTTACTAGGGACGCGAAACCGAGAGTGTGCTCTGCTCTAGCGCTCAAACTTGTAAGGAAGCCCGTTAATCACATCTCCAGGCTAACATTTTTCTTAACCTGAAACCAGTTTGATGCCCGCTGCAACGGATGAATGTTTGGGGCATCATCTGAGCACCTAATTGCCCTAAAAAAAACTGAGCACCTAATGCAACGGTTTATGTTTCTTTCGCAATTTCTTCGTAGCACTTAAGTCGCTTCATCTTGGTAGCCATTGTTCGCCACATGCTTGAGTCATTGAGTGACCCCACTCCATCTTTACGCGCACACAAATCTTTGGAAGAAGAGGAAAGTATTTGTGACAAGGGATTTTTTTCTTGTACAATAACACTATCTTTCTTGTGCATGTTTAGTTATTTAGAGGCTGTTTGGATTGTGGCCAGCAGCTACCATACCAAAATTTCGGCGTTGACCAATAGCATGTGGTAGCGTTTGGATGGAAGCCCAACCCTCAAAGTCTTGCCAAAATATTGGTCGCCAGGTCTGATTCTACGCCCACGCGCTGGCGAAACTGGGGCGGGCAAATCCTTCGCCAATATATTGGCTCGCCCTTGATTTGGCTGGGCGGGTATGGGCAGAAACCAAACAGCCCCTTACTCCCCATTTGCTATATTTAGGGTGTTTGATAAGATAGAGACAGAAAAGGTGATCATAGTTTTAGTATACATTCGGTAAACCTATTATTTTCGATCATATTTAAGGGATCATATTTAAAGTTCTAACAGGAGGTTCAGTAGGTGTTAAGCTGAATAATGTGATAGGTAATTTCTTCACTACCATGAGTGGAGTTAGGCAAGGGGACCCGTTGTCTCCCATGCTTTTTAACCTAGTAGTTGATGTACTCTCTAGGATGTTGATGAAAGCTGCACAGGCAGGTTTAATTCGTGGTCTGTGCACTGAGGAATGTAGAGGTGGTGTCATCTGCTTGCAGTATGCAGATGACACCATTCTCTTTGTAGATGCAGATACCCAGTTGGCGACCAACTTCAAGTGGGTGCTAACTTGCTTTGAACAGATTTCAGGCATGAGGATCAATTATAATAAGAGTGAGCTCATTCCTTTAGGGTTAGAGGATGATGAGGCTACATGACGAGGTTATACTCTGCGGGTACCCCAGCTTAAGGGTACTTGGTGCACGTAATGATCAAAGAAGCCCAAAGATTAATCGAAACCCACGAAGGAAGGCCTGAGACGAAGAGTGTTTTCCAAGTTAGATCAAGTTATGGTCGGTTAAGACTTTCCATACATGTAACCTTGGTCGGTTATGTTTCCCGAGACCCAGCCTCCTATATAAAGGCTGGGAGGGTGATCGATCAAGGCAAGGAATCCATAGCCACCAAAACCTCGACGAGATCAGCTGCTCGTCGAACCCTTGTAACCTCATATTCATACCATAAACACAGACAAGCAGGAAGTAGGGGTTTTACCTCACTCGAGGGCCCTGAACCTGGGTAAATCCAGCTTGTCAGCCGTCGATTCCACCGATACTACGCGTTCTCTACCACACAATCAACCCTAGGTATAGCAACCATGGGAATTGCCGAGGGCACACCTCGACAATTGGCGCCGTCTGTGGGAAAGGTAGTATTGGGCTCACGGTTTCGCCGGTTTCATCATCAAGCGGCCACCCGCCGATCGCATCTGCACAAGGTAACTCGCCTACTACATCATCAAAAAGCAAATCACCGACCACCGTTGCAAACGGCAACTCGCCGGCAAGATCTACCAGCATCAATTCAAAAAGCGATCACTCGCCAAAATCTCCAAGGAGGCTCATGCCGCACTCGATGGAGGCTCAACAAGCCTTTGCCGGACTCGAATCAGGTTTGGATATTACAGTTGGAAAATTTAACTTCTTTGTCGATAAAGATGGTGTGCAGGACCTGTTAGACCCACTCGACATGGAGACACTCGACACGGAGACAATCGACAACGCTTCGACTGCAACACCATCCATCTTGGGCGCGACATCGTCACAGATCGTCCCGATCCAATCGCCAAGCGACTCTGCAACATCCATGACCTCGCAAGAGTTCCGTGACGAGGTGGCAAAAAGATTTGGAAGAAGCGAGATCGAATCTGCGTACCGCCCAAACAACTCAATCGAGTCACTCGACAACGTCGTCGACTGCAACGACGTCGCGGGGAACAAGGAGAACATAGATGACAACATATACCTCGCCGATCTCAACGGCCCAGAAATCCGTGCCAGCCACGAGATATTCACCTGCGACGCAATAGCCTGGACAAAGCACTCGAAGATCAACTCGATTGCGGCAGAAACCCCGCAAGCAAAGCAACTCCAACATGAGCCTGGATGACGACGCCGAATCCATAATGCGCATTAGCAACACATGGGCAGAAGATCGGGTGGTACCGTATCAGGTATACACCGCGAGTACAGCAGAAACGTCAGCAGCTGCAACATGCCGTCGACCTACAGAATACCCTTGCACAGTCACCATGCCTGACGGAACAACCACGCTGACCATCACCGCAGAGATGGCGGAAAAAGTGAGCAAAGTAATCGAAAGCTGCACAATGCTACCAGCAAACGCAACTCCGGAAGAGGTATTGACCTTACAATACTTCCAGTGGCAAGAATCGATACGGTTGAAGAACTACCGAGCAGTACTCGAAGAACGCAAAAAGCAAGCCAGCATATCGAGTGCTCGGCGAAGAGCATTGTCTACGAGTTCAACGGCAGAAACGACCCCGCGAATAGGTCACGATTCATAAACCTCGGAGACGCAGATCGTGCAGCGGTCACTCGGAATCTAAACCCAGCCTTTATGGCAGTCGACGCGGAAGGAGTCCCCATACCTACTGAGCCAGCCGGGGCGCTGATGACGCTAGGCACCTATCTCAGAACAATCGAACCTCCTGCAGGAGACCCAAAGAGGGATCAGCACCTCCAACTGTACAAACAACTGGCAATAGCAGCACAAGCCATACAGCATCCACAAGCAACTCCAAGGAGAGATACAGATCGGGACCGTCGCAGTCGAAGTCCTCGGGGAAGGAGCAGTCGAAAAAGCTCACGCCGTCATCGTTCCAGCAGGAGCCACTCGAGGAGGTCATACAGCAACAGCTCAGACTCGGAAGCAGAAATCGGGCCATGTGGAGCGCTATGCTTCACTCGACGGATCCGGGAGGCTCGTATGCCCAAGAAGTTTTCGCTAGCTACCACGCCAAAGTTCAACTGCAAACAAGAGCCATCAGGCTGGCTAGAAGATTACAGGCTGGCAGTCGGATGTCAGCGCGGCACCACAACTACAGCTATGCAGTACATACAACTCATGATGGAAGGAACAGCTCGCGATTGGCTCAAATCGCTACCCGAATCATACTACGATTCGTGGGAGCACTTCAAAGGTGATTTCATCAAATACTTCGAGCCTCTATGTGAGCGCCCCAAAACTTTCGAGGAGCTCCGGACCTGCAAGCAAAAGTCAGATGAATCTCTGAGATCGTACATACGGCGGTGGACCACCATCCGTAACTCAGTAGGCAACGTATCAGAAGATAGGGCAATCGACGCCTTCAAAAACGGACTCTGGAGAGAAGACTTCAAAGAAACACTTGGTCGAGAAGACCAAAGACAATGGCGGCACTCATGGTACTCGCAACAAAGTGGGCAGATGGAGAAGACTCCGTACGAGGCACTCGACCCGCATCACATGAAAATCACGAGGGTGGCAGTCGAGACCGCAGAGATAGCTACAGAGATGATCGAAGGCGCAAACGCAAGAATCGTTATCACGACGATGACCATCCAAACTTCATCGCAGCAGGCTTTGTCCAGTCAAGGGACAGCCGCGACCAAACTGACAGACGACCGACGATCATCGTGATAATCGAGATCATCGCACAGATGATCGACGCGACAGTCGAGACCGCTGCGGAGATAACAAACGCGATGACCGCGATAGCTACAAGAGGCCCGAATGGCGCAGGCGAGCAGACAAAGAGCCTGAGCGCTCAGTCGAAGAAAGGATGGACGATTATTGCAGATTCCATCTTTACAGAGGGGATGATGGTAAGCTTCGCTCTAGCCACTCGCTGAGAAATTGCAGGGAATTCGATCAACTCGCGATTGAACATATATTACGACTGCAAAAGATGGACGTGCACCTCCTCAACTGACGCACACTCCATCGACTACATCACAAGCACAGCCTGTTCAGGCATATCCAGCACCGCAACAAGTACAACAAGCACAGTATATTCCATACCACCGCAAACACAGCCTACTCAGGTGTATCCACCAACACCAGCGCAACCGACGCCAGTGTACATGGTGCCAGCACAACCCGTTACGGGAACACAAATGGCAGCAGCCGTGCACCAGATGCAGCAAGGAGATGAACAAAAATATCCCGTAACTCGCGGGCAGATGAACATGATCCAGCGAGGACGTCCCTCCAATAGAGAGCAAAAATTACACACTCGACACGTCAATATGGCGGTCATGGCACCCCCAGCTATCACAATTTTTTGAAAGGATCAGAAACTCCGATTGTCTTCAATCGAGAGGACCATCCACCCGCAGTATATCGACCAGGGCATGCAGCCTTGGTACTCGACGCCCAAATCGGAGGCTACGCCATGACCAAGGTCTTCATGGACGGAGGTAGCGGCCTCAACATAATCTTTGCAGATACGCTACGCAGAATGAACAAATCAGTCGAAAATCTGCCAAAGTCCGCAAGTACCTTCCACGGTATCGTTCCAGGCAAAGCAGTGCTCCCAGAAGGCACCATACAACTCGATGTTACGTTTGGAGATCCTACTCACTTCAGAACCGAGTCGATTGAGTTCGAAGTGGTCGATTGGAAGTCACAATACCATGCAATACTTGGGCGCCCCACTTTCGCTCGATTCATGGCCGTCCCACACTACGCCTACCTCAAGCTCAAAATGCCAGGACCAAAAGGAGTCATCACGATCAACGGGAACTTTCAAAGGTCAGATTCATGTGACCGTGACTTCAGCAAAATCTCAGAGATGTATGGGATGGAGCAATCATTCGCCAAACTCGAGGTTTCTAACGACCGCACACTTCTGCCGGAACACAAGAGGTTAGCATCCGACAGACAATTCAATGCAACCAACGACACAAAAAGCATCAAGTGCACCCAACTGATCCCTCAAAAACGTCAACATATCATCGAGTCTTACCAGCGAACAGGAAAATGCGCTCGTCGAATTTCTCCGTAAAAACTGGGAAATATTCGCATGGTGCCCAGCTGATATGCCAGGTGTCCCCAGAGAGTTCGCCGAGCATTCTCTACAACTCAAGCCAGGGTCTAGACCAGTCAAGCAAACTATGCGCCGTGTTTCCGATCCCAAAAGAGGTGCAATCGAGGCAGAAGTTGATAGGTTACTTGCTGCAAAGTTCATTCGAGAAATCAAAAAGGCAGACTGGGTTGCTAACCCTGTACTGGTCGAAAAGAAGCACTCAGACACCCTGCGGATGTGTGTAGATTTTACAGCCCTAAACAAATGCTGTCCAAAAGATCACTTTCCATTACCACGAATCGATCAGATCATCGACTCAACAGCAGGATGCGCTCGGTTATCATTTTTGGATGCATATTCAGGATACCATCAAATTCGGATGAAAGAAGAAGACGAAGACAAAACAGCATTCATAACCCCACTCGGGGTCTACTGCTACACAACCATGCCTTTCGGGCTCAAAAACGCAGGCGCAACTTACCAGCGCATGATGCAAAACTGTCTACAAGAACAGATAGGACGCAATGTTCAGGTCTACGTCGACGACATCGTCATCAAGACTGAAAAGGAGGACACATTAATCAGTGATCTACAGGAGACATTCAAGAATCTCAATCGATACAACATCAAGCTTAACCCAAAGAAATGCACCTTCGGTGTCCCAGCTGGACAACTCTTGGGTTATTTGATATCTGCACGTGGAATCGAAGCAGACCCAGAAAAGATACAAGCTATACTCACAATGAAGAGACCTACCAAACTCCATGAGGTACAGCAGCTAGCTGGTCGAGTAGCAGCACTCAGTCGATTCATCAGCAAACTAGGCGAAAAAGCACTTCCATTTTACAAATTGATGAAGAAAGCAGACAAGTTCGAGTGGACGGATGAAGCTGAAGCAGCTTTCTCGAACTCAAAAAGATGCTCACAAGCCGCCAATCCTCGTAGCACCTAAGGAAAATGAGCCACTCTACCTATACATCTCAGCCACCAATCGAGTGGTCAGCACCGTGCTGGTGGTTGACCGCATGGAAGAAGGACATAGTCAAAGCATACAGAGGCCAGTATATTACGTAAGTGAAGTTCTTTCCCCGTCCAAACAGCGGTACCCGCAATATCAGAAATTGGCGTACGCCGTATTTATGACATCAAGAAAGCTGGCGCACTACTTCACAGAACACCCGATAACGGTGGTCAATAAATCAGCGATTGGAGACGTCCTCACAAACCCCAACGCAACGGGGCGAGTAGCAAAATGGCTCATCGAGCTGGGACCACTAGGAATCAAGTACGAACACCCGAAAGCCATCAAATCACAAGTCCTACCCGATTTTCACACCGAGTGGGTAGAAGCTCAATTGCCAGGGGTACCTGACGTATCAAATTCCTGGACCATGTATTTCGATGGGTCCAAAAAGAATGAAGGAGCAGGAGCGGGCGTCATACTCATATCACCAAAAGGCGACAAACTGCGCTATATCTTGCAAATGGGTTTCGAGTTCCCATCAAATAACGAGGCCGAATACGAAGGTCTAATCCATGGCATGCGCATGGCAAAAGCCATGGGATGCACTCGACTAATGATTTATGGCGACTCTAACTTAGTTGTGCAGCAAACAATGAAGGCCTGTGATGCAATCGCAGACAACATGATCGCTTATCGGGATTTGTACAACATAATGGAGGGCAGCTTCGATGGCTGCGAACTACGACACATAGGGAGAGAAAGCAATGAAGAGGCTGACAAATTAGCCAACATTGCTTCCACAAAAGCACCAGTCCCGCCGGGTGTTTTCTTTGAACGAATAGAGCGTAGGTCAATCGACAAACGACCATCGACCACGACAGCAGCTACAGACAAGAGCAAAGCGCCAAGCACAGAGGATCCTCCGATTGAGGTACTTCTCATTGAGCCAATATGGACTCAACCTTTTCTCGCATACATACTTCGCAATGAACTACCAGAAGATACAAACGAGGCCAGACGCGTCACTCGACGAGCAAAAGCATACACCATCATAAACGGTGAGTTGTACAAACGCAGCACCTCAGGTATGTTCCAAAGATGCATTGCACTCGAAGATGGCAAGGATCTCCTTCGGGACATTCATGCCGGTACTTGCGGGCACCACGCGGGCAGTCGATCACTCGTAGCCAAAGCCTTCCGAGCAGGGTTTTACTGGCCTACAGCGCTAAGGGACGCAGAGGACATAGTCAAAAGATGTATTGGTTGCCAGAAGTTCGCTTCCAAGCCACATGCACCCGCATCAGCGCTAAAAACCATACCATTAGCATGGCCTTTTGCCCAATGGGGACTTGACATGGTGGGACCACTGAAGAAATCATCAAAAGGAGGTCATACTCACTTACTAGTGGCAGTCGACAAATTCACCAAATGGATCGAAGCTATCCCCATCACAAGCTCAACAGCTTCTACGGCAGTTCGTTTCATACAATCGATCATGTATCGATTTGGAGTAATGGATAGCATCATAACTGATAATGGTACAAACTTCACGGCGGAAGAGTTCAAATCCTTTTGCAAGGAACAAAACATCAAACTAAACTACGCTTCTGTGGCACATCCACAATCCAATGGGCAGGTCGAAAAGGCCAATGGACTCGTATGCAGTGGCATCAAAAAGAGACTCTTAGTACCACTCAAAAGGGCCGCGGGTGCATGGGTAGATGAACTTCCATCAGTACTATGGAGCTTACGGACCACCCCAAACGCCTCCACACAGTATACACCGTTCTTCATGGTCTATGGTGCGGAAGCAGTGTTACCATCCGACGTCAAGTTTAATGCACCACGGTGGAAGCATATGAAGAAAACGACGCGAACAAGGCACTCGAAGACGCAGCCGATTTGCTGGAAGAAGCACGCAATACGGCTTTGGCACGAACAGCCGTTTATCAACAAGACCTCCGCAACTACCATAGTCGTCGATTACGCACACGGTCCTTCATGGTGGGAGACTTGGTGCTGCGGGAGAAACAGAAGAAAGTCCATAAACTTGCATCACCATGGGAAGGACCTTACATCGTCACAGAAGTCATCGAAGGAGGAGCCTATCGATTGAAGAACGCAAAGACGGGCGAAGTAGCATCAAACCCATGGAACGTGGCGCACCTGCGTCGGTTCTATGCATAGATCTCTTAACCTCATATGTAATAGCACATAAGGTCAAAGAATCAGCAAGTTTCAGACGCACTCTTTTCCCTTACCAGGGTACTTAAGGGGACTGGAAGGTTTTAATGAGGCGGCTTGCTGATCGAACACATATTTCGAATAAAGATACATGTTCCTCCATATTTCTCATATATGCTTTTACCTACTCAAACACTCGGGGCTCGATCATAAAAACATAAGCATCAAAATTCTAGCTCAAAAATCAGTGAACACAAAGACTTACAGCCCACTCGACATACTCGGGGGCTGGGTCAAACAGAAAACCCAAACCCCACTCGACATACTCGGGGGCTGGGTCAAACAGAAAACCAAACCCACTCGACATGCTCGGGGGCTGGGTCAAACAGAAAACCAAACCCACTCGACATGCTCGGGGGCTGAGTCAAACAGGAAACACAAACCCACTCGAAAACTCGGGACCTGGCACAAATCAAAAACACAGATGTGTTACCCGAGGACTGCCCCGATTATACCATGATAAGTCGGGTCCAAAATAAAAACGGCGTCTTCTGCGGTCAAAATCTGAACATTGGGCCCACACAGACACGTCTTGTCAAAACGGCGAGCGCACGCCTAAGACGTCACGAATGACGTCAGGGGCAGAGACAACGTCCATTCGAGTGGTGGGTTCGAGACTACAATCGACAAAAGGATTCGACTAGCAAAGGTACTCCCATGGGAGCATATCAAAAATTTCTTGCGATTGATCAAAAAGGAGCAAAATTATTGAGATTATCCTCTACTTCAAACGAAATAAAGCATAATCTCGGGGGCTACTCCCATGGGAGCGCTGACGCGCTCCCGTAGATTTCAAAGACAAAATATTTCGATTGACAAAAAGCAGTATAGAAGGATGATTTGAGATTGTCCTCTATTGCAAGACAATAAACCACAATCTCGGGGCTACTCCCATGGGAGCGCTGTCGCGCTCCCATAGATTTCAAAACAAGGTAAGAAAATTCACTCGACTACAGACTCGATTAAAATGCATTAAGTACTTCACAAATCAAAGAATCAAACTTCATAAATTCCCGACTATGCCAATCGCAGATGTTTCGGATGCTGCATACGCAAATGCAAAGGTAAGACCCGCCGAGCAATCGAGATGGGCCGAGGGACGCTCCAACAGTGTTTTCCCTTGAAATTTTCCGTGTCAACAGACATGATGAAAATCCTGACGGACGCGTTAGGTATCAAAAGTTAAACTGCAGAACGAATCAGTAAGACCTACAACGGCCTGAGTCGAGTCTGTCCAGTATGTTCCAGCTTCGAGTCCGGGGACTCGAACCTGATTGAAGGCTAGTATGGTTTCGCCCAAATGTGCGGTTAACTGAGCTCGATTTTCGAGTAAATCAGGCCTACTATGTCAATATCCCTAGGCAAAAGTTGCAAAAGTGTTCCAGCTTCGAGTCCGGGGACTCGAACCTGATTGAAGGCTAGTATGGTTTCGCCCAAATGTGCGGTTAACTGAGCTCGATTTTCGAGTGAATCAGGCCTACTATGTCAATATCCCTAGGCAAAATCTTTCGACTGCGTTTCAGGCTCGAATCCAGGGACTCGAGTCTGACTGAAGACTAGTAAGGTTTTTGCTCAAGTAAGCAGTTAACTGAGCTCGATATTCGAGTGAGTCAGGCCTACTATGTTAATATCCCTTGGTTCACATACGCATACAATCGAAACAAATTAAGAGTAGAAGGACTACGTCGGATCAGGAGTATAAAAGCAAAGACTATGACGTGCATGATGAAGGGAGCACATGCTCGATTCTTCGAGTCAAGCAAGTACTCGGGGGCTAATGACGAGGTTATACTCTGCGGGTACCCCAGCTTAAGGGTACTTGGTGCACGTAATGATCAAAGAAGCCCAAAGATTAATCGAAGCCCACGAAGGAAGGCCTGAGACGAAGAGTGTTTTCCAAGTTAGATCAAGTTATGGTCGGTTAAGACTTTCCATACATGTAACCTTGGTCGGTTATGTTTCCTGAGACCCAGCCTCCTATATAAAGGCTGGGAGGGTGATCGATCAAGGCAAGGAATCCATAGCCACCAAAACCTCGACGAGATCAGCTGCTCGTCGAACCCTTGTAACCTTCATATTCATACCATAAACACAGACAAGCAGGAAGTAGGGGTTTTACCTCACTCGAGGGCCCTGAACCTGGGTAAATCCAGCTTGTCAGCCGTCGATTCCACCGATACTACGCGTTCTCTACCACACAATCAACCCTAGGTGTAGCAACCATGGGAATTGCCGAGGGCACACCTCGACACTACAACCTTAGCAAACATTTTTGGGTGTCCACTGGGAAACTTTCCGATCAAATATCTTGGTGTGCCACTGCACTTTGAGAAGCTGTCTAGGGCAAACCTACAGCCGCTCATAGATAAGATCCTGAAAAGAATTGCAGGATGGAGGAGGAAGCTGTTGTCTTATGCGGCAAGAGTTATTCTCATCCGAACCTGCATAGCTAGCATCCCTATTTATCTGCTTTCCTTTTTTAAATTTCCCAAGTGGGCCTTGGAGCTGATAAATACACAGATGGCGAATTGTCTGTGGAATGATTTTGAGGGGCATAGGAAAGTTCACTTAGCTAGTTGGAAATTTATCTGTATGAAAAAAGAATTTGGTGGTTTGGGAATCCCAGATCTGGCTAATGTCAATCTCTGTTTACTCAGTTCTTGGGTAAAAAGATACATAAAAGATGAAGGTAAACTTTGGAGAACCCTTGTAGATAATAAGTACAACACCCAAAATCCTAATATTTCTGTTGCAAACCGGGAGCTACCTCCCAGTTTTGGAAAGGAATTCTCTGGGCAGTGAATGCCCTCAAATTTGGATATAGGTGGAAAATTGGTAATGGGAACCAGGTGCGCTTTTGGGAGGACACCTGGTTCGGCACTTCCCCACTGGCAGTTCAGTTTTTTCATTTGTTTTCCATTTGCAATGAGCACGGTAAAACTGTAGCTCAACTGGTAGATGGAGAAAACTTAAAGTTAACCTTTAGGAGGAACTTCTCGAGTAGGATGATGCAACAATGGCATGAGCTAAAAGGTTGTTGCCGGTAGTATTGTCTTTACTCAAGAGAGTGATGCTTTGATTTGGCAGTTTGACAACAAAGGAGAGTATTCTTGCTCCTCGCTTTATGCTGTGATTAATTTTAGAGGTGTTCAACCTGAGCATATTCCTGCTGTGTGGAAACTCAATGTTCCACCCAGGATTCATATTTTCCTTTGGCTTCTGGCACGTAATAAACTCATGACTAGAGATAACATCAAGAAAAGGGGCATGCATAAACCAGAAGATTGCGTCTTCTGTTCTGAAAAAGAATCAGTTGTCCACCTTTTCTTTGAGTGTTTTGTAGCTAAGCAGGTGTGGAGTGAGGTTGCTTCGCAATTTGGGGCTGGGATTGGTGTAGATTTCCTCTCTGTTGCTAAATTTTGGATAGCTAACAAACAACACACTGCTTTAAATTCAATTTGTGCCTGTGTATTATGGAGCCTTTGGAAAATTCGTAACAGTCTGATCTTTGATGGTCAAACTTGGTTGGGCCTGAAGCAGGTATGGAGTTTGATTCTAAACTCGCTGAGAAACTGGGAGACGATTCTCAAGGAGGAGGCGAAGACGAAGACTGGGATCTTCTGTCGGAGAATGAGCATCCTCGTCCGAGAACTCCCACAACTGGAGAATGGCTGAGAAGTGATCGCTGGGCAAATGGTGATCCAAAATCCCCAGAGCTCAAGAAGATGGCGGGCCCTGGGACATGGGCCTCCCCCACGTCGACGCTGGTGACGCCATTCGCACCCTCCCCGCTCGCCTACGAGCTGGGTGCTTGATGCAAGAGAGACAAGCTGGAGGCGGCCCTAGTGCTGATCCTCAACTGAAAGTGTTTTGTTTAGTTCTCATTAAAAGTTAGTTCTATTCAGACTTGTCCGACCCCTCATGGGATGAGGGCTTTTGTACTAGCTGCAGTGCTGCTGTTTTTGCTTCAGTTTCGAACGCGTTTGCGTCATTTCTGTAACTGGTCAGACCTGTGATGGTTTCATTCAATAAATGGGGCCGGGGGGATCCCCTGTTTTTCTAAAGATTTTTCCAACCTGTGCTGCAACTGACCTATGTAGTTTAAATATCGGTTTTGCTAATTCTCAATCGATTGAGAATTATCTTAGTTCTCAATCGCATGACGTCATCAGTTGCAAGTCCACTTGCAACTGATTTGGACCATTAGATTTGCTTCGTGATTCGTGCATCAGTTGCAAGTCAACATGCAACTGGTATTTGATGACGTCATGTGAATGAGAACTAAGTTAATTCTCATTCGTCTGAGTTGCAAGTGGACTTGCAACTGATTCCGACCGTTTGATTTGCTTCGTGATTCGTGCTAATTATGAGTTGCAACTTGGCTTGCAACTGAAATTGATGACATCATGTGAATGAGAACTAAGTTAATTCTCATTCGCCTGAGTTGCAAGTGGACTTGCAACTGATTCCGACCGTTTGATTTGCTTCGTGATTCATGCTAATTATGAGTTGCAACTTGACTTGCAACTGAAATTGATAACGTCATGTGAATGAGAATTAAGATAATTCTCATTCGATTGAGCGCTAGAGAGACCCCCTTAAATATATCGTAATCTAACAAACTTCAAATAATCCCTAAAATTTGCCGGTTTACAAGCAAGCAGTGGTATTTTCGTGTCAAGCAAGCGAGGGATTTGCCTCGCCCTCACGGTCACTGACCAAAGACAAAATCGGTCGTACATCTTCTTACATGAGTGGATATTTTCGACTCCTAGGCTCCAGTAATCTTTTTATTTAAAATAATTCAAAATTCTTATTTATAAGTTTAAGAAATCTGAATTTTTTTGCATATTGTCAATGATGTATCCCACGATTGTGTTATATTCTAAACTAAACAAAAATGAAAAATATGTGAATATGAGTATACACGCTTTCAAATCTCCAAAATATACGAGATATTGTTATTTTTATGTAGCCCATAATATAAAGAAATTTTGCATTGTGATGTTTCATACTTGTCGGATGCATCATTGTCTACAACTAGAATTTTTTGTAGATGTTTTCTAAAACTTACAAATATTTTTATTATATTTAAAATAAAGATCACTGGAGGTCAGGAGCCAAAATGACTTTTCGTACATTAATGCGCTTGTCATTTTCTTAGAAAGAAAATATTAAGTTTGTATGTGGGTTTCACATATGCGTCCTGCTTCATAAACACGTATTAAGCATCAACTGCAAGAAGATGACGAGACTTCTTAGAAATTTTCTTTGAAAAACAAGACGACAACAAGAGATTTGACTGCATCTCAGTCGCAAGAGCAAGATAAAAAGGTAAAAAGACATAGAAGCACTCAATATGATGCATTAGCAAGGATAATAGTATACTCGGGTGTTGGCTATAAGATAGTATCATGTCATCTATAGCAACTCTAATAGCCAGCAAAATTGCCTATAAATATGGACTACTTTATTAATAGTTGACTCACCTTCTACTCTCATAAAGTGCTTACGAGCACGTGTTGCAACTGACTTTTGCATGAGAGCACGCTTCCATTCTCTGTCCTATTATCTCTCTTCCATATAACCACAAATATATTATTTAAATTCTTACAGCATACTGACGAGACCTTATTGTACTTGCTCTAATTCGATACCCAACCCTCACATAGGAAAATATGATTTTGTATATGCATGTCCCAAACAAAATGGAGTATCCGGTATTTATGACACCAATTGTAGTTTTGGTGTGCTCTCGGTAAAACATATTAATACTTAACGTGAACACATAAAATTTTCCGATCTCCGGTGTAATTTAACTATTGAGTGTGAACATAATGTATACTAGTTGAATTTGGCGTGGCGTAACGCCACGCCCTTGGTTAGATTTTTGTGCATTATTGGTGGATATTTCTGTAAATATAATTTTTTTTTGTTTTGGTTATGTAATATATTTTGTGGATAGAAATGGCGACGCTGTTTGTATAATGCATTTATTTTTGCAGGCAATGTGACTTATAGGGAAAAAGCAAAAAATAATAATTTAATAGTGGCACTAGCTAATTTGCGGGATGTTCACATTTACCATTGCAGACATTGTAGTGTATTAACCTAAAGGCTCTTTATGTGTGATTATACTATGACTGATAAAACGTAAAAAAACATTGAAGTAGCAAAAAATAGCAGTTAGGTAAATGTTTTATTACATTTTAGAATAATTCAAACTGTAGAATAAATATTACAACTTATTGAGTTATTGTGAAGACAAACCAATCGTTTTACTGGTTGAACACAAATTCCAATGTTTTTTTTTATAAATGTAGCACAGCGAACTGAAATCTAATAAGGGAATTTATAATTGTTTTGTAAACTAAAATGTCTTGCATTTATCTTTCTTCTTTTTGATCATTATTTGAATGTTGTTTTGCTGTGAAGCAAAAGAAAAGCAAAAAACAAAAGAAAGCAAATACAAAGATTTAACTTCAATGTTTTTTTACAACTCTATTACAACAAACTGAAATTCAAAAAGGGGAATTATAGTTGTTGTGTAAGCTAAAATGTCCTGCAATTATTTCTCTTGATGGTGATCATTATTCCAATTTTGTTTTACTGCAAGGCAAAAGAGAAGCAAAAAACAAAAGTAAATAAATACAAAGATGTGGTTAAATGGAGGTGAGATATCATTTATACAAATTTATATTTGATATCCTAGTTCTTTTAGTTAAACAGGAATGACGACGATTGTGGAAAGAAGTGACCTTATGGTATGATGAGATCTGGAATATAGCTTTTTTCTTTGTAATCTAAAAAATGTACTATTTCCTGATACAAAAAATCATTTCTTATAATAAGTGAAGCGTAACTAAACTGATCGCCTCAGCAAAACCTTTTTATTCAAAATTCAATTAGGACAAATCAGAGGGAAATTATGTATACGTTAAGGTTAAATGGTACTGTGAAATATTGAAATCAGTCGGAATTTGTCGTTTAGGATATTTCTAAGTACTTAGTGGTTTGGAATGTTCAAATATGCTTGTGTTTTGGAATAAACATTTTTTAATATTTAATTTATGTCCATATTGAGTGGGAATGCACATTTATTGAATTGAGTTCCATAATTAGAGTCAGTTCATTTAGATTGCATCCAAATAATTACCAAATCATAATGTTCAATTTGAGTCCGTAATTAGAGGAAATGCACTTCTTGAGCATTTAGTAAATTTACCATTATATATTTAGAGGAAGTGCATTTGGATTTTCTTGAAATACTTGCCAGATTGGAATATTAAAACATTTTTTTTGCCATAAGTAGATAGCATTTATTTTTCTGACCGTTTGGATATGTTATTAATATTTCTCCGAAAATATGTTTGTTTTTTGACATAAATAGGTAGTATTTATTTTTTCTGACCGTTTGGATATGTTATTCATATTTTTCCGATGGATAGATTCAATATTATTGTTTTTTTGAACACTTTTATTATATGGAAGTTTAAATAAACGTGGTTAAAATTTGTTAAACATGCATGAAATTGAGATGCGTGTTAAACATGCATGAAATTGAGATGCAGTCGATCCGCTCGATTCTGAGTCTCCCGCCTTGCGTCCATTGGCAGAGAAATGTAGGGGGTTACGCTTGCCTTGTTCGATGACAGCAAGATACGGATCTTCGGTGCTCTCAGAACCAGCTCCGGACTCGTGTTCTATCAAGAAGAACCAAACACCGGAAAAGTAAAAGAGCAATCAACATACGACGTCGATGCACTGCAAACAATATGGATGATATGACAAAGTAAAGTATTGAAATGCATCTGTAATATCAATTTAAATGGAGTTGAAATGACCAACAAATGTCATTTCCAAAAGCTCCATAATTAATATATAAAGATTATATTAGTTCTTCTAGTTAAACATTGTTCAAAGTCATTTAATCATGCATGGAAATGCATTAGTTGTTAAGGTTTCATTTTTCTGTAAATTTTGATATATTATTTGCATTATTCCGAGTTACGGTTTTAAAGATATGTTTTAAACAATTTTCAATCTTTTCTGTAATTGTTAAAGTCCTGACAGTGGGACCCACACAGCAGGGATATATTATTTACGAAAAAGCATTTTCAAAGAAAATAAAACGCTGACGATCGGGGCCCATGTGTCAGCCACACAGAGGAGCAGCGGCGGCTCTGCCGGACTCCGGCGAGCACGCCCTGCTCGCTCCAGGACGCGCGCGATACTGGTGTTGCGCGTATCTGCGAGAGGGGGTCGCGGGGATGCGATTGGCGGCGGAGCCGGACCAAATGGTCGCCGGGCTCGCCGGCGGTGAGCACAAACGCGGCGGCGGACGGCGAGCACCTCGGCCACGGCCACACAGAGCACGGGAAGGAAGGAGATGAGGTCCTACGGGACCAGGAGCTGACCACGAACACGATGGAGGCCTCAGCGAGGCGGGAGGAGGTCGAGGGCGACCGAATCGAGCTCGACGGGGCGGCGGCCGGAGTTGGGGAAGAAACGCACGGCGGCGTCGATTTCAGCCGTCCCAGCACGCGTGTCTTGACGGGGATGTAGAGGAGACGGTGGCGGAGCTCTTGGTAGTCTCCGATTCGTTCGGGGAGGAGCGGAGCGGCGGCGTCGCGCGTCGGCTGCGACGGCGACTTCGTCGCCGCGCGGGAGAGAGAAAGGGAAAGGGATGGGTCTGCGGACGGTTTTGCGGAAAAATCCTTGAAGTTCTCTACATTTGCAAGTAAGTCCTTCGCAGTGGGAAGATGAGGACCGAGGAAATATTTCTCGTTTTTTGAGGGGTTTTTGTGCGAAATGGTCACGGGGCTGCGAGGAGCCGTCAGATGAAGGACGGACGGCCAGATAAGTCACGGTTACTATTCTTTGAACTGTACCCGTGACGTGGAGCGCGGAGGGAGGCATGATTTGCACTCCCGTTATATAGTTAGGTAATTATCATGTTGCACTCTCGGGAAAAAATATACCACATTTCAATTGAGGCTTAAAATTTGCCAGCTCGTAGGAAAGTAGTGGTGTTTCCTTGTCTGGGCAACGATGGACTTGCCTTAATCACCACCACACAAGCAACACAAAATAGGCAATATGTCTTCATATAGTAAGTTAATGTACTTGCTGTTTTCTTAGAAAGAGAAAACATTAAGTTTGCATATGGGTTTCGCATATGCATTTTTCTTCTTAAACAAGGATTAAGCATCATGACCTCTGCAAGACGACGAGAGATTTTGTGGCAGGAGCAAGACTAAAAATGTAAAGAAAAAAAGACAGACAATGACTGAATAGGTATATGTCTTCATGTCAAGGCATTCCAATTGGATTTAAATTGTATGTCTGCAACTCTCAAACCAAATTAGAGTCTCTCTAATTATGACATCAATTATAGTTTTCGTATACTCTTGGTAAAAATATTAATAATATGTTTTTGTCTCCACTGTAATTCAAGTATTGAGTGCAAAGGTGCATCTGGACTAATAATCGTTCGTACGAGAGCTCCTCGGGAGACCTAGCCGCCGCCACCACCTCCGTCTCCACCATAGGTCGGTCCCCCCCTCCTCCGTCCGGTCTCGCTGGCATTGGGAAGAGTGGGGAACCCGATCTATGAGTAGTTTTCAATAAATTTAGTGTTTCTCAATAGATTGGATTAGGGTTTTAGAAGTCGTCTTCTTCTTCAATGGAGATGGTTTCGTCTACAATAAGTAATCTTCGGTCCTTCGTTCAAAGACGAGATCTCCTTCCCGGCGTCAATGGTGGTCTTGAAAGATGATATTTTTCTAGGTATGGTTATTCAGATCTTGTTTCTCGAGATCGATTTTAGTTTTTTCTCATGGTTGCCGCGAGGAGGATTGTTCTCGCAATATATGTCCCGGCTACTACTTCCTCGACAATGGTGATTCGTTCTCTCGACTCTCAACAACGCCGAGCAAGTTGTCCGGTTGCTTTTCCCTGAAATATTAGTGTTGATACTCTTGCCAATGTTGGTTGATTATTTTAATGGCTGCGTGCGTGCACAAAGCCTTGTCATTGCGGCTCAAAATTAAAATTATGGGAGAACCTCTATTGGTATTCACAGGTGTGTGGTTTGCAATCTTTGTCATTGTTCTACGGCTGCGTTCAGACAAGTACAAGATTGTGTCATGGAGAAAGGGCTTGAAGATCTCGAAGATTTGCTCGTCTCTTTTAGCCTTTATTTTGTGTTCACTGTAGTTAGCTAATGTATCTCTACCATGTACTATTTGCTACTATAATATATATGGTATTTACAGTAAAAAAAAAGTATTGAGTGCAAGGTACTATAATTCTATGATGTTGTTCTCTCGAAAAAAAATCTATCACGTTTCAAGTGAGCCTTAAAACATGCCAGCTTGCAAGAAACTAGTGGTGTTCACGTCCAAGGACAGTGTTTGTATTTGCCCCGATCACAACCACAAGAGTAAGAAAAATTAGGCAACATCTCTCCATGTAGTACATTACCGTAGTTTGTCTTTTCTTAGAAAAATGAGGGAGTGTCTATTCATATAATAATACTCTATGCAAACACACAGATATTCTGGTATCTCGTGTAATTTATATTGCCTGCAAACATACTGTAAATCTTAGCTTGTACGAAAGTGGCTCTTTAGAGTCAGGGCAGCAATGGACTTACCTCGATCACGACCTCACGAGCAAGACAAAATAGGCGATATGTTGTCATATAGTACATTAATGTATTTGATATTTTCTTAGAAATAAAAAATTATGTTTAAAATATGGGTTTCACAATTGCATTTTTCTTTTTAAGCAAGTATTAAGCATTTATACCTCTACATGACGACGAGGGGTTTGACACGGTGGCAGTAGAAAGAATAAAAAGGTAAATAGACAGAGAATGATTGAATATGTGTTTGCATTCGTGTCAATGCACGAAAATTACATATTTGATCATCTCCAGGAATATATCAATTTGTATATGCAAGTCCCAAAGATAACTAGAGTCTCCGTAAATTAGGACATCAGTTATAGTTTTAGTAAGCTTCCGGTAAAACATGTTAATAATTCATCTGTATACATAGATTTTTCTGATCACAGTAGTAATTCAACCATTAAGTGCAAAGATACAATAAATCTACCATTTTTTACTCTCGAGAAAAATCTATGTTTCAAATGAGCCCTAAAATTGCCAATTTGCAGGAAAATAGTGTTGTTCGCATGAGGATAGTGGTGTATTTTCCTTGATCACGGCCACAAGAGCTAGACAAATTAGGCAACATGCCTTCATATAGTACATTAACTTACTTGACTTATATTATTTAGAAAAATAGTCTGCACATGTTTTTCACATATGAGTTATGCTTCACAAAAAAGGATTAATTAAGTATTATGGCCGCAAGACGGCGTGGAATTAGATTGGATCTTAGTCGCACGTGCAAGACTAAAAAATTAAAAAAGATAGAGAATGACTAAATAGGTATATATATATATATATATATATATATATACATTCCAGCTATTCTACAACCACTTGTAGAATAACTATTCTACAACCCCTTGTGAACTTCGGCAAAACACTTATGTTAACTTCGGGGTTTTTTTAAGTGAACTTCACAAAAATTTCAGAAAATGAATTTCTCGGCTGACCATATTTTTTCCTGAACTTCGCTCGTCCGATGTGAACTTCGGAACTTCCCGTAAGTGAACTTCGGGTTTTTTCAAGTGAACTTCAGAAATTTTTTACAAATGAATTTTTTGGCTGACAATTTTTTTTCCTGAACTTCGCCCGTCCAGTGTGAACTTCAGAACTTCACGTAAGTGAACTTCGGGTTTTTCAAATGAACTTCACAAAAAATTTACAAATTAATTTTTTGGCTGACATTTTTTTCCTGAACTTCGCCCGTCCAGTGTGAACTTCGGAACTTCATGTAAGTAAACTTCGGGGTTTTTTCAAGTGAACTTCAGAAAGGTTTTACAAATGAATTTTTTGGCTGACAATTTTTGTCCTGAACTTCGCCCATCCAGTAGAATTCACCTTCTCTGCTTTACCATCTATGACTACCTGAACTTCACGTAAGTGAAGACAAAAATAACTCCCTAAAAATGAAGACTGAACTTCAGCACAGAAGTGAACTTCAGAGAAATTTATGGCGGAGGATCTTTTCTCAAACTTCCAACGACACGTAAGTGAATGTCCTATTTTTAATTTTGCAAATAAACTCATTTGAAGTTAACTTCACCAAAAAAGGAACTGAACTTCACGCATATAAGAAATAAACTTCGTGTGGCGAAAAAGTGAACAACTCTTAGATAATATGTATAAAAATATATATACACACATAACCAGCTTGAAAGAGTACACAGACAGTAGCCTACAACCGGATGGCCTGTAAACTTCGCCACGATTAATACTGCAACAGTAGAATGCAACAACAAATAGAGATCAACGAACCAACTACATGAACCGCGACTTTGAACTGCACTAGGAAATGACTCCACGCCGGCAAGCAGTTCATGAAATAGCCGCAATTCAGATATTTAATTAGCAGCAGTGAATCGCATGGCAGCAGCTCCCCAGTCAACGTGCAATTGGCTCTGAACTTTACAAGAAGAACTGCACTAGGACCAACTGCTAAACTACAGACCTGAACTGGAAACAAAAATTGCCATCCATCTGAAGAACATCCCGAGTGGCATCACAACAGCAGCGGCCTGCACGGGGGACTAAAACTCCAGACCAGCTTCGAGAATTGAGTGGTGCTGGGTGCATCAACTAGCATCGGGTTAAAGAGACGCGGTTCAGTGGACTGACGAGGCTCGCCGGTGTTGTCCGCAGGTGGCCGTCGAGGCGTCGTGGTGCTCGCGGCTGTCCAAAACTAAACTGACATTCACGGGAGTGAACTTAGCTCAAGAGACATGCCTCGATGGACTCCCAGTGCGTGGCGCCCGGTTAACTCCCGCGCGCTCCGTTGGTGGACTCCCCGTGGCGGCGACGGTGAACTCCGTTGGCTCCGTCGGTGGAGGGTCGCCGAGGCGGCTGCTCCCTGCCCGGATAGCGGACGAAGGAACCAGAAGCTTGGCCGGCGGCGGGGGCCTCGATGGTGGCGGCGCGTGAGGGGTAGCCGTACGCAGCGGGGCGCGAAGAGTTCCCGTCGGCGGCGGCGCCCTGGATGGTGGCGGCACGCAGGGGCTGCCGATGGCGGCGAGCTGGCTCTGCCGACAGGGGCGGTGCGAACCCCTGCAGAGGCGGCGGCCGGGGAGGCGCGGCGGCGCGACTGGAGGTGGGCCGGCGGCTGCAGAGGCAGCGGCCGGGGAGGCACGGCGGCGCGGCTGGAGGTGGGCCGGCGGCTCAAGGGCCTTGGTGGCGCCGGAGGTCGGGGTGGGAGGGCGGCGCCGCTGGATTGGGTGGAGGAGTTTGTCGATGGGAGTTGGGTGTGTGGGGATCGGGATGGAGAAGGAGGTGGCTCGATCCAGAAGGTGGGTGGGCCGGGTCGGTTGGGGGTTAGTAGAGCGGGCGGTTCGATTTATTCGGGTGCACGGGTTCGGACTTCAGAAGGTTAAGTGGGGTTGTAGAATAACTATTCTACAAACTCTTAAGAGGGGTTGTAGAATAGTCCCACCCTATATATATATATATATATATATATAATAATAAAATCATTAAGACTTCTTCTCGTACGTCGTTGAAATTGCCCCTAGAGTTGGCGAAAATTACCCACCACTGCCACGGGAAAGTGAAAAAAAACGATTCGTGTAGTAAGGCGAACAGATCTTCCCTTTTCTTTTCTTTTCTTTTCCGCCACCCCTCCATGAATCACGCCTCCGCCGCCTCGTCGTCTTCTCAGACTCTACCCCGTCGCGTCCCCCACGAAAACTCGGCGGGCCGCGGCGGCTGCTGGCGACGGAGCGCTGCCGAGTCTCTCCTCTCCGTCCGTTCAGGTCAGTCACCGCCTCGCCGCCCCGCCCCTCTCTGTCTGTTTCGCCGCCTGATTTCCCTGCCTCGAGGATGCGTGGATGGATGGGTTGATTGCTCCCGTGGGCTCGGCTCCGTTCCGATCAATGGACTCCCCGCGGCGAAATCTCTACCTGATTTTACTCCGTTTCCTCTCGGTTCCCCGTTGCAGGTCGATCCCCACCACGCGCAGCAGCTGCAGGCCATGCTTGCCGCCACCTACCATCCTCGCGCAGCCGGCTGTGCTTGGTGTCCCCATCACGTCAGGCAGGTCGGGACCCCGTGCGCCTCCATCCTAGCGCGGGATCTGAGCCTCCATCGGCTGGAGGAGATTTCCCCATGGTTGAAGCGCCCGATTTGCTGCCAACCTCGCTGCGTCCGCCATACACCATGAAGTCGCCCAGAAGACCAAGGAGCAATCTGCCGAGATGGCCGTCGAGGAGGTCTGCAAGATGATGTGAGCGACGGCACAGCCGGCCAAGGAGTACCCGCCGATGGGTTCGAGTGCCTATCGCAAATGCCACAGCAGCGGCAGATTATGCATGCTTTTCAGACCTCGCTATAACTGCTTCTAGATGACTCAAGGTATCAATCCTATTCTGATCTAAGAGGACTGTTTTGACTGACGCCGCAGAGGAGAATCATTGTTGATGATCTTTGCAGCTTATGTTGAAGAGAAATCGACCGAAGTGTATTTACTCAAGTTAGTAGCGATAGACTGACGGCAGTGGTGGTGTGTATTCACCGATCTGGTAGTTGGTTGTTTCAGTCATTTTGAATTCTAAAATTCATGCGACAAAGTACATGCAGTTTTGCATGTATGGTTTGTTCGAGTTGTTGCCACGTTCTGATTGAATTGTTCAGTTGTTATCCCGTTCCTAAGTGCTTCACCCTTCCAATAAACTTGGAGGATGCCGCACAGAGTGGGCAGACTTGGGAATATCCCGTTTGCAGATTCTGAGTTTCATTAACTTTGTCTTCGAAGCCAACACTTTGTTTTCAGCAGTTCTATTTTTCTGCTTATGGTCCTCGGAATCTCTAGGTGGCATAAGAGTATGGTGATTTTTACATATGAAGTATGGAGCAGATAATCAGGTAATCTACAGTACATATCTAGAGCAGAAAAATATGTCCCCCGTTGCAACGCACGGGCATGTGTGCTAGTATATATATATATAGAGGGACGCGCTATTTGACACCCAGGATATAGAATAGTTATTCTGCACCCCACCCATCCCGCGCGCCTCGTTCTGTTCTGGTTCGGCCGTTCGGCCCACGACCCGTCCTGCGCGCGTCACCTGTCAACTCTTCCGCATGCGAAGTAATTTTATGGCAGTTCTGTTACCGCCCACGACCCGTCGTCCCGCGCGCCTCACCTGTCCTCTTCCGCATGCGAAGTAATTTTATGGCCGGCTTCCGAAGCTGCACACGAAATCCATCCCGCGCACTGCATGTAACGTAAGTTTTCTGCATGTGTAGTGTAAATTTACTACATGAGAAAATCAAAAAAATTTACTACATGAGACATGTATGTGACGTAAATCTGACGCTATATTTTATACCTACAAGGCTATAACACAAACATACCACATCTATGCAAGCGAGGTGAATTACATCGTATAATCACAACAACATAATTTTGCACGGCAACCAAATAATAACCTGATTTAATTAGTTGCTCAGAAAAATGGCATAATCATATTGGCCAACATATCTTTTCTATGTTTCTCCAAAGGATTTAATACTAACTGGATGAATCAGCTGTTTGCAATGTAAGAATTCCAGAGCAAACAACATAATTTACATAACTTTCAGCTTTCGAAAAGAGGGATTATAGAGCGGTTAATTACAGTTTACTTTCAATCAGTCGCCACTGATTACTCCCGTAGCTTAGCTACCCCGGGAAAAAACACACCTGAGACCTGACCAACACAATCATGTAAGTGTATTGCACGCTAGCTCCTACCTCCCTCCGTATAATGACTAGTATCACATGGTTTTTTTCCAAGATTTATATCTTCTGATAGCTAGCTAGTCCGCAGGGAAGCAGTCCAGGAGGGAATTGTCCGGCGAGCTGATGTCCTATATGAAGGCGCTGTTGTTGGAGTCTAGGATCGAGCATTGGATTGCATCTCTCGCACCAGTCCGAACAGTTTGTGGGCGTTCCAGTCCTCCGACGAGGACATAACGTGCAAACCACCGGTGTTGCCTCCCTGCTTCTCGGCGTTCTCGCTGTGGACAATTTACTGGTGCAAAATGAGACTTAATTAGGACTTTCTAAATAAAAGTGCAACGATAAAATGAAAATAGTGAGACTGCAGTAGGAGGAAGTAGGAATGATGAAAATATAAAATTACTAGAAGAGACCAAAGTAGGTTGCAGCTTCATTGCAAGAAAACGCTGAGAGATACCGAAATTACAGATGCTGCCTGCTACTGGTAGCCAGCCGATATAAAACTAGGTGACTCAAGCTGCATATATATTTAAATAACAGATGGAAATATGATAACATCAGCTGTGTTATATGCAGCTGATAGTGAAGCAATACAATTATATCTAGGTAATCAGAAACCTAAAACTTTGCTGGTAATTATACCTTGCTTATATTATTTGTATGAGAAAACGATAACCTTAAGGGTTTGTACGAGAAAGCTACGCAAGACAATTCCTGAAACGATTGAAGACATTCAGATTATAGAGAAAGATACTGGAATTGATGAAGCAATATATACTGAGGGTTTCCAAGGAAAGCATGTACACGGCTCTCCAAAATGTAGCTTTTAAAAAGGTGTTGCAGCTTATCTCATTAAGCTGGAGCATGTCCACGTAAAGTTTGTGACTGTCCATGATGCAATGCAATACTTCAAACTACCCGAAATGGCTAGTACTAACTATTAATGTTCAACAAGGGCATGAAGAAATCAATGCCCTCAAGGATTACAGTAGACAAATGTCAGGTTAGCAAATGAATTTTCAAGCATTTATAGAATAAAAAAATAGCGACAAAGTTACTATAGAAAGCTACTGCAGCTTGGTATGCAATATTTTCTCATGATAACAATTTTCTAAAAAAGAATGAGCTCAAGGCAGCAGAAAGGATAATTCCCCGGGACAAAACAAAAACCCATGTCCAAGCTTCGTTTACCAGAATGCATTACTTAAACTAACTATAGCACCAGAATAAATCTCTTTTGATTCGTACTTTCACAAAGAACCTAGTTGGTCATGGCCATTCTTCAACATTGATTGGAGATACCATTGACAAAAACAAAATTTAAAGGATGCAGAATTGCTTATCTATACTCATTTTTACAGCAACAATAATTACACTGAGTAAAGTTTACTCCAATTGTGCAGCTGAAGTAATAATTACCAGTCAAGATGATGCACAATTGGAGAGAAATCCCTAGTGGATATGCGAGGCCCCAATGCTATAAAAACTGTAATAATAATTTCCCATAACACAGTGATTAGATTATTAGAATACCTAGTTCTACCAGCTGCAAGACCTTAAATATGCATCATATCCCTTACTTTTTCCGTGAAACAAAAAAGATAAGACACACAAATAGAAAATGTACTAACTATCTTAAACTGCAGCTGCAGCGGCAGCGGCTGAAGCTAACAATTGATAAATCGGCAGCGGCAGCGGCCAACGAATAATTTGTTAGTTTAGATCCTAGTCACCAGATCTCTTAAATCGACATCAGAAGTTATGAACGCATTAATAAATCCATGTGCATCAACAAAAAAATAAATCACAGATGTGCAAGAATGCTACGAGCAGTTTCCACAAACTAGAAGGAAATATATGGTATGCAGAGAAGTTCTTTTGATTTCAATTCGTACTCCTCTGGATCCGACCAGTTCAACACGGCCGACGGCGTCACGCGAGGGCCATAGCCACTGTTCCTTGGAAAGAGAAGAATGAAGGGATATTAGGAGATGGAAACACACGGGATCCAGTTCTATCTAGAACGGAACAGCCGCGCGCATGCAATTGACTAAGAGAAGAGAGGCCACCGCCGAACCTTGGCGCCATCGGCGAAGCCAGCAGCTACCACCCGCCAGCAACATCCGGCCCATCACGCCGCGGTTGCCGCCGATTCAGCCGGCCGATTCCACCGCCCACCAGGATGCTGCCCTGCATCACCACCGGCCGCGCTGTCCGACGACGATGCCGAGTCGGCCCGCAGTCACGACCAGCCGCAATACCCGAGCAGCACCGACCGCCGCTCAGCACGCTGCAATTGCCTTCGATTCAGCCGGCTGACCACGGCGCCGCCGATGCCGCTGGCCGACCACGACGGAGCTAAGACCGCGACGGATCTGAGGACACCCACGGGGCACACTCGCCGCTCGCGTCGGCCGCCAACGACGGGGCAGAGGCCGCGATGGAGCCGAAGACACCCAAAAGCACACTCGACGCTCGCCGCCGGCTGCTCACCGCCTCGGCGCTGTCGCCCCAAATTCCAACCGCTCACAGCTTAAACTGGAAACCACGATTGGAAATTATGAGGTGAGGGGTTAGTGGAAGCTCCCAAATAAACCGCCCGACTAAATTGGAAAAAAACTGGGACAAAATAAAAAAAAAGGTAATATTACGACGGTGGCGTGGGAGCGACGAGGTTTGATGGAGCCAGATGTCTACCCGACTCGGCCAATCAGCCTGACAGGTGTCTAATATATACTAGCAAAATGTCCGTGCGTTGCAACGGGTAATATCACATAAAGCAGAGTGTCCGTAGGTTCCCACGGAAAATCAAACTTATTAGATCTATGACGATAGACATTGATCAAAACGTTTCATAGGTATGCAAGTGTATTCATGCATGTGGCTTATGATTGCGATAGGCCAAGCTTGCTTCCCTTATAATTTGGTCACCAGATTGCTTTGAAGTTTGTTTTTTCATCGTACATGTAAACTTAATTTTTAATATTTCATAATTGATCACGTGTAAAAATATAATATTTATCTACCATACAACAGTGCAAGCTAATAAATTTATGTCCTGCATAAAAAGAAATAGTCTAACTCAGAAAATTGCATGATGGGTGATACGTATATTGAAGAAACGATTATTTCCTAAATAATAAGCTCGCACATACAAGCTACACAACTGTACATCACAAGCAGATCATCTATCTACACACATCTAACATCAAGATAAGCCTGACATTGTAGCGATAGAACCCTTGTCAGCATGCACGATGTACTTGTTGATATGGTTGTAGCCTAACCTCCATGTTTTCCTTACATCTAGCTTTATGTTGACGATATCATGAAATAAGCAAACAATTCAATTCCAAGAAGAGGATGGCATAGTAGTTCCGTATGGACATGGCATTGCGATGGATTCAGCGCAAGGTGTGTTTCGCCTATCCGCGAGTCTTGCATTGCGATGAGCTCGTAGTGCCTGCTTTACCTCGGGTGGTATGTTTTGCCAATGTTCTCTTCGACGCGCGTTCATCTCTTGTCTCTCCATAGTTGTTACATTTTGCCTTGCCTTCCTTTGGCGGGCATTCCTCTCATCTATTGTTTTGTTTTGCCTAGCTACTCTTCTTCGGGCATTCATCTCCTCTCTTTTTTCGGCTGTTAAACTATTTCGTCGTGCTCTGTCTTGTTCCCGTCTTGCTTCATTTCTGTCTTTTCTCATGTTTGCAATTGTGTCTTGTTCATGATCAGTTGAGGTTGTCAAAATAAGTTCACCATTGTTTTGTGCGCACTCGACCAGTGCAATGGAGCAAGCAGCTTCAAGAGTCTCACCTTTAAAGAAAACTTCATTATTATAAATCTAGTTTAAGTTGTAAAAAATCATGAATCTATCTGATCAATAATTAGCATAACTGTATTCAGATGCATGCAATGTTCAAAATGCACTGGTATAGGACGGTACCATTGGAAGTTTCATGAAGATCTGTTGGATTAGCCGACGTGACTGTATTTACTCGAAGTGTTGAATACGCTTGAGCTGGTATACCGTTGTAGTCATTGGCGTGTTGTTTTGCCAGTGTCATCTTCCTTAAAAAGGTCTATACATTATCAGCAGTGTCTCCAGAAATTTGGGACCTAGAGCGAAATATCACATATACGGTCAGAGATGTATGCATTTGCAGATGCACCTATTGGCAACATAGTGACTGACTTTTACCATATTTGGTAGAAGCACAGCTATTCATTGTGAAAAATAAATCACAGCCTGTAGCACCGCACGGGCATTTTGCTAGTCTCCTCTATAATAGCAACTGACGAGATTAATTGTATTTTTTGGCTGTTCCCTATGCTCTTATATCTATATCTTTTCATGTCTTGTGATAAAACAAAGGAGCAACAATAGACACCATGCCTTCATCTATTTTATTTTTATATGGAAAAAATACATGGTACTATTAGGCATTTTGGTTATCTGGTGCTAGCTACGCGCTCTTACAATAGATGGGATCGTAGGAAAAGGCCGTGTATGATGTATGTAGATGATTTTGATCCTCGTACATTGGATGCAGCACGGGCGGATGAGTGGCGGCGAGGTCGGCAGAACAGCAAAACGGCGACCGGCGGTACGACAGGATTCGGGCGAGATTGTTGTCGGCTGCACCAGAATCAGGAGTGCTTTTATCGAGGGCTGCAGCAGAATCGGTAGTTATTCTAATCGGAGAAAGGTGATGTCGAACGTATATGAGCTGTACTCATACTCGGCTGTAAGCCGAATCGGGATTTATTCGGGACAGTGCTAAGCCTCCCCGGGGGATTTGGGGCTAAAATCCTCCGCCACCCCCGGTTGCCACGTGTATTTCTAACTTTGACCGCGCACCATACCACTCCCGCAGAATCGGATCAGAGAAACACGGAAAAAACTCTGGCAGCAGCACCACCGCCCCCATCGCTAAAAAGCAGAGCCCGACCGTCGGGTTCAAGTCGTCGCCGCAGCCACGGCGGTCGCCGGAGAACCCCGTTGCAGCGTCGTTGATGCAGCAAGCTTTCTCGCACACGACCTGCAGACGCCGTCTCCCAGGTCACGCAGCAGCGCTACCGGCCGATGTAGCTCCGCCTCCGACCACGACTGGCAGCACAAGCACCACGCGCTTGTAGCAGCGCCGTCCGATGCCAGCGCCCCATGGCGGCAATTGTGCCGGTCGCCGACTATCAGCGTCGTCCCCCAGAGGCCAGAGGGAGCGCCTCCGCCGTCGGGTCGAGGATGCGGTTGAAGAGGATGGCGCTGGGAGGCCGAGCGCGGCGGCAGACGGTATGAGCGAGAGACGCGGCGAGCTCGGAGCTTGGCGGCCATGGCGGGTGCAGCGGCCAAGCTGTCCGGCGGGACGAAGAAGGACGATGCGCGACTGCTGGTTGTCGAGCTGCCGGTGCCGGCCATGGCCTTGGGCTGAATCGTGTGGAAGAAAAGAAAAGGGTGGTGATAAGGCTCGTGGTGGGGCCCCCAACCACCGCTTGTTCCCAGGTTCGGTGGCATGTGGCGAGCAACGGATCCGGAGGACGCATTGCATACGATCCCCAGTGGAATAACAACGTTTTCTATTTATTTGTATCGGACTTGGACGAGAGGCTGCAGAGTACGACGCACCACGCGACTTACCACGCGAACGTACCATCACGGCATCTAGACATATTATAATATATATATATATATACTAGTTGATGTGGTAAATACCCGTGCGTTGCTACGGGTAAACAGAATGTTCATGTCATGTATTTAGCAAAACAATTTAAGTTTGTTTTTACTAACTGGAAATGACTTATTGTAGTTTGAAATTAAAACATGTTCACGCCAAACTGTTTCGACGAGTAGTTTATCACATCAACATCTTATTTTATTGTACTTTTAAGATATTTGTAGTTGTTTGCTTTTACACATCACCACGTTGGTCGACAAGCACCAGCTCATTTATCTGATTCTCCTGTTTATTCGAACTGTTTTTCTTAGATTTGAAGACCTTTGCTCACTCTTAATTATTGACATGCCCTTCTTCAAATTAGCCGAAAAATCGTATTATTTTTTTGAAAGAAAGCGTGAACTTACCTGAGCTTTTGATTTGATGAAACCGTGTCGATTTTTTTTATGTAGGTCGACCGGGATAATCCGGCGTATACTCGTATTAGGCAGTTGGGCATGTTCCGGACAGATCTAGTTGCGCAATCCAATATATGTTTTTGACAAAACAAATACAACAATTCTTGGCAGCGCACAGGCATGCAGCTGAACGTGTTCCATCTTTGCTTTTTAGTGCTTGTCTAGTTGTATGTCAGCCCGGCTAGACGATAGAGCCACATAATAGATATAGCAGACCGAGATTAACCAATATCCACTTGGAAGATATTAGTTCCAGCCAGACACCGATTAGCAAATAGTGTGGTAGAGTCCGATTGGAATACGCATCAACTTCATATGTCGTGTCATGCCATCGTACGATTGGTTCCGGCCGGCCGGACTCGATTAGCAAATGATGTGGTGGACTCGAAACACAATTGTTTAAAATTGTTTCGGTTCGGCCCATGAAGAAAAAGAGGCCCAACTATGACGTACCATCATCGTCACCTTTAGTCATATTATATCCCATGCGTTGATACGGGAGAAAAAAATAATATATGTACATAAGCATCGGTATAATGATTGTTCTATTTTCTTGGTGTCCTTGTGGTTTTTAGCAACTCATGGCTTAGCAAAAAATGTCCACAAGTTTAGTCAGTATAATATTGATGTATTTGTCCTGTTTCATCATCTCTCTCCTTAGCTCTCAAATTTGTTCGCCCGTTTATCTCCTTTGCAGGAAAAGAATATATTCCTTCATGTCAATCTATCCCCTCTAGAAAGCGCGGGGGCGGCGGAGTGGCCCTGCGCAGGCGCGACGTCCTGGAGCGCTGGATAGAGTCAACAACAGTTCGTCAAAACTTAAAACGGAAAAAAGGCCAGCCCGATCGTGCTTGCCTGCAACGCTGGTCCTTTTCCTATGCCTACAGCCGGCCCGATCCTTCCGTTTTTTCTTCCCTTCCTCCTAGCGCAGGAGTACTCTTTTCAGATTCAAACTCAAGGCCCGTATTGGAGATTGACTCGTATAGATTAGCAAATGATGTGGTGGATTCGGAACATAATTGTTTAAAATTGTTTCGGTTCGGCCCATGAAGAAAAAGAGGCCCAACTATGACGTACCATCATCGCCACCTTTAGTCATATTATATAGTAGAGATATATATATATATACTAGTTGAATGCCCGTGCGTTGCTATACATGGCAAATCCAATCACAGAGCCCAAATATAGTCCAGCTAAACCCAGCAAAAAATAGTACACAGTGAAGACACATAAACAAACTTGGGCCGGCCCAACAACAAACATACAAGCGTAGATTGCTAAAGAGGAGGAACGAGAAAATGAGTAGGTCGTGGTACATCGACTGAGAATTAAGGAATTCTCAGTCGACTGATCCCTAGCCACGCCCATATACATGTGTATATAAGAACATATTAGCAAAGTGCCCGTGCGATTGCTACGGGTAACAAAACTATGCCTGATATTCATTATCTTAACCAAACAATTTGCTTGTGGAAGTAATCATGAGCTGGTAGGATACAAGGAGCAGCAAATTGCAGTTTGTGATAAGAGATTAAGGGTTATTTTCATGTTTATCATAATAAGTCAGAAAATGCATTCCCAATCCATCTATATTATTGAATTGAATATTCAAGAAATGTCTTCAAAAGGGCATATACTTTTTTGTCCACTAACATCCCACCGTAAACATAGCGTTATTCTACTGAACTTTGTCAACACTGAACCTAGTAACAACATATACTAAAGGGCGCATCATCCATCTTCTAGAAATTTTGCATGAATATGAACATCTAAAATCTCCATGTACACAACATGATTCAGTGGCACATATTCAAGCACAACAAATGTCATACTATATCTCTAGGCACATTATCTATGGTTCAAAAATACACATTCTACCAAATAAAACCTATCACACTGAATGAACTGAATTAACCAGACATTAAAACAGTTACACGACACCATGGTGCACAACAAACTACGCGAGGCTGCTCCATTATTAAGAACAAATAAGATGTCTAGATTATGCACCAAGGGATGAGATGGATTAAGATGCAGCTAAAGAAAAATGTTAATTGAAGACATAGGAGAAGCATACAAAGAGACTACCGGACTGTCAGAACTCCCATGGTCGGTGAGTACTTTGCTTCTTATCATTCAATCAAACATTTGCAAACAATGCAAGTGCACATGTGCGACAAGGCTCAAGCCCATTGGTATGCTCTTCATGTACAATTGTACAGTATGTACTCTGCCATCAAACTTGCATATACCATATGAATTAGGAGGACGTATCTCCAACTTAGTGTCAACCTGCCGAACGCCCAGACGCACTGAGAGTAATCTGCCGAACGCGCAGACGCACTGAGAGTAATCTGAACATGACGAGAACGAGTGAGCCATGGAATTCAAATCTGAAGCCTGACGACGAGCTCCTCCACAGTGGGGTGGAACCGAACCTAGGGAGGGGCGTTGTATGTGGTCGCCGACAGCATGGCCTTGGTCCTCGCCGGCAATCTGGAGCAGCAGACCATGATAAGGAGGACGAAGAGTGAGGCATGGTCGCACGGGTGAGGTCGCGCTTGGCGTCTACGGGGAAGACTGGGAGGCGGGGACTCACAGTGGTGGACCCGCTCGTCGGCGCTGGCCTGGCCGGAGGTGCCTGTGGAGGTGAGCCAGCGGTGGTAGAGGGGGTTCCCAGCAAGGCGAGACAACGGTGGGGGAGGGCCTGGCCTGGGGAGTGAGGGATGTGTGGCACACCGGATAATCCGTATGGGCGGCGGGGTGTGGCGCGCAGGGCAGGAGGTTCTGCGGCGGTGGAGCGGCCGTGGAGCAGGCCGGCGGCTGGGCAGGGACGCGCTAAATCTTTTGAACAAAAGAGCCAGTTTCAGAGCAGAAACTCAGAGCTCCGGCGGTAGAGGTGTGCCGTGTGCGTGCGGCAGTTTTGACTTGCGTCTGAATCGAGTATTGCTATGCTCCGAGCCTCCGATAACAGCGCCCGAACACACCACGCCGCCGCGCTGGTACCGCCACATCCATCCACCTCTGACGCCTCACCCAATCCCCACCAAAGCTACAGCCTCAGCGCGTTTAGGGCAAGCTCCCGCTTCCACCGCGCGCCAAACGAACGACGACCAGGGCAATGTCCTGTCTCCACGGCTCCTCTCCGACCCAGATAGTCGCCGGCGATGGGTGCTAGGGAGGGGGACGGAGATGCTGCTCGGGCTGGGCGGCAGAGAAGCAGGCGCGGCGGAGGCGGTTTGAAGCTTAGTCTGATTAGGAATAGGATTCCTTAGTCGAGTTGGATTGGATTAGGATGGCCTGAAGGCACGCTTGCGGAGGACGTACCACCGGACGTACCGCGCAAACGTACCATCACGGCACCTAGCAATATTATAGTATAGATAGATAGATAGATACTAGTTGAATGCCCGTGCGTTGCTACGGGCTATCCAGATTGTTGCATCGCCACACATGCATGTCTAGTGCACACGAGATAATATAGGAACAAAGACATTTAATTATCATTTGAAAGATAATACCATCCACTTTCTCTCGCTCCCCCTCACTTGTTGGCCCTCGTCTATGCGGGCCCTAGGCGGCCACGTCCCCGGCATGGCCGTCATGCCGAAGGTTGGGGCGATTCTCCCTATATATCCGAGATGAAGTGACCCACCTCCTTGATGACGGTGCATCGTGCGGCCCGGCCTCGACAGTCGGCAAGTGGCACAGTGTTATGGTGTGTCAGCATTAACTTTGGTGGCTGTGTAAAATTGGATCTAAATTCATATGTTATTTATGATTTAGACCACGAAGTGTCGGCTGTGAGCGGGTAGGATCTAAACTCCGACATCGTGGGTCCTTTGTAGGAAAATCCGAGGCCTAGGTCCCCACGCTTTTCATGACGTCGTTGTACCCATGTGGACATATTTGGAGACGGTGCCTAGCAGCGCCATAAGTGGACAAGGACGACATGTACTCCATTCGTCCACAAAAGATGTCTCAACCTAGTCTAAATTTACATGTATCTACACAAAAACTTATGTCTAGGTACATGCAAATTTGGCATACGTTAAACATCCTTTTATGTACGAAGAGAGTAGTTCATCACGACCTCGACGCCAGAGGCTGTGGATGCATAGTCACAGCGCACCTCGCCTCCGTTGCCGTGGAATTTTTTTTCCGATTGATTGACCTCGACGCCAGAGGCTGTGGATGCATAGTCACAGCGCACCTCGCCTCCGTTGCCGTGGTATTTTTTTTCCGATTGATTGTTCAAATTTTGGTCCGCTCAAGTGGTAGTGGAAAGAACCTCCTGCAGAGGTTGGTGAGGCGAGGTCTGGTGGCACCTGACCTTGATTACGGGGAAAATTTAATATGTACGTATATTTTGTAACTGTAAGTATACTTCATTATCCGAAAAAACTGTATGTATACAATATACTTATTCAGCTAGCTTGTCTAAGAAGAGAAAAAATAAGAAAAATAGCAATCGTGGCGTTGGGCCGCGTGGTGTTGCTATTGGGCCAAGTCGCTGCAGTAGCGTTGTGCTTTGTGTGGCTTTCGTGAGCTGCTCGAGGCAAAGCAACGAGCAGACAAGACCAGGACTCAGTGCACGGGAGGCGATTCGTTTTCTTTCCGGATCCGATTATCTTCCGCTGGTATTAGATAATATGCAAGGGTAAAATTGGAAATTAAAAAAACGTACCGACCATCACCTAAAGCCATATTATATAGTAGAGAGATATATATTTGAGGTTAAGGTGGCCGTATCCACCGTCTGAATAGATAGAAAGAGGTGACCCAGTTTATAAGGAAAACCGGGTCAAAACCATACAAGCTGTACAGTGCCCTGTCTATGAGGAAAACAGGGTCAGAAAACCGCACAGACGAGGTGACCCGCCGTCCACACGACGCAAGCCAACCAAACGCCACAAACACACACCACATACTCCGAGGCCGCCGCCCCGACGTGACAAGCAGGACGAACTTCGCATTGACCGAAGCCGAACCAGCCGGGTCAACGAACCTGCTGTCCGCACAGAATCAAGACGCCACCCAAGCACACCTGATCCGGGGCCGCATATGGGTTTCACATATGCATTTCGCTGCTTAAACAAGGACTAAGCATCATGATACCCACAAGACAACAATGAATAATTTTTACTAGTTCCGTGTGGCATGAGCAAGACTAAAAAGGTAAAAAGACGGAGACATGCCGAATATGTATATGTCTTCGTGTCAATGCATTACAAATATATACTTAATCATCTCTTAGGAAGATATTAGTTCGTATATGCAAGTCCTAAAGCAATTAGAATTTGGACAAATAATGACAAGAATTATAGTTTTAGTATGCTCTTGATAAAACATATTGAAAACCCATTTGAACAGATAGATTTTTTTTTGACAACTAATACCATATATTATTGTAGCGAATAGTACATGGCAGAGATACATGAGCTGACTACAGCGACTACAAAATAAAGTCTAAAAGAAAGGAGCAAATCTTCAAACTCTTTCTTCTTCCATGACACAATCTTGTACTTTTCTGAAAGCAGCCGTAGAACGACAAAAAGACCAATCCACAGACCTGCAAATACCAACGAGGGTTCTTCCATAATTTTGAGCCGCAATGCCAAGGTTACGTGCACGCACGCAGCCATTAAGTTAATCAACCAACATCGGCAAGGGTATCAACACCGATATTTCAGGGAATAACAAACGGACAGCTTGGTTGACGTCGCTGGGAGCCGAGAGTACGAATCACTATTGTCGAGGACGTAGCAGCCGGGACAAATATTGCGAGGACAATCCTCGCGGCAACCACAAGAAAAGATCCAAAATCGATCCGGCGAAGCAAGATCTGAAGGACCAAACCTAGACAAATTTAATATTACAGCACCACCATTGACGCCGGGAAGAAGATCTTGTCGTCGAAGGAAGGACCGAAGATTGCTTATTGTAGATGATGAAAACTCCATTGATGAAGAAGATGACACCAAAACCCTAATCCAATCTACTGGAAACACTACTTTTATTAAGAACTCCAACCATAGATCGGGTTCCCCACCCCTCGCGTCACCGGCGAGGCCGGCCGGAGGAAGGGGAACCGATCTATGGTGGAGGCAGAAGTGGTGGCAGTAGCGGCGGCTAGGTTTCTTCTTTCTCCAGATCGTTTTTTTGTTGGGAACGGCTAACAGATAGATTTTTTCTGATCTCAACTATTGAGAGCAAACCTTGTACTCTCGAGAAAAATATACACGTTTCAAATGAGCCTTAAAGTTGCCAATTTGCACTAGTGTTACTTATTCACGTGTGAGAGTCGCGATGTATTTTCCTCGATCATGCTCACAAGAGCATGAAAAATTAGGCAAACCTTGCAGTACTCTTGAGAAAATATACACATTTCAAACGAGTGCTTGAAGAATTCAAGATGCAGATACTTTCCTAAAGTCCAGAGCTGATTCATCATGCATGAAGAATCGAAATTGAACCAATTTGAAGATAATTGTATTTGTTTATATCTTTGAGTCAAATATGACAATCGTACTATTAAGAGGGGTTTGATCTTTAAGGGCATACCCAAAACTTGTTGTGGTCTCAACTCAACTCAAATCATCTTCCACATCAAACACCTCCATTGTAAATCTTTCTAGGGATCAGTTTGCTTTGATATCCCGAGACACCATACCCTACTTGTGCACTACTATGGATTCAATTGTCCAACCTTGGCTCTATTTCATCGAGCGGAGTTACCTCAGTTATTAACATGAACATACCAAAGCATTAGGTTTTGTCACGTCGTTGTTGTGCCCCAGGGAATTGCTTCCAGTTATTGTACTCCCGTTCCTCTCACTCGGTTTATCGCATAGCCTTATGTTGTACTCTGCTCGTGCCTCTATCTTGATCACTCTTCGAGATCTTAGGTACCTGACAAGTCCTAAAAGCGAGGCACTGACAAGAGAATATATATACGTAACATATGTAATTATTTTAAATAATATGCCATGTATCAAAAAGGCACGTGCTTTGAGAAGATAGGCCTCAGCCCTTAGCCTGAATGGACTACTCACACATCGCGATCAGATCAACAATACAAAAACATTGTAAGAAATAGTACTTGAATATGAATGATTGATAGTCTTACAATGTTGCCAATTACGAAGGGATCGAAATTACAAGTATGAACATGGCTATGGAGATGCTAGTGGAATGGAGATAAAGCGGTCACGGTGGCAACACTTCGTGGAGGAATGGTGGATTGCGGCTCTCTTGTAGTGGTTGTACCCTCTCATTTATATAGAGGCAGCCAACGGACGGATATAGGTTTCCAGGGTCCTTCTGATGCGAATCTGACAGGGGCCCTTTGGCAAAAGATGAAGTTTGATCTGACGGAGTCACCTTCTCTCAGAATACCAAGTTTCTTTCTCTCATCATCTTCAACAATAACTGCTTTGCCTAGCATATTAATGACATATTTGTTCACTCTGCCATATACTTGCATACTCAAAGCAAAAACTCTGTGCTCACCCCAAGTAGACCCCATGACTACTGATATGTACATTTCGCATCACTATTTTATATCATAATTTATTCTTATTCATTGATATATTTCATATAAGAATGCAATACTTCATATGGTACGGTGCTCGTTAAGTTTTATGTGACTTGTGTTCGGTGCCTTGCTGACTTGGGTAACTCCCCATCACGTGATTCATCCCATATATGTTTTGATTCCATCATAAATGCATCCAATTCTGCAAGGAAATAATTTTTAAAAAGATTTGCACAGCCATGATCAGTGATTATGGCAGCTCTATAGTGAATATCTTGTCAATTTCTTGACAAATATATGGTTTAAACATATAAAAATAAGTGTAAAATCCACTCATCAGTCACCTCCTTATTTGACATGATCAAGACCAAAGCACGATCGTGGAAAAATGTGGGGGCCACATGCCTCCAACAGTTACTCCCCTAGACAAAGCTTGTTTGTTTGGGTTGAGTTGTATGGTGTGGTGTTTGTCGTGATATTTTTGACATAGTAGCCTTGGGGGGGGGGGGGGGGGGGGCTTACATAAAAGGGAGAATGTCGAGGTGATGGTGAAGGCTAGTCGGATAGGGTTGGTACAACACGTACCTAGTTTGGCTCCCCGTCGGTGGAGGAGCCCTACTCCTGCTATTAACCAATGATGATGGAATACATATACTGGCTTACAAAATCATCACCGGCTTACAAACTTAGGTGGCAAGTTTGTCTATTGTCTAACTTGGGATCTCGTGTCCTTAAGGGCGCTCTAGGCAACCCTATATAGTGAGACAACCTAGGGTTTACAAAGTATCCCGGGTCGGTTCGGATATGGAGTCCTAGACTATTATGGCAGGGGTTGCCTTGTCTTGCACTCAAACTCGTATGGCGTCGTGCAACTGGTCTTCTCCTCTGGGAGCTCGCTTGGGACTTCTCCTTATTGGGTTGCGTGCATGGAAAACAAAAATTTCCGCCAACTTACGCAACAACCAAGATCTACTATGAAGATACAAGTTACAAGACATGCATATTTGATCTAACTGTAAATCGTTACCGACACCGTTGAAGCGGAAGAGATGTCGATGACGATGTTGACGTAGTTGACGTAGTCGTCGCCGATGTCGATGACGATGTTGATGAAGCTTGTGGAAGAACTCCCTCGGCTAAGCCTAGCCAAGAGAACACCATAGACTCCTCGCGTCTCGCCTTGATCCAACAGAGCGAGGGTCAACCGTTTCTCAACGGATCACCCCTCTGAGTTTTGCACACATACATCTGATCTAGTCCAGCAGGGCTCCGCCGTCCACACTTGGAGCACTCACCGCTGGTGTATATGAAGGTGGAGATCTCAACACATGAGAAGGAGGGAGAGAGAGATTAGATCTAGGTGGAGATCTCAACACATGAGAAGGAGGGAGAGAGAGATTAGATCTAGATCTAATCTAATCGGAGAGAGGAAACCTCTAATCCAACTAGAAGGGATCTAGACTTGGGTCAACTTGTATCTCTCCAAATAGGAGGGGGTGGGGTTTATATAGATGGCCCAAGGGGTGGAGCGACTTGGAGAAGGGGAAAGCTTTCTCCTAGTCCAAGCCAACTTGGGGAAGGGGAAAGTTTTCCCCTTGCCCAATTCGGTTTGGGAGGAGGAGTTGGAGTTGGACTCCAACTCCCTCCCCACCGCCTCACCTGCCACCGCCGCCGGGTGGGGCCCACCCAGGCCGCACCGACCTAGTGGGTGGGCCCACCTAGGCCAGCCGCCTTGGCTGCCGCCTCCCCCCATGGGCCAATGACCCATTAGGGTTTCGGCTGGGGGGAGCCTCCCCCCCATGGCGCCTTGGCCCACCAGCCCCTCTTGGTGGCTCCAAGTTATTTAATATTTTCCAATAATTATTTATCAATTAAATAAATTAATATTTAATTAAATAATATTTTGTCTAATTAATTCTTATTTGAATATTTTCCTTTTACAGAATATTCCCCGAATTATTTACTTATCATATAAAACACTTTTACATGATCCGGGACACCCAGTGTCCGCAGACAAAATACTCCGGATAAATATTTCCTTCTTATATAAACCCTCGGAATAAATCCGACTAGTGATAGCAACTTCTATCACTCCGAGACACCTAGTGTCTGCATAATCCAATCTCTCTGATAAAGATATTATCTACCACACAGAAACCATTCCGGTGATACTCTCTCGGTATCTAGACCAACCATATACACAACAAACTAGAACTGACTTAAGCGTGTTTCCCTACAGGTTCGATAACGTGTAGCTATAGTTAGATGTTTCCATCTAATCACCAGCCAGGGTCAGATACATGGGCTACCTGAATAACGGCTACCGTTATGCGAATGTACTCTGTTGAACCTGTTGATTATTAATTCGTCATTCCCATTACTCGCGATACTGAAATTACCCGAGATAAAGTATTCCTGATATTTCCATGAATCAATCTCTGATTCACAATATCTCTGTCTATCTCGTTACCGGTAAATTTCCTTTTCTCGTTTCCGTAATCCGATATCCCACATGATGTAACTTCATCATGCATTGTCTGCAGAACATATTGGACATCATACATACCGAGTGGGCCCTGGAAGTATCTCTCTTTTGACAGAGGAGTAATTTCCCATCTTGGAACATTAGGATATATGCACATCTTCAGAACCACCCAGTGACTGCCGTTTTCCCACCCAGTTATGGCCATGGTTATGACAGTACCAAAGTAATTCTTTCCAATGTACACAGCCCTAATAACCTCATGGTCTAAGGACATGTCATATAACAATCATCTGTGATATTGCACTAAGGACAAAAAGACACTTTGGAATCTTACTTAGCATATCATCGATTTGGGTCTGCCCAGCCATATTGTTTCCACCAACCATATGCCACTCATTGATGCTGACATAAACAATGTCCCAGACCAGGAAAACGTGGTCTCAAGCAATCAACGAATTAGTCTTAAATGCAAGACTAGGGTATACTTTATTCTGTTCATATCTCTACACGTGCGAGTGAGTTTTCCTCTGAATCACATATTCAGGAGTCACCGCAGTTATAGCATAGAATCATGAAGCATAATTATGAATCAGATGTTAAACTTTATTGCCTTTTGGGCATACATCCAACACTCCTGCCGCCTAGGACTTCATCTCCACCTGTCTCCCAGAACCATGTGGTATCTTGGTCAATACAATCACTAATGGGCCACCCCGTTGGACTTAATTGTGTCCATTCCATGGGCCTACCCATTTGGAATTCCCCCGACGGTGTTGGTCCATTATTGGGCTTGTACCTAAGCCCTCTTTTCTATCAATGCATCAAAATATGATGCTTTCTGTGTTTTGCGGAAAACAATCCTGATTTGTACTCAAAATTAAGGGAAAGCTAAAACGGAAGGCATAAATAAATGGATTGCTCCTAAAAAGGAGAGAATTAATTGGGCCAATGTTATATTTAGGAGCTTTCTTACTATAGGGGGCACGACCGAAGACGACGTGGAGGCCAGCTCAAAATCTAGTTATCCACCATAAATACGATGTTTTCCTGCCATCTAAGGACATTGTTTGTTTCCAACCTGCAGGTGGAGCTGTCAATTACCTCACCTCCCAAATGTGGATTCGCCTTAGTCCTATATATTGGCGAGACCATGCGGATTGTGAGGTACCGACTGATTGCAATGGACATGAATGTGTAGCTCCCGCGCCATATGATACTCTGCACCGGTCACCACCAGCTTCCCCCTGGTCCTGCTCACCACATGCTTAGTGGTCGACCTGGAGAATAGGGGTGTTAGGCTCGAGGGTTCGATGCGTTCGCTGGAAATGATCGCCGACTATAAGAGGAAGCGTGATGAGCAACCAGCACCGGTGCTAGACGTGACCCACGTGCAATAGCAATAGACCATTATCGTCGATCGCTTCGTGCTCAACAATGTAAGTCCGAGGCATGATCAACAAGTTAATATATACTTTCTTTGCATACATCCCAGGCTCGCTTGGCTTCTACTTGGTCCTATATATTAGCGAGTCCATGCGAACTGTGAGGTACCGACTGATTGCCATGGACATGAATGTGTAGATCCCGCACCATATGATACTCTACACCGGCCACCACCTGCTTCCCCCTGCTCCTGCTCACCACATGCTTAGTGCCAATAAGGTTGGTGCCTCCATCGTCGCTGATATGCCTTTTGAATTATAGAACTACAGTGACAAGCCAACAGGGAGATCCATCGTCGTGCATAGTCATGCCGACACCGCCACCTCCATCGGCTGGATGGCAGGACCAGTACAAAGAGTTTCTGTCGCTAGCTGTGGTCGATCTGACGAATAGGGGTGTCAGGCTCGAGGGTTCGGTGCGTTCGCTGGAAGTGATCGACGGCTATAAGAGGATGCGTGATGAGCAACCAGCACGGGTGCTAGACACGACCCATGTACAACAGCAGACCATTATCGTCAATCGCTTCCTGCTCAACAATGTAAGTCCCATGCATGATCAACAAGTCTATATATACGTTCTTTGCATCCAAGGCTCGCTTGTTGATCTAACTATTTTTATCATGTATTTATTGACGTAGGCGTCGAAGATTTGGGAGTCTATGGTGGAGAAGAGGCATGTGAGGCTTATCACCTCTACCATAGTGGACAGGGCAGCGAAGCGGCTCCAGGAGCGGCTCAAGAACCTGCACATGGAGGCCTAGATGTGGCGCGACCTTGCGCGGTCCAATGAAGTGCATGCCAACGTGCTCCGCGGTGACCTCAAGCGCGCGCTCGAAGTGTAGGCTATCCGTGGCCGTGGCGTTGAAGATGTTGATGATGCTACTTCTTGCTACTGGCGAGATTACCACGTGGATTTCTGCAGGGATGATGAGTACGAGAGGTGGAAACCGGAGGTATTGACGAGCATCCTAAGGTGCAAGGTGTGTGGCCAGGGCGAGGATGTGTTGTTGTTGCTGCCGTGTAGGCACCTCTGTGTGTGTGCTTCGTGTGAGGCCTTGGCGAGGGCGTGCCCGGTGTGTGGATGTGCCAAGTCCGATAACATATGCGTCAATTTGTCGTGATGCAGGGAAGCAGTAGTTCTAGAGTCGACATCTTTTTGAGTCTTCTCATGAAACTTTTTCTGTCGACTTTGTTGTTTTGTATCCTTCCGTATTTTTTTCTTCTTAGATGAGGATGCTAGCGTGATGGTCGAATGGGGTCGCTTAGAGAAAATGAGTTGCCCCTCTTTCTTTGGTTCAATTTTGCTTTTTCTCTTAATTTTGTATCCATTGTCCAACAAGATGGAAACTAGTTTGTGATATGCACATCAATGCTTGAAACTTTGTTACATATATTATATATTTGTTGTGTCCCTTCATTTTCTTGGTTATAGAATAGAGGATGGCTATGATAGCATAGCAGGCGGCGCGACAACAGGTGTTTCAGGCGTCTTAGATGACTGTGTCACAGAGACGTGGAGACATTATAAACAAGAATATGGTATCTGCGACAATCAGAAGGTTACCGAGGGGCGAAGAATGTCACCTGGCGGCGCATGTGAGGAAAGGATGCCTAGGGTTTAAGGGATTTGCCTATCATGTATGTGAAGTGGAAATAGAAACCGACTTAAGATCCGACAATCCAAAAGATTGGTGGAGTTATAGAAATATATTCCACAAAGAGTGTGGCAACTCAATCCATAGAATCAACATCATACATGTCGAGGTGACGAAGAAAGCGCGTGCGGGCGGCGACGTGTGTGAGGGAAGGCTTGCTAGGCTTAAGGTTTAGACATCTCTATAGCCGTAACGATAAGGGAGATAGGAAGTGGATTCGAATCCAACGGTCTAAAAGATCTTGATTGACTTTTGTAGAAAAGTTCCTCGGTTACAAAAGGTGGGCTATCATGCATGCAAACAAGCACATAAAAGGATATTTTTAATTGTACTTAATGAGGGGATGCAGGAGAAATAGTGTGTGCGGACTAGCGATGCATGGGAGGAAAGGACATCTTGAGTTAGACTTTGTGGATCTTGCATTGAAGTGAAAGGGATATAGGCCCCATCCCGCTTCCGGTGGTTCTTGAGCGCCCTTGTGGCCAACAACAATACTTGTATGGCATGTCACAGGTGCAGCTACCGCCGCACATGGTGTAGGCGTCGTTCTCGATGCCGGCACCGGGGATGTTTGGCGAGTTGCTCGACGAATGGCACTTCATGGTCGATGATCAAGAAATATATGAATTTGTATATTCATCTCCCCAGACAAAACATTCTTCAGTATTTATGGTACCAATTATACTTCTAATATGCTGCCGTTAAAACATATCAATAATTTATCTGGATACATAGATTTTCAAATTTGCGTTGTAATTTAGCTATTAAGTGTAGAGATACTGTAAATCTACCACTGTTCTCGATAGATAATGTGCCACGTTTCAAATGATGCTTAAATTTGCCAGCTCAGAAAAATCCGTTAGAGATGGATTTCCTCAAAATCTCGAACAAATAGCCAATGTCTTCATGTAGTACATTTATATACTTGAACTTTTTTGAGAAAGAAAAAAAATAAGTGTGTATACACCTTCTCAAGCAAGATATCCTCTAGCATTTCTTACACCACTATCTCGACATGGCAGCATGGATATCTAACTTTGTGTATGTGAATCCCATTCATATTTTTCCGCATAAGGCAAGGATATCTAAATTTGTGTATGTGAATCCCATTCATAGTTTTATGTATATTTGTCTCCTCAAAAAATAAAAGAAAATTCTCAACAAACTATCACATTTTCTAGAAGAACAAAATATTACTCGCTCTGTTTCATAATTCTTGTCGTGGTTTTATTTTAAAAAGGAGGTAGTACATATGTAATCACCTCGAGAACATATTTAAACGGTCAAGATGGATTTGCTTCAATGATATGAGCAACACAAATGTACCCACCACCCACCCGAATAATGAAAAATAAAGACCATAAAATCTACAACAAAAACGACAACCCCAGCTTTGACCACCCTCACATACCGTATTTAGTAGCTTTCTTAACTGTAGTATGGAGGCCAGCTCGAAACCTAGTTATCCACCATAAATAAGGTGTTTTCCTACCATCCAAAGACCTTGTTTGTTTTTAACCTGCGAGTCGAGCTGTCGATTACCTCACCTCCCACACGTGGCTCCGCCTTGGCCCGACATATTGTCGAGTCCACGCGGACTGCGAGGTATTGACTGATTGCCAAGGACATGAATGTGCAGCTTCCGCGCCATATGATACTCTGCACCGGCCACCATGAGCCTCCCCTGCTCCTGCTCCTGCTCGCCACAGGCTTAGTTCCAATCAGGCAGGTGCCTCTGTCGCCGCTGACATGCCTTTGAATTTTGGAACCACGATGCCAAGCCAACATAAATATCCATCGTGTTGTGCATAGTCATGCCAACACCGCCACCGCCACCGCCGCCGACTGGATGACAAGACCGGTACACGGAGTTCCTGGTGCTAGCTGTGGCCGACCTGGCGAATAGTGGTGTCAGGCTCAAGGGTTCGGTGTGTTCGCAGGAAATGATCGCCGGCTAAGAGGAAGCGTGATGATCAATCAGCATCGGTGCTAGGCGCGACCCACGTGCAACCGCGGCAGACCATTAACATCGACTACTTCCTGCTCAACCATGTAAGTCCGATACATGATCAACAAATCAATATATACTTTCTTTGCATCCCAGGCTTGCTTGTTGATCTAACTATTTTTACCCGTGTATTTATTGGCGCAGGCGTCGAAGATGTGGGAGGCTCTGGCGAAGCAGAGGCAGAGGCATGTGAGGCTTATCACCTCCGTCATAGAGGACAGGGCGGCGAAGCGGCTTAAGGCCAAGGACAAGGAGATGAAGTGTATCAGGGGCGTGAACCGGGCGATGCATGAGCATCTCATGAACTTGCACACGGAGGCCTAGATGTGGCACAACCTTGCACGTCCAATGAAGCGGACGCAACGTGCTCCGGCGACCTCAGCACGCGCTCGAACTGCAGGCTATCGCGGCCGTGGCGTTGGAGATGTTGATGATGCTAGTTTGTGCTGCTGGGGAGATTACCACATGGATTTCTGCTGGGATGATGAGTGCGAGGTGTGGAAACCGGAGGCGGTAACGAGCGTCCTAAGGTGCAAGGGGTGTGGCCAGGGAAGGTTATGGTGTTGTTCCTGCCGTGTAGGCATCTCTGCGTGTGCTTTGTGCGCGGCCTTGGCGAGGGCGTGCCCGGTGTGCGGATGCGCCAAAACCGACAACATATGCGTCAACTTTTCATGATGCAGGGAAGCAATAGTTCTGGAGTCGACATCTTTTGTGTCTTCTAATGAAAAAAATCTTGTCGACTTCGTTGTTTTGTATCCTTTTGTATTGTTTCTTCTTAGATGGGGATGCTAGGGTGATGGTTGAATGAAATCGCTTAGAGAAGATGAGTTGCCCCTATTTTCTTCGGTTCAATTTAGCTTTTTTCTTAATTTGTTGTATCCATTGCCCAACAAGATGAAAACTAGTTTGTGACATTGCATATTAATGCTTGAAACCGAGTTACATATATTTATACCTGGTGTGTCCCTTCATTTTCTTGGTTATAGAATAGAGAAGGGCTACGATAGCGTAGTAGTGGGCACGACAACAAGGGTTTGAGGCGTCTTAGGTGACCGTCTCACCACAGACGTGGTAGATATCATGGAGACATTACAAACGAGGAATATGGTATCTGCGACAACCAGAAGGTTCCCTAGGTGCGGAGAATGTCACTAGTTGGCGGCGCATATGAGGAAAGGGCAACTAGGGTTTAAGGGACCTGCCTATCATGTATAATAGAAACCAGATTCAGATCTGACGATTCTAAGATTGACGGAGTTATAAAAAAGGAAATATATTCCACAAAGGGTGTGTCATCTAAATTCATAAAATCAACATCATACAGATCGAGGTGAAGGAGAAAGCGCGTGCTGGCGGCGGCGTGGGTGAGGGAAGGCTGGCTAGGCTTAGGGTTTAGACATCTCTGCAGCTGTAACAGTAAGGGAGATAGGACGGGGATTCAAATCCAACAGTCCAAAAGATATTGGTTGACTTTTATAGAAAAGTTCATCGGGTAGCAAAGGTGGGCTATCATTCATGCAAATAATCATATAAAGGATATATTAATTGCACTTAATGAGAGGATGAAGGAGAAATAGCGTGTGCGGACTAGCGATGCGTGGGAGGAGCGGCATCTTGAGTTAGACTTTGTGGATCTTGCATTGAAGTGAAAGAAAGATAGACCCCATCCCGCTTCCGGTGGTTCTTGAGCGCCCTAGTGGCCAACAACAATAGTTGTACGGCATGTTGCAGGCGGTGCTCCCGCCACACATGGTGTCGTCGTCTTTCTCACCGTCGGCACTCAGATGTTTGGCAAGGTGCTTGAGTAATGGCGCTTCATGGTCGATCATCTAGAAAAATATGAATTTTGTATATCATCTCCCCAAACAAAAAATTCTTCGGTATTTATTGTACCAATTACACTTCCAATATGCTCTCTGTAAAACATATCAATAATTTATCTGGATTCTAGACACATAGATTTTTTCAAATTTGCGTTGTAGTTTAGCTATTAAATGGAGAGATATTGTAAATCTACTGCATTGTTCTCTAAGAGATAATGTACCACGTTTCAAATGATGCTTAAAATTTGCCAGCTCAGAAAACTTACTAGTGGCATTATTCTCCAGGCAGAGATGTATCCTCAAAATCTCGGAATAAATAGGCAATGTCTTCATGTAGTACATTTATAAGCTTGAAATTTTTTTAGAACGAAAAAATAAGTGTGCATACACCTTCTCAAGCAAGATATCCCTGGGCATCTTTTACAACATTATCTCGACAGGGCAGCAAGGATATCTAAATGTGTGTATGTGAATCCCATTCATATTTTTCTGTACATTTGTCTCCTCAAAATATAAAAGAAAAATCTCAACAAACTATCACATTTTCTAGAAGAACAAACTATTACTCACCCCGCTTCATAATTCTTGTCGTGGTTTTATTTTAAAACAGAGCTAGTACATACTCCTTGAGAACAGATTTAAACGGTTAGATTTGCTTCAGTTATGCGAGCAATACACCCCACGGTGGGATTCACATAAAAGAAAGACCCATAGAAAAAAAAGACCCATCAAATCAACAACGAAAACAACCACCCAGCTCGGACCACCCTCACATACGTCGCCCCATAGTGCCGGACCCACACGTAAGTCACCCGTGCACGCAGCCGTGTCACCTTTGCGCGACGCCATAACGAACGAACTGAACAAACAAACAACCTCTGTATCCCACGGATTAAAAAAAAGGCTAAACCCCACAGATCCCGACGCACAAAACCCACCCGCGGCGCCTTTCTCTCTGCCTGCTCTCTCCCCTGCCCTCCTTCTTCTCCAAGGAAGGAAGCAATCCGGGCCAGGGGAATTAAAAAAATTCCGTCTCAGATTAAGGAAGGCGATCCCCGGCCCGATCTCTGCAATCCCCCATTCCCGATTCCCCGTCCGCGCTCTAAAGCGGCGGCCTTTTTCTCGTCCGCGCTGGTAGCCTGAAGGTTCTTGCCAAGAAACGGCCAGGGTCATGGCTCTGGAGCCGGCGGCGGCCGCCGCCGAGGTGGAGGATAGGCGCCTCTACGAGGAGGACGAGACGCTGTTCGAGGACATCGCCAGGGAGATGGCGCTCTTCAGCTTCCGCGACTGCTCGGAGGTCGAGGCCGAGGAGGGGCGGCGCCATGGCCAGGAGGAGGAGGAGGGCGCGGAGGAGCCGGCGGACGGCCTCCTCCCTCTTCCGGCGGTCCTCGAGCGCCCTAGTTTCCAGCAGCAGCGGTACCTGTACGGTCCGCCGCCGATGCTCCCGCCGCGCATGCTGCCGCCGCCTTTCTCGCCGCCGGTGCTGGGCATGCCGGCGACCGCAAGCTGCTCGACGGATGGAGCTTCGGGGGAGGCCACGCCCCTGCGCTCCAGCGCTTCCCCGGCGGGGGATCTGTCCCCCCGCGCGCCGCCTGGCCTAGAGCTCCTCTCCCCGGCGACGCGGCGTGGGCTGGGCGCGCAGGCGCGGCGGCCGCCAGCACGCAGATGGTCGAGGCCTGCGTACGGTACCTCGCCAACAACGAGCAACAGGTGCTCGACACGCTGTTCCGGGGTCGCCCCGAGGCCCGGGGCACCCTCGCCGAGCTGATCGTCCGGCACGCCGTCCCTCTCATCGAGAGCAGCCACGGGACGCGCCTGCTCGGTCTCGTCCTCGGCAGCTGCGCCGACGGGCTCCAGGACATGATCGTCGCTAGAATCACGCGGACCCCAAGAGGTTTTTCAAGATTTGTGCTGCGAGGCATGTTACATTACACCCATCAATCACGTTCCTCTGATGCTGTTTCTTTTCCTCCTCCCGATCCGTTGCGAAAGCTGTTAACGAGATTGTTTGATATGTTTCAGGTCAGATGAAGTGGTGGGCATGATCAGGTCTTGCAGATCCGAGCGTCGTTGCAGCTTGTGAGAAATGCCATCACGCCATGGATGGCTCCCTCGATCTGGGATCGCCTTGTGACTTCGGATTCCAATAGACTCAAGGTGGTGCAGGCCTTCGTACAGTGTGTTCCTGATCCCTACTTTGCTGAGGTATTTCGATTCTCTTCCTCCATCCAGATTAGAATTGGTGCAGAAATTGATGCCAATGTGTGATGGTGCAAGATTTCGTGGTTGCTTATAAAGATACTCAATTCAGAGCAAGAACACGGCCAAAATATGGTTTTGCTATTGCAAAAATTATATTATCATTTACTTGTATACATATCCTACCAGAAACTTAGTTTTGTTTACTTGTGGGTGCACAAATGACAAAACATTGCATTATCCCTTTTTCAAGAGTCAGTCGGCGCAGGAGTATTTATATATGTTACTCTCAAGTTGATTTAATAGATTTTTTTGGGAAAATCAATCTGTGGTAGACTAATGTAGTTTGGGCCATGTTTGGATATCTTGATCACCTAGGAAAAACTGACCCACTAGGGCAATGCTCAAGGGAATAGGTTAGCAAGGTTATGTGTCTGTTCTTTTGCCTTGAAGGGTGTCTTCTGAAACGAATAATAGTTGCTTAAATTGCCGTGAAACAATTGGACCACACCATCACAGATAAGTTGAACCTTGCCAGATTGGAGCGCAAAATTTGGCTATTGTCCATGGCCATGTGAGCAATCTTTAGTACAGCAAGATTTTGAGAGCTACAAATACATGTCCTTGCTAGGCAAGGTTAGGTGGTCATTTTTGGACTAGCAAAGGATTAGAACATGCCTTTGATTTTGCTCTCATGTACATAGGTGCCTTTTTTTATTTCATAGTGATAAATTGGCCCCAATCAAGATGTCTGGACATTAATTTAGAAACAAGAAATTGTAGTTAAATAATAGCTTGGATGAATATTACTGATATGTTTTGGTTCCTATCCTAATGTGCATGGTATTTTCTGTTTGCTTAAAATCTTGGTTTTTGTTAAGACGGTGTCTTCGTAGTAGTTTATAAGTCATCTTCTATATGTTACTGTGTGAACCGAGAACAAGGACATCTGAAATTTTTGTCTTGCCTGTTTACTTGTATTTATCTTACTTGTTTCCTCCTGCCACGGCCACAATTCCTCTTGCTTTCTTGTTCATGCGTTGACACTTGCATTATTATTGGCAGTTCATTTTTGATGCTATTGCTACAGCTGCTTAGCACTTGTTATTCATCCGCATGGACTGTCCCTGCTGCAAAGTTGTCTGGAGCATGTCGAATGGACAGCAAAGGATAATGTATTGTCAAAAGTCTTGGCAGCAACGATCTTGCTCAACATCGTTTTGGGTAACTATTTATTCTGAATTTTGATGCTATCCAACTGACTGTCATTCATTCCATGCAAGCACAACAATCTGTTATCTTAATTAATTTGAACCTTATGTTATTTTCAAGTGATGCTGCAGATTTCTTAGCTGATAAAATTCAAGCTTTGCTCATTTTTTGTTCTCATATGTAAGTCATGTCTGTATCTGTACATAAGAATTATCCATCTCCCTACTTTTCATGTTTGAATGTAAACGGAGTTAGTTGTATAGTAAGGTTCTGCATCTACAATATTTACTTTAATAATACAGTTGTTTAATTCATACATTTCTGGAAAGGAATTAATGTTATCTCAGACTGCCAATATAGCCACTAATATTGGGAAGCAAACTTGCTAGAAGAAATGGCCAGATAGTGCTATCTGCTGTGGCTAAAACTGTTGGAAGTTCATAAAGATAGAGTTAGCAGTGCTCTTGTTTTTTGATGGACAGTATCTGACCTTTGTTGTCTCAAAATTGTTTTTACTTCTAGTACCACCTTAAGTAGTTTTGGGATCTGGGATCTATAATCACAGCTGAAAGGCTTACCATTTCTCTTTTTTTTTCTTCCAGAAACTACATTGTTCAGGATGTCCTGAAACAAAGAGACCCATCGCACTTGGCAATTATCGCATCCTGCTTCAGGCATAATTATGTGAGGCTCTCAAGGCAAAGATATAGCAGCAATGTGGTGGAAACGTGTCTAGAAGTATTTGATGATAGAGAGCGATTCGCCATTGTCGACGAGTTGGTCTGGTTTCCTCGCTTCAGATTTGTGACAGATGAGTTTGCTAACTATGTTATCTCTAGAGCCCTTACAATCTGCAAGGTAACTTGCCCTCTGCCATGATTTACTTTCATGTGGTACATTTTCTACCACAGCAACACAGATTGAAAAGTTCCTCGCTGTGTCCAGGCTCCTCTTCGGCACCGGTTGGCCACTGCCATCCTTTCCCTTCCACATGTCAATCGTCGTCACCCTCATTGTCTGAGGATGTTTAACACACTTTCTCTGCTTGGCTACAGAGATTGAAAAGGAATAAAATTCAGAGTTAATAGGTAACAAAATTTCTCTATAAGTTGTCATGTTGATCTGACACTGTACTGTACTGATTCAGCCGTGTGGGCAGGGTGTTGAAGAAGCTGATCCTGTATATTCGAAGTTGTTCTGGCTGGAGATGTTGTCAACCCATCTGATGGGCGTTGTTCCGTTCTGTCTGGAGATGTGTGCTAGTTGTGTTGTTAGGGTTGCTTGGATGAGGGTAATTTTGGGGAGCTTTTAAAACCTCCAGACAAATACCACCATCCAAATGCGCCTTTAGTCCGTGTGAACTTGAATTTGGCTTGTGATGTGTCGTGCTCTTTTGTGTACGTGAGATGCCTAGCTCCAGGCGTTGTTGTTAGTTGTTGTCGGTACTTCTGTAGTTTGTGCCTGTTGTTAAAAGAGTGAATAAGCAATGTTTGTCTGCAGTTAACATATGTAGCACCTGCTAAATCTCCGGTTTATGAGTGATGCAGAGTTGAGTACGCAGCCTCTCCCGAGGCGCCATCGAGTACACCAAAATCCTTGTTTTTATGAAATGATGATGATTTTATTTATCAATTAAGCATTTTAACATGATAAAACCAAAAATACATAAAGTCGTTGTACTGAGATTTTTTTTCTTAGAAATCTCACCGAATCGGACTAGAATAAAACTATAGAAGCTGCACTGATCTCGTAGTTTTAAGGAACCATCGTGCGAGAACTGAGGAGGACACCGACTTAAACAGCCGAAGTTCAGGCCCTAGATTAGTTGAGACAAGTACCTCCTACTACAGCAGCTGAAGTCTGACATGGATGGGCGATGACAACCGGATAGTTGTGTCTGTGTTTTTAACAATGGGACTTATACCTCGAGAGGTTTCTACAAATTCATGTTTGATGGTCTGATTGTATCACCTCAGTTTAAAAACTATGGAAGAGTATAACATTGCAGAAGCAGAAAGTCTTTGTCTGGCTGTTCCTTGTTGACCGACCAAACACTGAGATTTGATGGACTCGGGAGTTAGAGCATCTCTAGCAAAACCCTTAAAATTCCGGCGGAAATAAGGTACCGGGCCGTTTTCGCGGCCAGAGCAGAGACCTATAACGGCCCGTCGCTTAAAACATTTTAAGGTGGCCCGTGAACGCATCGACGATTCCATTATATGTAGGGTTCCAGAGTGGATTTGAGTGTTTGAACCCTCACCCCTCTCCGTCTCCGCCACCGCAATTTCTCGCCGCTGACGCTTGATTCGCGACACGCCGGCGAGCAATCCCCACAGATCTACCGGTCTGCACCGGCGATGTGGACGGTGAACTCCACCCGTAGCTCCTCCCGGTCCGTTCGGGCCCGACGGCGGGATGCGACCGTGCACCGCCGCCTCCGCTCTCCGGCTTAGGAGGAGTGTCGCCGCCTGCAGCGCTCGGAGCAGGGCCGCCTGTGGGCCTGGCGCGGGCTCGGGTCGTCACCCACGACACCGAGGTCGGCTCTTCGTCTGCGGCCGTGTGTGCTCCGCCGCCGTCGCCCCCGTGCTCCCGGCCCCAAAGGAGGAGGACGAGCTCACCTCCTCCTCCGACGATGACCCGGATGAAGACCTCACCGGCATTGACGACCCTGTCGTTCTCTACGAGGTGGTCTTCGCCAAGTCAATCCGCTCGGAGAAGCGGCGCGTGAAGAAGCAGCACCGCCACGAGGCCTCCATCGAGGCCTGGAACACAGACTTGCTCGCGCGCGGCATCCAGGTGGAGCAGGAGCACCTTGCGCGTCAGCGAGAGTGGGAGCTGGAGGCCAGCCTCCAACACAAGTACATCGAGCTCTCCTCCGAGGACGACGCGCGAGTGAGAGGTCGCCGGCGTCGCCGCGGATGCATGCCTGATGAGGTGTCCTAGAACCCATTTTGCATAGGATTAGGGTTAGATTTAGGTTAGTGTAACTAGATCTGACCACGTAGTTTACTAATCCCCCACGTAAACCTAATATCGATCCTCTGTATGTATTGTAGATAAACTGAAGATGAACTGAATGTGATAAATCTCGAAAATTTCGCGTGAAGTTCATTCTTTTAAATTAAGGTTTGCTCATTACATTTCTTCTGCCGTTTGGTGTTCAGCCTCTCAAACTCGGTGAGGTTTCCTTATAACCGCTTTTACAGTTTCGAGATTTTTATTTTTTTGATAGTAGTACTAGTATTCATAAATAGCAAGGAAAATACAAGCGACAAATACAAGTACAACCGTAGAGGATACAAATGGTGGACCAGAAACCACCCAACCACAGAAGGACTTCAGCAAGTCCATCTTCAACCTCACGACTCCGAAACGAGCGCATCCAGCATCGGCATGGAGGATCATCGACGCCGTCGGAGCCAAACCAAGGAGCAGGAAGAACTCCTACCAAGAGCAAACTTGAGCCGCAGCAACCACCAGCCCCGAGGAGCTAGATTTGAAGGAGAATAATCACACATCGGCCGCGACCTGTGCCGAGCTCGGCCTGCTCCGGATCTGGGCTCAGCAGCTCCACACCTCCAAGAAGAAGGCGGCCAGATCCCTCTCCAACGCACCACATCCCGATCCAGGCACCACCACCACCTCCAGAAGAACCCCTCCTACATACCTTAGCATCCCCACAACGCCGACGGAGGAGACGACGATGCGAAGACGACAGGGCCCAAGGACGGAAGCCCCAGAACACGCGCCGCCGGCGTCACCACGACCACCACGCAGGGGAAACACTCCCACAAGTCCGTCGCCGCCGCTCAGACGAACACCGGCGAAAGGAGACCGGACCGAGGAGACCAAAGGCCGTACGCAGCGACGCCGCTCCCCCGCAAACGCCGCCGCCGGCCACGCACACACCCACCCTATGTACACCCGGAACGCACAGATCCGGGGTTCCCCCACCCCTCCACCGCCGGACGGACAAAGAGGGGAGGGGAACCCACGGCGGCGCCGGGGATTCGAGTGGAGAACTGAATCGCCCTCTCTCCGCCTCGGAGAACTGTAGAGGAGAAAGAGGAACGGAGACGGAACTTACAGTTTCGAGATATAATGGATCTGCTCTGCCAAATTTTCGTTGAGGCACCGTCCAAACAGGTTGGCCTTGTTTCTGGAACCATACAGCCCAGCCCACCCACCCCGGTGCTGTTAGTACTAGTCAATTTCAGCCCGGCCCGGCCCGGCCCTGCATTCCTTTTCATTTCGAAACCAACCCACGAGAGCAGCTGGAAAGAGCCCAAACACAAGCGTACCCATCGTCTCTCTGCTCCGCCGTCCCGACGCCGCTTCTGCTCTCGCTGCTCGCCACCGACCCATGGAGCCCACGCCGCCGCAGCGCGGCACCAAGCGCGCCCTACCCGCCGGCGACGAAGACGATGACCGCTCCGACCTCGCGTAAGTCCAACCAAGCCCCTCCTCCTGCTCGCCCCTTCTCCGTTCCCTTTCCCTCCCCTCCGGACCTCGCGTTAGGGTTTCGCCTGACGTACTCTTCTGCGCAGGGACCGCAAGGTGCGGTTCCCCAAGGGAAGAAGGCCAAGCACCGCGACCCCTCCGCCGCTGGGGAGGCGGGCGCCGCGGCGGCGGAGGACATCGACAGCCTGATGAACCCGGAGCTCGCGCGCGGTGAAGCGGGCGCGGCGGCGCCACCGCAGGGAAGGGGACCGCGCAGGGCACTGCCAGTGTCAAGGGCTTCGAAATGAGCTACAAGGTATGCGGTGCCGCTCTCTTGCCTTCAGACTTCAGAGTGCTTGTGTTCTTCTGGGGATAGAATAGTTACGATTCTTACGCTAGTGATCATGTGTCCGAATTTGCAAGCTGCCATATAGCCGTATGGGTAGCACAACTGCATGGATGACGAAATAGGGGTTCTGGGCGAAATTGCAGCTATTCTGCCTTTAAATGCATTTTTCTTCTGGTAGGGCTGCAACCAGTTAGACTACCAAAGTATGTTAAATGTGGACATAATTAGCAACAGAACAATCAAAAGACAACCACAGTTCACAACTATTGAACGAAGAAATACAAAACCCCACACAGGAGTTGCAAGATAACCATGATTGCCAGTAAACTTTGTATGCTTCCGGAAAGTTGCAGTTCCTATGGCATCAAAGATCAAAATGTAGAAGGTTTCACATTATGTGTGGTTTGGAAAAACGTCAAAGAAAAAGAAAAGAAAAATTAGGAGGAGACAGTGAACAGAAAAACTAGCGGCATAGGCCAGGCCTCAACGGCTCTACCAAATGGTTTAGTATCTATGGTTTGGATTCAGTTCACTTAACTATTTTTGAACTGAGCTCACTTAAGTACTTAACTATTGGGTGGCCACTCATTTAGTCCATGTTGAAGTCATGGGCCTATTTTAAAAGGTTAGTGTCTGACTGTTTGTTGCGGTTCATATTCCTCACCTTTTTCATATTTTGATTTGTAAGTCTGACACAGTATGTTTCCTGCACTCTTCCCTGCTTACCATTGGCATTATAAATATGAGGCATACGTTGCTGACCACTTTGCTATCATTGTCAGATAACACCGACTTTAATTTTCAACAGGATGATGCCAACTTCATCGATGATGGTATTGAGATTGAACCTTTTAACTTGGATCAAGAGAGAGAAGAAGGATACTTTGATGAAAGTGGGAATTTTGTGGAGTTTGCAAGAGGCAATGATATGAAGGTACTTCATGTTTCATGTTTATCGTCTCGGATGTTTTGTGTGGAGTTACAATCTTTCAATTTGGTGACACAAGTACCCATTTGTTGTAGGATGCCTGGTTGGACAATGTGGAAGTTGACACAAAGTATGCTGAAAAATTTCAAAAGAAAAAGGACAAAGAGAGGAGTTCCAGGACCTCTCTTCTGATGATATTGGAAATTTAAAAAGGAGAATAGCAGACATGCTTGAGGCAGATGAAACAGTATGTTCACTTGCAGCTTCTGTGTAGTTATAACTTTACCACTCCGAGATGGTCAGAGGGATAAGGTTCCCCTTTTTGTATTCTCTTGTGGGATGTCATTGTTCTAGTTCATGACTGAATGGAAACAGTACTAGAGAAATGATTTAGTTCATCAGTTTAACTATATCTTATAGGCACTTGTTGCCTCAAATCTGGCAGCTTGGTACTCATTTCACACACATATTTCATCTGCTCATACAGATAATCAATCTGAACCACTACATGTCCAACAGAGATTGAGGACAAGCATGTTCATGATATCCTCGTGTGCTGCTTGTTTTTCACTATCTGTACCAAACGAATCAAGAAACTTTTGCATTTGTTGCTTCAGATATTGTAGGCCTACTGCTCTGGGAAAACTCTCTTTTAATTATGATACAACTTTTTTCTGGTTACAACTTACAACCTTGTCTGCCATGTATGAATCTAAAGCTGAAATATTAAATGAATCAAAACCTATCATTAGACAAGGGCAACATGTGAAACCTTTTCTATCAATAATATTCAGGTTTTGAATGCAATGCTAAATAGTTTCTCGATGTTCTGCCAGATAATTCAGGCTTTGAAACGATTGAAGAGTACATCCACTGATAAACGTGGACGAATGACTGAGGAGACAAAGCGTATGTTTGATGAGCTGACAGAAGCCGCCATGAAGCTAATGGAGAACGGGGAGTACAGTATGTGTTCCTTTCTGTTAAATTTTTAGTTGGTAGTTTTTGGCTATCCGCTAATCATTTCAGTATAGAAATATGTTTTAACCATCCCATGATGCGCCCTCATTCCATTTTGTTTTAATGTCCTTGTGTAGATGTGTATTCAGATGACCGGGAGACATTTGTACGTGAGGCTGGTTAGTACCCCCATTCCCACCCCTGTTACTAGATTATTTAAGTTTTCTTATACAAGCACCAAGTTTTACGTTTTACACTGCTATATGTTCCCATTTCAACATAGAAACAGCATTGCATCTATGTAAAATATATTTGACTACTTGAAATATGAACAATATGTTAGAATTGAGATCATTATATGAAATGTGTGTGCAGAATAGCCAGTTGCTCACATTATATCTGTGAAAGCTTAAGTTGGAAACAGATCCACTCGCGTTATTGCAGTTAATACATCAGATAAATACATTACCACTTATTTGAATCCATGACCCCCTTGAATCATAGAACTTTACATGATTCATGCTATCACATTTGTTGGCGCTAGTAGCCTAGCACCACTTTTTATGTTTACATACCTTAGTCAAGCTAACGTCATAGCTCATTAAACAAACAGATATAACTTTCCCCATTTAAAAGATGTACCACTGATAAATGGAAATAAGAAACTACACAGCCACTGAAAGGAGATGTTAAAATGAAATGAAGCAGACAGTAGTCTCTCAATTAAGAATAATATTGTTGCTGTATGAGCATTATGCTATGTTAGAGCTTTAAACTATTTCTTAATATTGTCTTAATGAGGATCACACCTGATTACAACTTTCCATCATTTTCCTTTTGCAGAGGGTTATGAACGTCTAAAGCGTGCTCGACTTGGTATACCAGAAGTTGAAGAAGATATCTTTGCAGACACCACAGAGAATGACCCAAGTACCTCGTCCTTACTGGAGATGGACCGTGGTCTGTCAGCTGCCAATACCTCCGTGACAAATGCTACAACAAATGATGATGATAGTAACTTTGACATGTTTGGAGACATTGACGACACTGATGCCACTCGTGATTCTGATGTGAAAACTTCAGATTCAGGTCACAATCCTGATCCAGTACCACAAGATGCTTCCGGAACTTCAAGTGCAGAGAGTAAGTTGTTATCTCAGTGATTTCTCTTTATGCTGAGCAAATTCACACGCTCCCGTTTTTTTATCAAGAATCATTCTTGTATTTAGTAGCAACTCTTTTGTTTATTCTCGCAGAAGCTGGCAATGGAAGTGCAGACTCAGATTACGTCTATGATCCATCATCTGGGTAGGTTATAGGTTTCACTTTGTACTGCTTGCTGCAGTTACATCTTGAAATATATAAATTTTAGGATTACAACCAGAGTTATGTAACAGTTGGTAGCTGACTTTCGTATTTGTGGTGATTATACTTGCTTTCTGGATTTCATATAGGTACTACTATAGCAGCAGCACAGGCTATTACTATGATTCTGCATCTGGGTGTTATTGCTCTGCATCTACAGGAACCTGGTATGTCTATTTGAGCTTGTCGTTCATTCAGTCAATTGATGTTGTTTTCTTTCCGTCTGACCAACTACTTTCTGCTTGATGCAACAACAATCTGTCTGTGTTAGTATGGTCCCCTTTGGTTAGTACATGTGTGGTAATTATAGTATGAACAGCTTAGGGGAACCCTATACCCCGGAACATTTGTGCATTTTGATGAAGCTGTCATGTTCATGTGCCCTAGTTATCTAAATAGGGGATACTATCCTGGTTGTTAGGAAAGCTATGATGATAAAGTGCTGCCAATTGCTTGCCTATCATATATTCATTACATGTCACATGTCTGAAACCCATATCTGAAAAAGCTGTAAACCCATATCTGAAAAACAAGTTACCCCATGGTTGATTTTTGGTAGGTAACCAGTGATTTTGAAGCACCTGCACCGAATTGCCTTGAGCATCACAATATTCTTGAGCATTTTAGCTTGAGTTGTTTTTCGTTCAAATCTGATTTATAGTGATAGAACTACAGAAGTCATCCAACAAAGCTTTTGACACAAGAAATGTTTAGAGCACGAGATAGCTTTGTCAGTTTGGACGGAGACTCTGTTCTGTGGCCACAGGGCATCACACCCATACTGTGCTGTTACCGTCATCTTATGTAACTGAGCAAAGGTTACATTGGTTCTGCAATTTTTCTTTGTAGAACGAAGTTGCTTGACCATATCCACATGATACAGCTATAACTTTTTTAGTTTTTTTTTGCGAAAAGGACCCTGGCATTAAAAGAAACACCGAACAGTACAAAACACCTCAACAAAAACGAAAATTACAACGTAATCCTTGAGATGCCCTTCGTCTTCAACCTCCAGACCGTGTCGAACGGCGCGCCGCCGCTGCCTCTCCTCCCTGACCCGGCCTGACCATTGTTGGTTGCGGACGGGAAGTCGCCGAACGGGTCTAGAAGACCACATCCGCCCCGGTGACGAAGAAGAAGGAAGAACCGTCGATGAAGCTCCTTGGCGATCCGGAGAACGCCACCGCCAGAAGAAATCCTCGAGACCACACCACTACCACAGGCTTCTCGACGTTGCCGCCGAGATGGGACTGAAGCTGGGGAACCTTATTGAAACGAGGCACCGCCGCCCTCAACAAACCTTGACCCGAACACCCAAAAACGGAGCCCTCCCGGGCCGAGATCCACCGTGCCTCCATGGCCCAAAGGCCACAGAGGCGGGGCAGATCGGCGGCAGCACCGACAGGAGGCGAGGGAAACCTAAATCGTTTGGGAGCTCTCGGGCGAGGGTACCGCTTTGCGACGCCTGGGAGCTCTCGTAATTTTTGTAGTTGACATGCCCAATGACAGAATCCTTATCGCTGGTCACCGGATGCAAGTAACATCTATGCTGATGTGCTATATTACATGTGCAGGTACTCGTACGACGAACAATCAGGCACATACAACGAAATGCATGGTGAACAAACTGGCGTGCACACAGAAATACAGAGAGATGGTGTCACGGAGTAGCCAACCTGTAACTGTTCGCTCCCCAGATATACTTCCCAATGTCTCGTCGTTGTGATGATACGCAGCTGCAGTTTACAGTAGAGGCCCCCTAGATCTCAACTCCCATGGCAGAACTGCCTTTGCTTGTATTATCATGTGGACAAGGAAAAGAGCTGGTGACATGCAGTGTAGGATGTTAGCTGACACGAGCATTTGCACATGCACAGTTATGGGTTATCGTTTTTCACTCACCAGTGGTTACACTAGCACCATGTAACATGTGTTCTGATACATCGCTATCTGCGACATTGGAGGTTTACTGTAACTTAAAGAGGTTATGATATAGAAGAATCTGTTCTTTTCCCCAAGATAGGGCTGGTCGATTATATGAATTGATCATATCCAACAGCACCCCACTCCCCTAGGCGGTGACAAGCCCAGGCGACTAGTGTTTTGAGGCCTCCGGTGGGAAACCACCGTGAGGGCTTCTTTCTGGCTAGGGTCTCGAGTTCGAGAACCAACCTTCTTAGGTGCTGGGAACTGATTTGCAACATACTGAAATCAATTGGAACTCAGGGAGGAGAAGAGGATGAACTGGTCTGGGAGGAGGAGATTGCTGCGACCCAAGATTCGGTGAAGTGGCTGGCTCTCCTGAGGGTTCATATCCTAAAAGGGTTTAGTCATACTGCTTTCTATGCAAATATGCGAGTGGCCTGGAATCCTGCTCATGAACTTTGATGCGATTGATACAATCTGTTCACTGTCCAATTCTCGTGCCTGGGATATTGGAAGCGTACGATTTTAGGGACTCGAAAGAAGGTCTTGCAACGATTTTAGAGGCCCAATGTCCGAAGGGTAGAAAACTTCCATGAAACAGGAGCCGCCACCTCTAAGCAAACGGTCACTCCCTAGTCACATCCTTTAAAAACATTAGGAAAAAATTAACCCGGCTTTGGTCTCAACACTTTTAGTTTCTGTGTAGATTAAAGCTGAACAGAGTTTCTATAATTTAAACGTGTATACTAGATATATACTTCCTCTGCCCTAACTTATAAGACGTTTAGCCTACTAAAACATATCTAAGTATATGAAAGACCTGAGAGCGATCGTTTCACTGTACAACTACAGTGTTGAACAGTAAATATCTAATAATCTCTACAATTTCTAAGCTCCCTAGGATTGGAGCTTGGAGGTTGAACCACGTGGCAGCCTCTCATTGGTTATCGCTAAATATATTTGTGTACATCAGATTAAGATTAGAATAATATTATTTGTTGGTTTTGCTGGACATAAAATTTAGCGATGAATTTTTTGACCATCGCAGATGAATCTAAACCATCTCTAATAGCTTACATATTTTAGGGTTTAACTGCTGTTTAGGACATTTGAGTCCAAAAACCTTACTCCAACAACTGTAATTGATGTAAATTTTGTCCAAATTTATAGAATAATAATATTTGTTGGTTCAGCTAGACAAAATTTAGCGATGGATTTTTTAACTATCGCAGACGAATCTACGAACCGCTCCTCTCTTAAATCATCTCTAATAGCTTCCATATTTAGGGTTTAACTACTTTTAGGACGTTTTAGACAAAAAAAAAACCTTACTCTAACAACTGTATTTGATATAAATTTTGTCCAAATTTAATTAGTGCAGTACAAAAAAACACCTTGTGCTACAAAATACAACACTCGGGCTGCTGCTATATGGAAAAAGGGCAACGTGGGCACGCCAACTGCTAATTGAAAGTTTCATTTTGCCCTCCCGCCTCTTCTCTGGTTAACGCGCTGCCTCCTCTGCCATCGGTTTGGCCTCGAACTGGTCGCTCCATCACAACTCTTACTGATTACGCTGTGAATTCACCACCTTTGCTCGAAGGCACATTAGGGATTCAAGCTTGAGGGTTGTGTTGCTCTCCCCCCCCCCCCCCCCCCCCCCCCCCCCCAACGCGGCCACCATCGCTTCTTGGTTGTCCATAGATTCGGCCGACGAGCCACTCTAGCAGCCCTCCTCTCCTCCCCTCCTCACTGTGCCTCCTCCTTCCCTACAAGCACGCGCACGAGCGGTGCATGCAAGCTCTGCCTCCGGATGCACCTTGACCAACCCCGTCTCGCTAAGACTCCTTTGCCTCCCCCCCCCCCCAACGCGGCCACCATCGCTTCTTGGTTGTCCATAGATTCGGCCGACGAGCCACTCTAGCAGCCCTCCTCTCCTCCCCTCCTCACAGTGCCTCCTCCTTCCCTACAAGCACGCACACGAGCGGTGCATGCAAGCTCTGCCTCCGGATCCACCTTGACCAACCCCGTCTCGCTAAGACTCCTTTGCCTCCCCCCCCCCCCCCCCCCAACGCGGCCACCATCGCTTGGTTGTCCATAGATTCGGCCGACGAGCCACTCTAGCAGCCCTCCTCTCCTCCCCTCCTCACTGTGCCTCCTCCTTCCCTACAAGCACGCACACGAGCGATGCATGCAAGCTCTGCCTCCGGATGCACCTTGACCAACCCCGTCTCGCTAAGACTCCTTTGCCTCCCCCCCCCAAGGCGGCCACCATCGCTTCTTGGTTGTCCATAGATTCGGCCGACGAGCCACTCTAGCAGCCCTCTTCTCCTCCCCTCCTCACTGTGCCTCCTCCTTCCCTACAAGCACGCACACGAGTGGTGCATGCAAGCTCTGCCTCCGGATGCACCTTGACCAACCCCGTCTCGCTAAGACTCCTTTGCCTCCATGCACCAGGCGCAGGGCTCGCCTCGTTCGGAGATTAAGAAATTTGAAGTTGTTACTTTGCATTATATGGTTATGAATTTGTACCTGATCATGTATGTATGATCGACTAATTTTATTCAGACAAGCATGTCATGTATCGATCACCGCGATAGTACCTTTGAGCGCAGCAAAGCGCGCCATCCCCTTCTAGTAAAAGAGTACTCCCCAACCCAAAGTGAAAGGTTACTGCATCTTTCCCAAAAATTGTAAAAACATCATTTAGTATGACTACTCTTAAAGCCTGGATGAAACACTACAACTTTCCCTGACCCATTTCTTCACAAAAGCAAAAGTAGTAAATTAGAAGAAAGCATAGGAGCAGAAAAACAGCGGCCCGGAAAAGAAAACTAGTAAGTATATGAAAGACGGACGGATTCTCGCCCTGAGAGCGATCGTTTCACTGTACAACTGAACAGTAAAAAACAGTCCCACCATCCGTGCCGTCCGCTGCCGATCCGACGGTCCCCGCGGTCGTTTTGCAGAAAACCCCTCCCACTTTCCAATATTTACAAATCGGTCCTTACGTATATAGTCCAAACCCTAACCCTGACGCGACTACGTTTAGAACGTTCTATGTTAACCTTAACCGTAGAACACTAGGATAGAAACCACACACATCCCGCATGACTGTTTGGTCTCACCCGCATGCATGCGACTACTACTCCGCATGCACGCGACTACTATGTATAAACAACAAACAAACAAAACTGCTGATGTCATCTGCATTAATTGCGAATTCTAAAAATTTAAAAAGTTCTGTAGCTCAAATCGTTCATCCGATTTAGGATCCGTTTTCAGCGTTGGACTAGTCGCGACGAGATCTTCGAAACTAGATCACATATTGATATATTCCGACAACTTTTTTTTGGACCCAAAAGTTACCCACCAATAACGCGTGAGTTATCCAGAGCATAATGTGTAAGTTACCCACCAAGTGTTTGGGTTGAAACTAGTTCCTGATTTTGGTTTTTTTTTTTGACTTTTTCGAGTTTTCAAGTTACCATCTAGTTTCATAAGTGAGTTACCGCTTTGGGATGGTAAATATATCATGGACACATGGATAAATTTCATTATTTTTAAGGCATCCCTAAAGGCGATGTTTAGGCGCTAAGGCGCCCTCCTACACCTTAGAAAACGACCGACTTAGGCCCTTAGCTCCTAAAGTGTCCGCTGGCGACGCTTATGCGCGAAGACGCCCCCGTCCGCCTTAGAACGCTTTACCGCCTTACAAACCATGGTACTACCGGAAGAGTATGGTAGTACATCCTTGGTGGATAACAGCATCATGAACGCATAAGAAACCTTGTCAGTACTGTGTGGGTAACTGTTATCGAGGGAGTAGGGTAACTGCATCGATTTCATGGTGGATAAGTGCATCATGAACAAATGATTAAATTTATCAGTACTGGGTGGGTAACACCATAAGTACGTGGTGGATAACTATTACCGAGAGACAAGGGTAACTATATCGATTTCTTGGTGGATAATCAGTATCGGGTGAAACTATATCAATTTTATGGTGATAACTATATCAACACATGGGTGACTCAATCGGTATTGAGTGGTGAGTGGGTAACTATTAGCCAAACGGCAGGATAACTACATCACTTTCATGGTGATAACAATATGATAACTATATCATGAACACATGGGTAACTCCATAAATATAGGGTGGGTAACTCCGTCAGTACAGGATGGATAACTATTATCGACAGAGTAAGGTTACTACATCGATTTCGTGCTCAATAATTATATTATCGAGTAGGGTACATAAATCGATTTCATGGTGAATAATTATGTCATGAACGCATGGGTAACTCCATAAGTAATGAGTGGGTAACTATTAACTGGAGAGTAAGGTAAATAAATCAATTTTATGGTGGATAATTATATCATGAAGCACATGGTTAACTCCATAAATATTGGGTAGATAACTTTTAACTGGAGAGTATGGTAACTAAATCGATTTGGTGGTGATAACTATGTACTAAACACCAGGTTGATTCTTTCAATACTAGGTGGGTAACTATTACGTAGAGAGTATGTTAAGTGTATCAATATGGTGGTGATAGTTATATCATAAACACATGGGTAACTCAATCAGTACTGGATGAGTAACTATTAACTAGAGAGCATGGTACTGTATCAATATCATGGTGACAAGTATACCAATGCATACATGGTTACTTCATCAGAGCTCGTCACAAGTATACCAATGCACACATGGTTGCTTCATCAGAATTGGGTGGGTAACTATTATCTAGAGAGCAGGGCAACTGTATCGTTACCGTGGTGATAAGTATATCATGAACACATGCGTAACTCCATTAGTATTGGGTGAGTGACTATTGGCTATAGAGTAAGATAACTATACCGATTTCATGGTGATAACTATAACCTCAACTACTGGGTTAGGGTCAGGACGTTCCTTCACGACTCGGCTCGATCTTCTCCACGACTCGCATGTGAAAGAAGACCGTGTCCTATGTGTCGTGCCGCGCTTCCAAAGGGCGTGATGAGGCTCAAGGGTGCTTGCCGAGGAACACTTGATGTGAGCGGAACGTTGACGACGGACAAAGGCTAGTGTTGATGTAGATGTCTGCCGAGGGACGTAGTGGATGGCTTCGTCGAGTGTCAAGTTTGTCCAACATGACTTGTCGTTCTCCGACGAGGTTCGTTGAGTACCGAGGATAGCCGACGTTGGTTCGGGCGGCCCGATGCGATCCTGAGGGCAACGCCGTGCTTCCGAGGGTCAGTGAGGGGCGTGATGAGGTCATCGCAAAGATCTTGATGTGGTCAAAGAGCTCAATTACAAACGACTAATCCGACAAGTGTCTGCCGGGTATCCACGCGACTTAGTGTGGATGGCGCCCATGCAAGGAGAGCGACACGATATGAACGGATCAATGTGTCGACTCCTCGGCGCGGCTCGGCACACATGGGGTCCACGAAACGGTGAACAGTCGACGACGCCAGGAGCAAAGATGTCATCGCACGGCCGGCCAGCTCACAAATACGTTCCACATACAACCATAATCATACGAGCGTGCATGTATCCAACAAGCTAGCTACCTAGCAGACTAAATAAAACTAGGTAGCAGACTGATGGACGAACGGTTACTACGCTTGTGTTGAAGGACTAATTACATGAGGAAATTGATCTGCTGCTGCTAACGAAAAAGAAATGGACATGCAATGCCTAGCGATCGATACATGCACGTGGTGGCCCGCACCGGAGTGGTCCTGCCAAGGCAGCAGCAAAACGCGTGCACGCACTCACGTGGGACCACTCACATGCATCGACGCTGTGACGCGCAAGCCGCGCTGCGAAATCGGTCGGTCAGGAGCAGTCCGCCGCGTAAGACTAACTTCAGACCGTTCTAAACGTAGAAATTCCGAACCCTAAATCGCAATCCTCCTCATTCTCCTCTCATCCCCTCTCTCACACAGCGGCGGCGGCGGTGGCCACGCTCCGGCCGCTCGCCGCCGGCCGGCCTTCGTCCGCCGCGCTACCACCCCGCCCTGACCTCTCCTAGACCGCTCCCGCCGTTCCGCTTCTCCGGCTCCGGCAACGTCCGCCTTCGCCTCGCTCCGGCACCCAGCCGCCGCGCCCCGCTCCTCCGCTGCTCCGCCTCCGCGTCCGGTGGCGGCGGAGGCCCCGACCCGGCCGAGGAGCAGAGGTGGCGCAAGGCCGAGCTGGCGGCCCGCATTTCGTCCGGCGAGTTCACCGCCCAGGGCCCCGACCGAGGAGCAGAGGCGGCGCAAGGCCGAGCTGATGGTAAGTATTTATGTGCAGTTTAATTTCCTGTATTAATTCTTCACTTATTCCAATTTGAAATACAATTCTGGGTCTTCGGTCTGGTTAATTTGTTTTGTTCGTTCTGGTTGGGTTTCTTGGTCGGGGGAAGTCTCGGATGACTCTGTATGTTCCGTGTCTGATTAATTGACTAATTCAGGAGGAGGATCGAAGCAATCGAAGAGTATCAAGGTGAAGATCCGCTCCAGCCGTGGGTAGAGTAAGTTCTTCTTGATCCCTCCTCCCCCTTCTTGTGCGTAATTTCTTGGTACGGATCAGTAGTCATTAGCTAGATTTTGGAGTGCAAAGGTTGCCCATTCATCGATTTATACAAGCTAGGTGCTCATAGCTCGTGCTCTCCGCTTTGCCTGTGTGCAGCTGCATCAAATGGGTTCAGGAGTCATTCCTGGCCGGCGGGGAATTCTCCGGCCACGTCGTGATCTATGAGCAGTGTGTGCGTGTCTTCTGGCACGACGAGGCACGACGAGAGGTACAAGGATGATCTTCGGTACCTAAAAGTGTGGCTCGAATATGTGAGTTGTTTAATTAAGCCAGCTTGATCTATCTCATTTTGTAGTGTGTAGGCATGTACGTTTGACATGCAGCTTGGCTTGCAGGCTGGGAATTGTGCTGACGCTGAGGTGATATTCAGGTTCCTGGAGGCCAATCAGATTGGTGAGGGTCATGCTGTTTTCTACATTCGTTATGCGTCGCTGATGGAGTCCAAGAACAAACTGAAGAAAGCTGACGAGATTTTTAGCCTTGGAATAGCTAGGTGAGATTCTTAGAAGACACCGACACTTCTCTATATAAAAAGTTCTCTGATTTGATATTATAACCTTGAAAGAGCTAGGTGGAAGTTATTGGAAGCTTTTGGGATTAGGATTCAGTTGCACACATTTCTTAATACAATCGAGATAATGAAACTGTTGTATAAAGATCGCTGCTGCATGACGATACAAATAAAGTTTTAGCTGTTTCCAGCAAGCAATATATCCTAAATTTCTTGGAGTCATATGTGCGACTGTTCCAGCAAGATTTTGACATATTTATTGGATACAATACAAACTGCACGTACCATCAAATAAATTTTCGATGCTAATAATCATCATGCAATTTCTGCACAGTATTTCAGTAATATAGGTGGCCTGATCTCCTGTGTGAGGTGCACAAGTCATCTTGATGATTGCTTTTACCTTTTCTTCCCTTGCATGACTGTTGACTTATTTTTATTTGCATTCAACAAAAGTGGAAGATTTATTTTCTACATTGTCATTAATGTGTGATTATAAGGTATTTTGAGATCCACAAAACAGTAGAGATTGAATCTACTTATTCAATTTCAGCTATGCATGGTCACCAAAGTTTCAAACCGAGATAAAAAAATCCTCTCTGTACGACATTCTCTACTAACTATTCGATGCAACAATTAGTGTACATATACATTTTGGATGGTTGTAGATAGTTTGCATCTTTTGTTTCTTTCCATCAGCTGTTTTGTTGTATTGCTTCACGCAGTGGTGTACTATGTCAGATTATGTTATATGCTAAGTGTTATTTTTAGTCTTAATGCATCTATATATTTCTGGCAGCTGATTCGCTCATTTGTTTGTGGTCAACTCACAGGAATATAAAGTCAACGGCCTCATATGCTCCAAGCAGTCAATTGGATAATTGCAAAGATTGTAGTTGCTCAAATTATTTGGAGATTGCATGGCTTTCTCACAGGTAATTCAAGCAATTATTAGTTTTGTATTGTGTTCCTTTACTTTTGTAAATGTTTCTCACATAGTAACAAAACTATTAAATCTTCCTGTTAATATTTAGCCCACAATTTATAAGGCACAACTAATTTATCTATGGATTCTTACTTGATGTGTCAATTCTATCATGTTTTACCGCCTCGCCGGTAAGGACTATTCTTATGCCACGCTGTCATAAGCCCGTCTACGGCTGAAACTGGCGTCACCGGCTAGATGGACTTGCAGGCACTTGATGATTTGTTCTTATACAGCTTTGTCGCCTTGGAGTAGGGCTAAAGCATGGTTGCGTCTTTTCAGAGAATAGGTGTGGCTGTTAAGCACACATTTTTAAAACACTACACATGTTCTTCTTCAACTAGATTGTGTATTTTTCAGTGAAGATTTTGCGCTATCACATCCCAATAAATTTATTCTCATGAATCACGTCGGATAATTTCAACCTTTTTAGGAGTCAAACTGTAGTATTTGTACTGTATCTCTTTCCATCTAAATAAAGAGCATGCCATTTTCTTCCCACCAGATCCACTTTCTTATTTGCATTTCCGTACTTTTTATTCAATTCCTTACAATTTGTGCGTCGTTTCCGCTGTAGTCTAGGGCTCATGTATGCTATCATTATAACGTGTGTACAGGTGCAGACTGACCTGAACAAAGAACTAACTTCAATGCATGAATCGTGAACATGAAACAGATGGTAAGTATTTCTGTGTTATGCACAAGGCTTCATAAAGCATGTAGTTAATTGTTATAGATGCATTTTTGCAAAAATAATTATATATGCCATACGGATGGAGTTTTGCATGCTATGTTGTGACCTCGAGATTTTTTTTCCAATGATAACTGAAAATTAGGAACCTGAACAGAAGAACTCATTTATTTTGATTAAAGGTGCAGTTGAAAATATTAACTGATGCACCTTTTTATTGCCAACGTTGGTAGGTAACACTTTATTATTTTCTTATTTGCTGCAATCCATCGCTCTTTTGTTCGAATCTAGGACAACTTTTGGACAATTTGTTTCTCATGGCTGCTGTTTGATTGGTAGTTTCAGGACATGGTCTTCTTATCAATATGATGCTGCTGAAAACGATATATTGGTTTGGCTGTCACTCTGGATTTTTTGAAGCAAGTCCATCTAGCCAAAAGGCTTTACGCACCGCTGAAGAGACCGGTGGAGAGATCGCCAAGATGTAAATCTGGGAACAGAGCGTGCCATCACATGTATTTTCCAATCCTATCCTATCAAGGCCTCCTTCGTATCTAAGGTAGCTAGCTTTGAATCTCCTCATATTTCAGGCTCCGACTCATATTTCAGGCTCCGACCATGGTCTAATCCAGCATGTATTTTTACTCCTACAGATGATATTGTCCAGCGAGATGCAAGTAGTTTGGAAGTAGATCGGGTGGCCACCGGCATATATTTTTTAAGTAGATACAGCTTTCTGTAATACCTGTCGCCCCAGAAGACACTCAGCAGGCAAGTGACTCCACGTTTCAGATAAGTTGTACTGCTACAGTTTTCTGCAGTACCCTTTCCAAAAACATTGATGTTACATGCACAAGCTCATCTAGCTAGATTTCATGGGAGTGCGTTGCATGTTGAAGAAAATTGGGATAGAGTATTATTGAGGTATTGCTTCAGACGGAAGTTTCTTTCTCATACAGATTGTGAGCAATCATGCACACGATATACATCTGATGGTTAGTAATAGTTACTTCATGGTATGTTCTCCTTTCAGCATATATTGCATACTAGAGACAATACATTGTGACTTTAAGTTCTTGATTTGAGGACAATGAACTGAAAGTGATCCATTCTCCACTCTATGTACATTAATCATTTACTAAGTTGCTAGGAGCCTTATAGGATTCAGTACGAATTTAGTTAAACTCTTATGGTTGTGCCTACAATTAAAAAATAAATACATATGGAGTACTAAATGTTGTATTATGTACACTTACAGTTATTTTACGATTATGAATGGATTATTCACCAGCCAATTAAATCAAAACACATTCTATGCTAAGGGAACCAGCACACAAGCCATAGTAAAGTTAGTAATTCAAAGCTTTTTTGCAACAGCACTGAGTCGAATATGGTGTGTATCAGTTTTATAGCCTTAACAATATCTTGGATTTTCTAGGATGGCACTGCTGATTCATCGCAAGGAGCGTGGGTGTGATGACATGGCAATGACGCCAACAAAGGGTGGCGCCACAGTTAAAGAAAGCATTTTCTAGGTTGCATTACCATAATAATCAGCTTTGTATTTAGTCAGTACACACATTTGTTTCCGTCTGCCAACGATAATCCTTTGTTTACCAAATAACAACTGCAATGATTATAAAAGATATGTAGCTTGGAGGTAAAGAATTGAAGTTAGTATGTGATAGTTGACTGCACATATTAGCATTTAGCAAGGACAAGAAGTTTGTTCAGAAACTTTCAGCGTGCATGTCCAAATAATGCACAAAAATCTAACCAAGGGCGTGGCGTGCCGCCACGCCAAATTCAACTAGTCTTATAATTAGGACGGAGGTAGTTCATGCCCGAGCTCCATTTGGAATTTCTGTTGGTACTGGTCGCAATATCGACAGAAACTATATGGTCGTCAATATAAATAGACACACGCGTTCATGACGTAGAAAAATTAATTACATTTTCTGAATTGCATACTTTTTCGCTATTCTGAAGCAACAGCACAAACACTTTAATAGTGGGATTGAAATTGGCGTCATTCAAAATACATGTGCAACCAACAATAATGTAATGTAGTACATTATGAAAAAACATTATTTTTTGTCATACGAAGATGCTTGGTCTCGAGGAGCTTCCAAAAGATTCAGAGGACACAATGGATGATATATTTTTGAAAGCTGTAACGTTTAGACATGTGCTTGATCATGCGGACAGGGCCCTCAGCACCAACGCAGCGGCGCACCTCCAAGCCAGTGAAAACAGCCGATTCATCTTTGATAATCTCCTCCTTCACAGTGTGGAATGTCGAGGTCTTGAAGAACGAGACGATGCAGAACTTACCCGAGCCCAGGCTCACCAGATCGCGCCGGTACGGAGTCTCAGCAGGTCGAGATAATCCCAAGTACGCTGCACCTCAGTGGCGACTCAAAATCCATGGCAGGGAGGTCCAAAGCACACAGGCCATGGGGGCTGCTAGAAGAGAGGGCAAACCAAAGCTTGAGGTCAGGGACATACTCTGCTTTGCCACAGAAGGGCAGCACCCATTTCCCAACCCGTGACCACTCGCCGCGGACCCTAACCGTGGAGGTGTAGGTGTAGGTGCCGATGCCCTCTTGCATGGAGGAGACGCATATAGTTGATTCGCCAAGCAACATGGGAGAACACATCTTGGTGGCTGCACTGTACGCAGGGTCGTCTAGGAATGGTGGCACCGGCAGAGTCCACCAGTTCCAGTTCAGATTGTAATGGGAAGACACTAGGCGTTGCGAGGGGTGATCACTACCTAAGTGTTTCAGGAGCTCAAAGCTGGAGGACTTACCGCTAGCAACAGACTGTAATACTCGTTTTTCTACTAGCGTCAGCAAGAACCTCCTGGTCCGCAACTCGATTTCTCTTGTGGACGTGGCAGTCCAAAGAAGTAGCAGCCAATTTCATCTCCGGTTAAATTATTTCTTTCCTTGCATTTCTCTTTGACCGGCTCAAATAGAAACAGAAAATCTGATTTTGTTGTGATCTTCTTGTACTATTTGCATATGTGACATCCAACTTGACAGGCGATGCAGAAACTACATCAAATATATGGCATGCCACATCAGCTATTCCGGTGCTACATAAGAGCTAACCAGTAAAAACCCTAGTATACGTCATATGAAAAGGTGATTTCATTCTCGGGGAATAAGGAGCCCTCATACCTTAATGAATGAAAATCATAATTTTGTGTTACATATTTGACCAAATCGTCCGGTTCCTATAGAACCTATCACTAAAAGTCTAAAATAGTTAACATGGGTAAGGAGAACGAAAAGACTTTTCCACGAGTAAGTGATTTTCTGATAATGAGTAAGGAATATCTATCTTTCTGCTAGAGGGGATCTATTAAACTCATAATTCATTAGATCCTTGTTTTTTTAAGTGGCTCTATATGGAAGCAAATATATGACGTCCATGATGTAGAACAATTGGAGAATGAGGTGGGTTCCTCGGGCTCTCATTTGCTTCCTTCTTCTCTCTCTCCTCTCTTGCTCTCCTCTCTCGTTGAGAGTCGCCCTGCCTGCCCGGCGTCGCTCTGCTCTTCCTCCACCGGCTTTGCCGGCCGAGAAGAGCTAGAGATGGCGGCCGTGGCCTCCTGTATAGAGTAGGTTTTCCTTTCCTCGCCTTAGGTTTAGGTTTAGAGTCTTGGTCCCTTGTGGCTTTTGGCGAGATGCCGCTGAGTTCCTCCGGCTTGTTGCTCCTGTCTAGCACAGGCTGGCTGGCCTTGTGGTGCTCCGGTGAGCTTCCATGGTGGGAGTTTGCTGGTGGTGCGGCAGAGGCAGGGATCTCTTCTCCTAATAAAGGCAGATCTGGCCTATTCCGGATCTGGAGCCTGGGTGTTCGTCCCGTTCTTCTGGCCGGGCGTGGAGGCGAGGAGAAGAGCTGGGACTGTGCTCTCGGTGCTGGATCTGGGGTTGGCAGTGGGGAGTTGCTGCGGGAGATTTCGAGCTGCTCCTGGCAGTGTGCATGTGCGGCAGCGCGACCTCTTGGGCTCCGATGGTCGGAGTTTGAGGTTGTGTCTGACTCCGCTCTGCCGTCCTCTTCAATCAAGCTCGACGACGTGCGCGGATTCGCTTCCAGAGCCCAGGGTCGACGGATCCTTGCTCCTGCTCGCCATGGTGGTGTTGCGGAGGAAGGATTGCTTCTCCTGGATGATGGGGACCGGATCTGGCGGCAGGGGATTGTGCTGGCTTCGATTGGGAGTACTCTCACGGCGGCGCTCACACCGGCGTCTCTTATGGTCGTGTGGCGACCACTCCCACCCCCTGCGTTGGCTGCGGTCTTCTCCGACCGACAAAGGTGGTATCTTCAACCTCCGGGCTGTCATGCCCTCATGGAGGCCCTCCGAGTTGCGGGCAGCAAGCTCCCGTCCCTGCCTTCCAAGTGGTTCGTCCCCGGCGAGGTAGTCGACGGCTGTGCCGTGCCTCTGTTCTTCGCGCTGAGAGAGGAGCTGGACCTGATCGTGTTTTCTTTTTTTACCTAGAGGTCCTTTGTGCAAATTTTATGGCCCCGGTTGTAATTTTATTCTCTGTTAGGGCCTTATCTGAAAGTTGTAAACTCAGCGTTGAATATATGAAGCTCTAGGTCCTTCGGGACCTTTCCTCTGTTCAAAAAAAAAAAAAATGATGTAGAACAATTAAATTTACGCAAAATCTATTTCGTGCCTGGGCACCGTCCGGGCGTTACAGGGTGCTCGCACGCTGGCACGTCCGATTTTGATCGTACGCCTCTTTTTTCATTGTGGACGACCGACGTTGAACAGTGAACACTGCCACGACGCTGAAGACCGAGTCCAATTCCCCCTTTTACCCCGCTCGCATTTCATTCCCTCTCCCTCTCCAATCTCATCGGCGGCGACGGCTGGCTGCCCTCGCATCGTCAGGGGGTTCGGGCGGTGGAGCGTCGACGGCGAGCTCCCGCGTCCCACTTTTCTCTCCTCTCTGGACAGTTACCGCCGCCGGCAATTTCCATCTAGCGCCTCCATGGCCACGCCGCCGCCGCCCCCAACCAACGTAGCCAGATCTCCGCCGTACATGCCAATCCTGGAGAAGATCCGCGCTGCCGCTCCCAGACTTCATAGCTAGATATGCACCGGCCACCGCCGCTCATGGAGAAGACTCGCGCTGCCGGACGGCTACCAGCCGATGGAGAGGCTGCGCGAGAGGAGAGCGACGGGTGTCCTTGGCCGAGAAGAGGTCCACCGCCGCAGCGATATCCCGCGACGAGGGCTGGTCCTCCTTCCACCACCTGCCTCTTGGCGGTGCCGGTGGACGCCCGCGAAGAAGCTGAGCAGGCCCGGCCGCTGGTCTCCCGCGCGCGGCAGCGACGGCCTTCCCTACTCCCCGACCTCCCCTCTGCTGCCCGTTCGGCCCAGAGAGACCCAGCTCGCACAAGCTTCCGTTCAAGATTCTGTTGGGAAAAGGACCCACGGTGCTGATGAAGAGGAGCAGTCATTCATCCAGCACCGCTAGCTGCTCGGCAACAGGTACTGCTTTTACTTCTTGCCGCCTTCTTCCGCCTTAATTACATTCAGCAATCATCGTTCAATTGTTTGACACTGCAGGCCTCCAATACGATTTCCCTGGTGCAAGTAAGGCTATAGTAGCAGTTCGTTTGTGCCCTGTTCTTTTCAGCCTGTGTGGTTCTCAATCAGGTAGCTCGATTGATTTGCAGCCGTGCTAGGGGGTTCTCACTGTTCACTGATCTGTTAGAATGAAACTTAAGTACTTCTGTACTACGGCAGAAGGTTTATTCAAGCTTTCCTAGTTGTTTTCACTGTACTACTTTCAACTCACCGTATGTCTATGACACTGAAAATGCTGCTCCAGTTATGATACATGTTGGTCTACATTGTGCCGCCATTACAGATATTGCATGGTGAGTACTTATATTACAACAGTTTGTTCCTTGCTTGATCCATGTAGACCTTTGTCAATGGAATGCTTATTGTTTGTGGTTATTGCTTGACTGGCCTGCTTGTTGTTTGTGATGGAAGTGACGATTACTGTGGAAGATGTTGTTCATCTAGTATTTAGGTCCATTTATTTTTGAATTTAGTATGAGATGTACTTCTGAAAATAGTCGCTATTAGTTTTGGTTGTACTTAAATAGCTGCCTGGATTGTTTAATTTGGTTGGAATATAATTTATCAAGTCTGAGATGTAATTTTCATTTTTGGCCAACTGCGTGTAGTTTTATATAGTAGATCGTATTCGCTGGTCTATTTTTGCAAGATGTAGAATCTGAATTCCGGGATGTAATTTGAGGTCATCAACTACATGAATTCTAGCTAGCTCTCCGCTAGTTTTTGAATTTGGTGACGTAGTCTTATCAACTCTGGGATGTAGTTTTTTCTTACATCGTTGAGAGGACACTATTTCGAGGATGTTCCTTTTATGGTGTGATCAATAAAGTATTTGTTCATGATGTAGTTTTTAGTGTTGACGATTGATGTACCGTACCATAACATGATGTAACTTCTGGATATACCCTTTTTAGTGAACATTTAAGCACAACCAAAAATAGAAGTAACTTTCTATTGTTTTTTCTATTATCTCCCACTAATGCAGTACAAGTCCATAATGTATTTTTAGAATGTTTTAATGTTCATGGATGTAATTTAGTGCTTATGGATGTAATTTCCGTGTAGTTGTTGTACCATGTGCATGTAGTTAAACATGGAATTGCCGAAATTTATTTATTATAGTTAGTATGGTATTTTCTATACTATTTTTGCAGGATGTTCTCACCCTACATGTACCGAGATTCCGGGGTGTAATTGCAGGTCACCAGTGCATGTCTTTCTTAGCTACCAGGTAGAGATGGTGTTATCCCCGCAAAACAGGGATGCAGTTTTATCAAGTCAGAGATCGACCTACTGCGCCGGTGGGAACGGTTGTGGTGGTACAGGAGCAAGAGATCAACCTGGAGCTCCGGTGGGAAGGGGTGCGTTGGTGCAGGAGCAAGAGATCGACCTGGAGCTCCGGTGGGAAGGGGTATGGTGGTGCAGGAGGACGAAGGAGGACGACATCTACCTGGAGCTCTGGTGGGAAGGGGTGCTGTCGTGGAGGAGATCAACGGGGAGCATGATCGGGCGATCAATCAAGGGGGCTCTGCGCTCGAAAATTGAATCGTTGGGGGTGTATCTGTAAAATTATATTTGTTCAGTCGCTGCGACACCCTTTTCCGGACGCAGGGAGTATGTAATTTATGGTGTAAGGTGCTAGCCTTTTTTCTTGCGGCAAGTTTAATTTGTAAATCTGTATCAGTTCTTGCTTAAAAATACGTTGAAATATATGGAGAATGTAAGCGGTTCTCTTTGTATTGTTACAACTATTTTTGTACGTGTTATAGTGTTTGAAATGGACAAATGACTCGTTTTTGCCCTAAACGACAAAGGTCAGACGGCCGGTTGCGCGCACATCCATTTTCGGTAAGCCCGGCAGCGGACATGCTAAATCCGGGGGAGCACCGTGTAAGGCAACGGAGTGCCCGGGCACTCCCTAGTTGCGTCCTTAAATTTAATACAGCCAATATTCCGGTGGAGTGTAGGGATTCCGAAGTGGCTCTATATGGACGTCAACCTATGATACACGTCCATGATGTAGAACAATTAAATTTGATAAACGTGCATACTTTTTCGATACTCAGTAGCAACAGCGCAAACAACTAATAGTGGGATTAAAATGGCAGTCAGGTAGTCATTCGCATGTACATCCAATAATAAAGTAGTGCAGTACATTACAAATAACATTATTTAGGTCATACAAAGATGCTTTGGTCTTAAGGAGCTTCCAAAAGATTTAGAGGGCACAATGGATAATACATTTTCCAAAGCTGTAACATTTAGACATGTGCTTGATCATCTGGAAAGGCCCCCCAGCACTTTTGCAGTGGCGCACCTCCAAGCCAGTGAAAACAGCAGATTCGTCTTTGATAATTTCCTTCACATTGTTGAATGTTGAGGTCCTGAAGAACGAGACGATGCAGAACTTACCTGAGCCCAGGTTCACGAGGTGGCGCTGGTATGGGCTCTCGGGCAGGTCGAGATAGTCCCAAGTATGCTGCAACTCAGGTGGCAACTCAAAATTCGTGGCAGGGAGAGCCAAAGCAGACAGGCTGTGGGGGGTGCTCGCAGAGAGGGCAAACCAAAGCTTCAGGTCAGGGACATACTCTGCTTTGCCACAGAAGGGCAGCACCCAGTTCCCAACCTGTGACCACCCGTTGCTAACCTTGTCAAAGGTGTAGGTGCCGATGCCCTCTTGCATGGAGGATACGCATATGGTTGATCCGTCAAGCATCATGGAAGAACACATTTTGGTAGCTGGACTGTAATCAGGGTCATCTAGGAATGCTGGCACCGGCAGAGTATACCAATTCCAATTCAAATTGAAATGGGAAGACACCAGGGGTTGCGATGCTAGACTACTACCAAAGTATTTCAGGACCTCAAAGCTCGACTTGGTACTGCTGCCTGGAACCAGATCCAAGACAAAGAGGCACCGGGTATCCAAGGAAGGATCATAGGGATTGGGATCAGGTGTGGAGAAGCATACACAATTGGGCCCCTTGCCATAGTCCATCGAGGGCATAGTTAGGATGGACTTGAAGTCAGCGTCTAAGATTGTTGTATGACCAGAGGAATCAGTCATCATGATGGTGCTCTCCCTGCTCTCTCTCAGTAGAGTGAAGAAATTATACGCTTTGGAACTGATTACCGGCTTCCGCAGAGTGTTCCAGGGCTCAATCGATCTTAGTTTTGTCACTTTTGTCTCTTGTGCGGCTTGCTCTGCAATTTCTGCTGTTCGGTAGAAAAGATGGCGGAGGTCCATGCGGTGCAGAGAATAGATGCTATTTCTGAGGTCGCGCATTACCAGGTTCAGAAACCGACGATCCATTCTTCTCCAAACCTAATTACCGAATCCTCTGAGTCTGGTCTGAGTCCCTGAATAAAGGCTGCGCGAGGTGAGCTTGGAGACGAGCACTACAAGAAATGTTACGAGAGGGATGGAGATCTGCACATCTACGTTTGGAGGCGGTGAGGGAGATGATGGTTTGGAGAAATAGGGCAGAAAGCCGGCGGCGGAGACGCAGTGAGATTGGGATAGAATCTACGCCAAGTCGTATTCCCCTTTTTTCATAGATAGGCGCCTGTTCTTCGTTGAAATATGGGCCGGACGATTAGATTATATCCAACTCCTATACAGCCCATTTTGCTCCAGCGATTCATTCCATCCAAAAAACTCGCTGAGCCCTCCGCCGCCGCCTCCTTTCTGCATCTCTTCCAGGGGATCCATTGCTCCTCAACTCAGCCTACTATTCTCTTTCTTTCTACTAGATTCAGGCGGCGGTATGAGTCGTCGGTATTTGAATCTGGTAGTTCACGACTTCACGAGTCGTTCGTATTCGCTCTGCCGCATCGATCTCGGCAAGCACATCTTCTATCGAGACTCGAAGGTTGCACAACAAGCATCACACAATTTGAACAAGATGAGCGTCTGGAAGAAATTGCCTCCGCCGACGATCAATTTCCAACCAGCGCCCAGTTCCCTAAATGGTAGGAATACGATGTCATATGTGTTCTCTCTACTGGGAGGAGAACAACATTCTCTACGCCGACGCTCGACGTCAGACTGCGCTCTACAGCATTGACTCGAATCTCGTCGACTCCATCCCTCCTCCCAGAACAAGCAAGAAATGGCGTACCATCTCCTTTTCGATAACCCAAGCCGACCCCATAAAACATCAGTCCCTGTACTTCTTGGACCTGTCGTCCGCTAGAGAAATCGGAAGCTGCTTTGAGGTCCTCTCGCACCGCAAGGAGGGTGGTGCTGGGATGTTCTGCCGCCACCACCATTTCTCAGTGTCAGTGATCCACGAACATTCCCCGACACTTATTCTTATGCGGTGGTTGACGGCTCTGCCCTATGCATATCGCCATCTGTTGAAGAGGAGGGACTGGGGCTAGGCACCTACACCTTTAACACCGTGAGCAGGAAATGGAGAAAAACTGCCGACTGGGTACTGCCCTTCTTTGGCAATGCGGAGTATGTCCCCGAGCTCAATCTCTGGTTTGGTCTCTCGGGCCGCAACCCATTGTCCTGCTTATGTGCTTTCGACCTCTCTGCCATGGACTCTGCGCATCCACCGGTGCCGCTGCATACTTGGGATTATCTCGACCTGCCTGAGGATCGGCCGTGGTTGCCAACCGAACTGCGCCTGTTGAATCTTGGCCTGGGCAAATTTTGTGTTGCTACGCTCTTCGGGACCCTGCTGCGCACCTTCTCATACTCCTATTCGGATGAGGAGGACATGGATGAGAAGGAGCATGCTCTCTTCACTGGCCTGGAGGTGAAACGCAGCAATAATGGTGATGGTTCACTCCAGTTGATCAAGCACATGTCCGAACGTTACGCTGTCGGAAGCAGTAACATCCAGTGTGTGTTGTGAAACACTTTGTTTGTCACCTAGATGGTGCTTCTTGGAACCGTGGTATATCACTGCTTGTGCTCAACTTGGCAGTGCTAGGCTCACGACTGATTTTTCATTTGTTCGCAAGCATTAGATCTTACGGTACTACTGGGGGTGAACTCTTGCTGTTCTTGTTTTAGATTCTTTCTATTGGTCTGTATCTCTGGTTAATTGTAATGAGTAGCTATGTCTGGTTAACTGTAAGGTATCTTCATCTCTGGTAAATTGTTAGAATTTTCTTATGTGGATCACAAGAATATCTCTTACTATAGTTATATTTATGAATCTTGAGTGGTGATATTTCTTTTTTGAATGGCAACTGAATTATTATTGTTAAATTTCTTAGGATGTTGTTCGTTTGCTTGGATGATTGGATTTATAGTTTCGTTTCCCTAGAATTGTGGTCCAACATGACTTTGCACTAATCTAAAGATATAAACGGTGAGACCATTGGAGGTTCCTCAGCAATTTGGCCTTTCTGGCCGTCCGATCCTCCTCGCTCCGTGCCTCCGCTCCGTCCGATCCATGCCGGCTCCTGGAGTCGGAATGAATAGGGATTTGCAAAGTCGCTAACCGTACCAACCTTATTGCACCCACTCTCGCTGACATCCTACGTGGATCACCGCTGTAGCCCGAGGGCCCGCCCGTCAGCCTCACGGTTCGTGTTTAATCGGTGTGACGGACGGGCAACAGTGCCAAAGATTCCGAGCGCGTTCCTTCCATTGGTTGGTTTTGTTCATTTACCGTACTGGGTTTTAGCGGTGCCCCTCTGGGATAGGTTTCTTCATACGTGGTTCCTCCCTCCTCTCTCTCGCTGACGATGGGCCCCTTCCGCTCCGAGGCCCACAGGTCGGTTGCTCGGGCGTTGCGTCGCCGATCTTTCCCTTCCATGCGTTGTCGCTGCGTATTTTCTACAGTATGTTGGGGCACGCTGGGTATATCGCACGATCGTCTGGTACGTTCCACTGTTCGTGATGTCAGGGAGAATTCGGGCCCGATTTCTCCGTCCGTGATGGCCTCCCTCCATTCGTCGGCGGGTACGTTGCACTGTGGTGGTAGTCAGAAGGCCCGATTTCGCGTGATGCTGGCGGCTCGCCATTGGTTGCGAGTGGTTACCGACCTAAATACAGCGCTTCAGGGAACGGGGTATATAGGCTGTTTTCTGTATCAGATGGTTACTGCAGCTCTCATTTCCCCCCTTTTCATCTTCCTCGCTGTTCTTGCTCCGCCGTGCTTTTCTCGAGCTTCCCCGTGTTTCCATGAATCCGTTTGCTGTTCTTCCGGTCACGCTTGTTCCCGTTGAGATAAGGTTGGGTATTCTTAACGTGTCTTGCTCTCTTTGTTTTGGTCGTTCTTTGTTCATGTCGTTGATCGTGTGGTGGATCCGTGTTTTTCTGTTGTTTGTTGCTAATGCGGTTTGTTTTTCTTTGTTTTTGGGTTCCTAACATCTCTTTCCTGTTCGTTGATTTGTTTTTTTCATAGGTCGCCGGTTTTTACTGCTTTCGGCTGTGGTGCATGATGTTCTGGGTCTTGCTTCATCTTTGCCGGCGGCGGTTGTTGCTCAAGTATGAATGTTAGTTTATGTGGTTAATCTAATGGTATGTTGTAATATTTCGTTGTCCGGTTTGTGTTTTCATATTTCCGTGTTTGTTTGTTCGTTGGTTGCGGGCATTTTTTTGGTAGATCCGGTTTTGCTGTTTGGCTTTTTTGTGCTTTTTATACCTGTTTTATGACTTCTTATGACTTTTTTCCTTCCAGGTCGTTGTTTATTCGGGATTATCTCAGACGCGAGAGGTTTTTCTTCACTCTTTGGTCTTTTGTTCCTGTTCCTGTGCTGAGTTATCCTGGTTGGTGTGCGCTGCCGGCTCCCCGTTGGTCTTTGTGTAATGGTACTTTCTTCTTTTCACGGTGTCTGTTTTTTTACGCTTGGGCTCGCAGCATCGGTTTGCCAGGTTGTTGCTCTGATCATGTTTGTTCGTTGGGTTTTTCCATGCAGCTGATTCTGTGTGGGTTGACCTGTTGTTTGTGTTTGTGTGTTAATATGTTTTAGTCTCCGTTGTTCGATTTTTTTTTCATGTTGCTGACCGTGTGGTCGATCCGTGTTCTTTGGCATCTGTTGCTTTTGCGGTTTGTTCTTCTTTGTTTTCTTGGTTTCTTACGTTTCTTGCGTGTTTGTTGTTTTGTTTTTCCGCAGGTCGCCGGTTTACTGGATTGGGTTGCGGTGCTGGATCTGTCGTGTCTTACTTCCTCTTCGTTGGCGCCGACTGTTGTTTGAGCATGGACGAACGGTGTTGTTTATGTGGGTAATCTAATGGTATGATTGATTCGTTGGTTCCCCTTTTGTTTATGCGTTTTGTTTCTGCTTGTGTTCATGTTTCCATGTCTTTTTGTTCGTTGTTTCCAGACGATTTATTTTGTGTGTCGCAGATCGGTTTTTGCTATCTTCGTTTTATATTTTTGCTGTTCGGTTCCTTTTGTGTTTTTCATAATTGTTTTGTGATTTCTTTTGCCTCTTCTTCCTGCAGGTCGTTGTCTTCCTAGGGATTATTTCGGACACGAGTGTTTTTTATTTTCTCTTTGCCTTTAGGTTCCTCCTCTTTATGTGGTGAATTGTCCTGGTCGGTAGGTGTTGCTGGCTCCCCGTTGGGATTTAGTTCGTTGGGCCTTTTTAAGGAACTGATTTTGTTTCAGTTAATCTATTACTTTGGGTTTTCTCTCGTGTTTTCTTCTGCTTTCTGTATTTTTCTGATTTTACATTCCTTCTCTCTTTTAGTCTTTTTTATGTTTGTTCTCGTGCAGGTCATCGTCTTACTGGTGATCGTTTGAGCAGCGGGTGGTTAATGTTTATTTATTCGTTCCGGGTTCATGTCCCGCTGGCTCGGTGGTCGCCGGCTTGCCCCGTTGGGTTTTCTTTCTTGCTCACTATGGTATTCCTCTGTTTCTCGGTATTTTTCCTATATTCGCATTACCATGATCAGATCTGGCGTGTTTTTTTCTCACGTTTTCTTTTGCGTATCCTTTTATTGATTCGCAGTATGTAGAAGCGAGATCAGTGACTTGGCATTTTTTAGAGTTTAGGGTATCCTTTTGTTAAGTCGAAATATATATGCGTATCTACATATATACAAGAAGTGGTAGAGGAATTAGGGGCGTAAAGTGTTTACTCTCCACGGAACAGGGTATGCGCAGGAATGAATTTGATTGGTGGTTATGCCGACTCCAGGGAGTCGGCGTGACCGTACGGTGCGTTAAGACGGACAAGTCAGTATCGATATGTCCCCTACACGATGTTGGTTTTCTTATTCACCAAATTGTCGTCTGTCCATTTATTTTATAGAGTTTTACACAAATTGTTTACTCTTTGTTTGTGTTTCGTTCGACCATGATTACTTTCGTTCTTTCCTATCTTTATACATATCGATTTCTTGATAGAACTACGATCTTACCGGTCATGTTTACTGTTGGCACCAGACGATGCGGTTTTCCCCGGTACTGGTCAACTCCCGGGAGTCGGTAGGTCTGACCTTCTCCGTCTCACTACTCGACGATCCCGCCGACTCGAGCGAATTCAGGGAGTCGGCGTGATCGGACGGTGCATTAAGACGGAGAAGCCAATATGGCTGGCTCCTCGAAGAAACGTTCCTTCCTTGTGAAGTCTCGAGAGGTAGTGAATGGTAGGACAGACGGCACAGAAATAACATGGAAGAGAATCAAAATCAATAAAACGCGTAATTTTTTTCACTTTTTGTTAGGGCAATTTTTTTGTGCTTCCAGGTTGTTGACGCGTCTGTTGGCCGTCACGTACTCTACGACTTCACGTAGTCGCCGGTGTATTTATATTTTGTCATTTTTATTCCAGTGTAGGACGAATGTTTGATATTTTTTTTGGACGGTTAGAATATTTGATCGTTAAACATGGTGAATATATGTTATTCCTTTTTCGTGCTGTTCTCCTTTTTCAGGTTAAATATTGGTTGTCGGCTGTTGAGGAGGCGAGGGATCCGTCTTGTGGTTTGTTTGATGGGACGTGGGGAGTGAGAGGTTCGTGTAGATATAATGGGTGCGGTAGGTTGGTAGATTGGAGTTATTGAGCTGCCCGTCATAATGCACAACCCGACCCCACCGACTCCAGGGTCCCGTCTTAATGCACAAACCGACCCCGCCGACTCCAGGTTCCGTCTTAATACACAAACCGACCCCGCCGACTCTAGATATATGTCCATCATTTGTAGGATTGTTGTCTTTTATTTTTTAGCGTCACCAAATGTTTTTTTCCACGTTTTTATTGGTCCAATCTTTTGTCCTCTTGGATCGTCGACGCGTCCCTTTTCGTCACCGATTTCACCGACTCCACGCGTTTGGTGGCCAAAGGTACACCAGAAGGGACAGACACGTGACATGGAACCGCGTGGTGATGAAATCGACTCCAGGGAGCCGGCGACACCGGTCGGTGAGTGGGCATTGTCATTTGGATTTCGTGTGCGGTGTAAAACTCTTCGATGACGTTATGTGTTCACTCTCCCTGGTCTTCACTACCGGTTTAATACACAGAGGTACCACGAGTTTGACATAAGGCTGTTTAGATTACGGTTTCTTGTGAAAGTTAGTGCTAAACGACAGAACACCAAATTCTATGATTTAATATGCTCGTGTGAAGTTATTGGAAGATACTCCAAGGCAGTAACAATTTATGGTGTGCATCGCTTCATGGTACGTTCCAATACTTCGTCATGAAGGAACCCGCGTCCAAGGCTTCCAAGGGAAGATTCGTTCTTTCAAGGACGTCGCGGCTATTTGTCATCGTTATGATGCCTGTTTGAGCTGACTGGTCCGTAGGTCAGAAAAGTTGCCGGCTTAAGGTTCTATTATCAAACCGTCGTCCCTCATCCAGCTGGCTAATGTATATTAATTTCACACAGAGCAAATCTATGTCGGATCAAGATAAAGCGTTTTTTATTATTAATTTCAGTTTTTTTCCTTCATGGGATGTGCGCGAACGACAGTCCTTCTTATAATTTCCATGCTCATTATGTGGAGCGTTTGCTTTGATTTTATCGGTTCGTATGACCGTTTCTTTGACGGTCGATAAAAATAAATGTGTTCCGCCTTTATCCTGCCGGTTCCTGCCCGTGCTGTTAACTTTGTGGATCCTCTTAATGGCGTCTCGCTATTGGCTTACTTCTACGGTACGTTGGAACCCGAGCGGGTTTTCGCAGTTCGTTGCCACGTACACTGTAGTCGTTTTATATACAACCTTCCAGTCTTCCAATCCTTCGCCGGCCTGGCATCTAATTGACAGCCACCGTAACTATGGGGAATGCCTATTGGTTGCCGACATGTCTGAGTTGTCGTCTGGTTGCATTCTGCTCGACCGATATAAGCATTTCCGTCTTAATGTGTTGTCTGATCCTGCGGCTCCTGGAGTCGGCGTGAGAACCGTTCCGATAGTACAGTTCTAGCTATTTGTTGTGAGTTCCTTTCATCGATTGTTTTGTTTTTCCTGGTTGCCCTTCGACGAGCATTATTCTCCTCCATTTTTTTAGTTGACATTTGTGTTGGGTTTGCCAAGATGTACATTGCCGTTCGTTCTCCTCCTGCCTCTCTTCTAGGGAAATATTTTTTCTGCTTTCCCTTCGTCGTGCATTAATTTGCTTGCCTGTTTAGGCCGTCCGTGTGTGTGGAAAGGTGGCCTTTAGCGGAAAGTCCGTTCCTTCCTTCCGTACCGTCTGGTCATGTCGGATCGGACAGTATATTAAGATGGAGAAGTTAATATAGTTAGATCCCCTATGGTTCCTGGAGTCGGCGTGATCGGACGGTGCATGAAGAAGGAGAAGCCAATACTGTTGGCTACCCTACGGCGTTTGGAGTTGGTGGTCATTGCCTTTCCACTCGCATGTCGGTTATTCCGTTTGTTGTTACTTGATAAGCATAGAGTGTTCACTCTCCACGGAACAGGCACGCGCAGGAATAAACTTGAACGTAGCAAATGTTGGTACTGGCCGAGTCCCGGGAGTCGGCAGGACTGACCTTCCCCGTTTCGCTGCTCGGCGATCCCGCCGACTCCAAGGAGTCGGCAGGACTGACCTTCTCCGTCTCACTGTTTGGCGATCAGATGTTAAATGTGTCTTCTGACATAGCACACTTTTTTCTTGGCACGGTTTCTTTTAGGTGATTATGCATGGAGTCTTTGACCTAGCGGCAACGACTTTCATTTGGACATATCCAAGTTTCGTACTGCCCACCATGCATATAGTTAAAAATTTCCTACAGCGTATGGCAAGATACTCCCTACGCCCATGTTTCATCTTAACGACCGACAAAACATAAATCGAGGACCAGGGACGCTTGGCGCCGACTCCAGGGAGCCGGCATGGTCAGACATTGCATTAAGACGGAGATGATCATATCGATCGAGCCAATGCCGTTAGTGACGCCTGATACTCCTTTTGGAAGTGACGTCACGGTCTGTACCTTTTTTTTGCTGGGAACCGAGCTGTCTTACTTTTATCATAGCTGCTCTGAGGACTTGGCAGAAATATGTCCTTGACGTTGTACGCCAGTTGTACGGACGAGCCGTGTTGACTACGTTATCATGTCCACCCTAAGTCACCTACGTCAAATATTGCCCCTGTGGATCATCTTCGCCGAGTTCATGCTGATCAAGCTCAATGAGGAGCTCCTGGTCGGTCGAGACGGGTGCCAGGTGACAAAGATTTGGCATAACTATCGGGGTTGCCGACCGGATATAAGCCGGCGAGTGGGAGGTCAGCGTCGATAATGGAAGGAAACCATGCTTACATAGAGATTCTTGGTGGTTCATCCGTACTGTTTCGGGGATTCCCTCACTCCAGCGAGTCTGCGTGGTCGAAAGGTGTATTAAGACGGAGAAGCCCATGTCTGTCGAGCCGGCCAATGCCCGTTTTAGCGTGTGCTACCTGCCGTTTCGGAACGGCAAGGAGATATTCCTGATGAAAGGAAATCATGGCTGGGAGTGGAACGCAACGATTCAGATATCTTCAAGCAACCAGTTTCCCAAGAGAGCGCATATTTGAGGAACAACACATCAACAAACTGTCTTCAAAACAAGATCTAAAAGATGAGCTAAATAGATACGATTGTTTAGAATATAATTTACAAGAGAAGCTAATAATATTTTCCCATTGTCTACAGTGAAGAGGTACTGTAGCCAGCTCTATGTGACCAAAATGTAGCGTGTTGCTGCTTATATGTGTGGCGTGCTGATAGGTTACATGGTAACGCCATGCGCCGGGTGCCGGGTCACTTTAACTCTGTCGTAGTGGATCCATGATCTGTGTTGGTCAAGTGATGGCGATCTTTCTTTTCGACTGGCCGGTCGTTGGAGATTGCGCGCAGGATGATTAGGGTTTCCGTCAATACGTTTGTTGTCTTCAATCCCTCCTCGAGTTGATCAAAAGGGGAGAGGGATGATACATCATTGCTTTGTTCTGCATGTGTTGTAGCTTGATTAGTTCATAGAGAAATTCGTTTGAATATGGTAAATATGACAGGTGAATTGAAAAAAATAGTTACCAATGCAGTTGTGGGTGGTGACGCCGATCGCCCACTGTATATTACCGATTTCCTCAAGTACCCTGTTCAGTTTAGCAGTAGCGTCCTTTTCAAATGAAGCTGCCCTATGTAGTACAGAACTGTTTAGGACCTTTTGATCTTGGATCTCTGTCTTCAAGGCACCGTTTGCAGCTCGAAGATTGTCGCGTCCTTCTTTATTCTGATTAGTTCGTTGCGCTGTTTATCTTGCAGGTTCTTGATTATTCTACCTGCGTCGCTGTTAGGAATAGATTCCTTTTCTTTCTTTGTCAGTTCAGCGATGACGCCCTCGTCGTGTTTAAGTTGTTCTTTGTATGTATCGAGGTTGTCTTCAAGCTGCCTGATGTATTTTTCTCTGTCGGCCAGTGCCTTATTTGTCTTTAGGTGATCCTTCTGCGACGCCGTCAGTAAGCTCTGTTTATGAAAAAAATTATAGCAACACAGATGAGATTGTGCTCACGTATGGTAGTTTGATCAAATTGAGTTATTTGTTGTGAACCCGGTGACGTACTTCCATTTCTTTGAGCTTTTCCGCCTGTTCTTTACTCTGTTGAACCTTGGTTTCCAGTTCCAGTCTGGAGTTCTTCTGTTCGGTCAGAGTCTTTTTGCTTCTGCTGTTCCTTTTTTCATTATAGCCAATTCTTCCTGCGATGTATATAAGATGATCGTTAGAGCAGAAAGCAGAGGTCCGTACTATATTGAAGAGTCATGATACAGCCGCAACGTAGTCACGTCGTCAGACGGTCAGATGACCAGATCCGGCTTAGAAGGTTTTATGGTTACCTTGTGTAGACGATATAGTTGTTTCTGCTGAACGGATCATCGTTCTGTCTGTTTGTTTTCCTTGGCTATGTAAGAACAGAGTTGTTCTTTCAGGGCTGCATTATGGGTGACTGGGATAGTGAACCAGAGGTACATATTTTCGTGTTGCTGATGTCAACGACAGGAAGACTTGCATCGACGATGTCTGGGGCGTTCACTGCAGTTGTATCGAGCTCAGGGATCATCCATGTCGAAGGGTTCGTCGGTGCTGTTGGTGGGTTCTCGTGATGTATGATGTCAGTGTTTAATTGCATCGTCCATTCACCTGGGTAATCCTTACAAATGTCATCGAGATCGCTACATAACGGTCTGCATGAGAGGAGTATAGATGTTATGAAGGTAATATAGCACGTTGTTGCTAAAGATAGAAATTAAGAGGTACTTCAAGAACTATACCCCTCTGTTGTAGGAATCAGTTGAAGTCCAACTATGTCCACGAATTTAACGTGTGTGTGGTTGTCGTCTGCTCCCAGGTATCTTTGTTACCATTTGAAGAGCTGAAGTCGGCGATAGTTTGGTCGTCCTTGTCGATTGTTTGTTGTCGTTCTTCAGGACGTGTCTTCTGACGCTTCAGAATTTGGGAGGTCGACGTTTTGGTAATGACGTCCCCTGGTCTCTTTCCTCCAAGAGGCTGTCTGTGTTGACGAGATCCTGACGGAAAACCTCCTTGTCCGTTCGCCGGCTCTGGTTCATATGTATGATCGTGACCGTTGTTACTCGAGTCGGCCACTGTCTTGTCTTCAGGCGGAGATCCTGACGGGTCATTGTCCGGCTTCATTCCTAAATGTTCGTGTTCGTTATCTGACGCGACGTTGTCGTCGCTCCAGTCCCAGAAATCCTGTTTACAGGAGCAATTTCGACGATCAGAAAATTTGCAGTTGTACGACGTTGCAGACTACAAGTAAATATATTGGTTATTTACCTCTGATGGCTGATTATTCATCGAGGAGGTTCTGATTCTTTCAATTCTGCTCTTGACGAATTTGCCATCCAACAGATTCGTCATGAGTACAGAGAGCTGATCATCCAAGTTCATCTTTGAAACCTGGGCCTTGAGATTGGGAGACTGGCTTATGTATGTGTTCATAGGCTGGTCGCGACGATTCAGCCACGCGGCGACCAAGTTCTCTGTCTCGAGGCCTTCCTTCCTTAATGTTTTAATCTTATCCGTCAACGATATTACAATCGCTTATCGGCTTTATTCGGTCTGATCGACTCACCGGAGCTCGGCTCGTATTTCCTCTTGCGGTAAGGGGGAAGGCCGGACTGCTTGATCTTGGATTTGCTCGAGCAGTAAAAAAATGTGCGTTGCCAGTTATTTACCTTGCTGATGAAATTAGCCCGAGGATAATCCGTCGCTCCACGTCGAACGGTGAAGCTGACGCTGCCGCATTGGAGTAGTGGCCCCTTCTTATGCCAGTCTGAAGCTTACGGCTGAAAATCCCTTTCCAAAGTGAGAGGGAAGGCTTGATGTGGAGAAATCCTTTGCACAATGCTTCAAAACACGCGACGTGGAGGATCGAGTTAGGGCCTAGGTGGTGGGGTTGGAGCTTGTAGAAATGGAGTAGCTCGAGGAAGAAGGGCGAGCACGGCAGCGACACCCGCGGTCGAGGAACGCGGTGAACAGAACCGCTTCACCGCGTTTCGGATTTGGGCAAACTTCTCTACCCGGCGCCCGGCATATCCACTCTGTGCGTGGTGGCAGTATGCCGGCTTCGGTGTATGCCGTCAGGGTGGCTCTGTTACCGTCGACCCTCTCCAGTTACAGCGTTTTTGTATCTTGGGTTTCCTGGATCCATGGGGTTGGGGTGAGGAAGATGAAGCCGGATGGGATAGGGGTGGAAATGGTGTTACTATTGAGCCGCTGCCGAGACGTGTGTACAAAGCGCCTGTGTGTGTAGTAATTAAATTGCTCTCTTCAAAGTGTTTCTGGAGCCGGCTGGCGCTTTGTTTAATGTTGTGTCCTCTGTACTTGGCGCGTGGGAGGGCGTGGTGTCGTGATAATGTTCGTTCCTTCCCGAGGCAGGGCGGCGAGGGTCTACGTATAATCTTATCAGTCAGATGAGTGAATCTTTCAGCCACGCGTTTGGGTAATCCATTTGATCGTAGGAGGTGTCATTATGATTACGTTGTTACTTGCATGCCATATAGTAGTTGCATGAATCTGTTTTCTGATTATTATTTGTCTTATTTTGTCCTCGACTTTACATATGGATATAATTATTTATACCCGTTGATTATTAGCATCGTGTATGGCGTGTCGTCAAAACAGGTCTTGGGGGGTCGTGCGCCAAGGCGCACCCCTAAATCTAGTTGGGACAAATGATGTTCAAAATGTATTGGTATCCGGATTCCGGACAACACAGGGTAAACTAGAATAGAGGCCCGTTCGATGTACCATATACTTACACACCATTTTTTAAAAACATGAAGCAACGTTTGTCTCAAGTGTATGTTAGCGTATATGTAACAGTATCATATACGATATGGAGTAGTACTCCAATCGTATACGTACGACCTTGTACAGCCACATAGGGGGCTATTCCCTGCCACTATAACATGTACCCGATCGACCCAACGAGGGCAACGATCGTTCCCACAATGTTTGACATGCATGGTATCAGATGCAGGCCTCTTCCGAGACCTAGCCGCCATTCTACAACCCTAGAAATCAGCCGCCGTCGCCGCCGTTTGCCGCCGCTGCCACATCACAACCAGCTGCCGCTGCCACAATTCCCTCTGTCGCCGCCGCCGCCGCCGTCGCACAACTGTCCTCCCTCCGTGACGTAGGATCCATGGCTTCGTCGTCTTCGTCCTTCCTGTCTGCGACAGCCCTGGCTGCGGCCCTCGGATCACCTCCGACAGAACTTTTGACAAGGGAGAACTTCCTGGTATGGAAGGCCCTTGTTGTCCCTGCCCTGCGTGGAGCTCAGGTCCTAGCTCTTGTTGAAGGAACTGAGAAAGCGCCGGTCGAAAATATAGAGGTTGAGGACGCCAACAAGAAGACAATCACAGTGGAGAATCCCGACTACGTCGCCTGGAATTCCCTTGACCAGCAGGTGTTGCGGTTCCTCTTGAACTCGCTCTCACCCGACGTTTTTGCCCATGTCATCGGGCTTGAGTCCTCTGCTGATGTGTGGGCTGCTATCAATGCTCTTGTGTCCTCCATGTCTCGATCAGGGATCCAACAACTTCGATCAGCTCTCAATGATACAAAGAAAAATGACATATCTGCCACCAAGTATTTTGCCAAGATGAAGACATTTGCCTCTGAACTTGCTGTTGCCGGCAAACCACTCGATGACGATGAGCTCATATGGTATATTCTCCATGGTCTTGGGAGCTCGTACAACAGCCTGAAGACGGCCATCAGTGCCAATCCCAGCACCTCTCTCTCAGACATGTTTAGTCAGCTGGAGGCGTTCGATCAGCTTCACACGCCCGAGGATAGTGATGAGGCGTTCACGTCGTCGGCCAACATGGCTCGCCACGATGGTAGCTCCTAGCCGCGCGGCCAAGATCGCGGACGCCAGGATGAACGCGCCTGCCCACAGCAGTATGACAGCCGTGGTCGTCAGGATAACCGCGGACGGCAGCAGTACGACAACCATGGTCGCCAAGATGACCGCGGACGGCAGGATGATCGTGGATATCGCGATCGTTGTGACCGTGATGGAGATCGACGTGATGGTGGTCAAAGACGCTGTCGCAATGATGATGATGCACGTGGCCGTAGGCGCGGTCGTTCACCCACCCCGTATATTGATGTCACTTGCCAGATTTGTAAGATTCATGGGCACCCCGTGAGTGACTGTTGGTGGCGCTACCAAGATGACAATGATGAGGATGGTGATAGGGGAAACCGAGGTGCACATTTTGCCTCATATCGTGTTGATACAAACTGGTACCCCGACACTGGCGCTACCGATCATATCACTGCAGAATTGAACAAGCTCTCCACTCATGACAAGTATCAAGGGTGTGATCATGTCCACACAGCAAACGGTAATACTACGCATATTAGTCATATTGGTCATTCAGTTTTACGCACCCCACATAGTTCTTTTCATCTTAATAACGTCCTACATGTTCCAACAACATCCAAAAATCTTTTATCTGTTCATAAGCTTGCACTTGATAATAATGCTTTTCTCGAGTTTCACCCATTCTTTTTTCTGATAAAGGACCAAGCTACCAAGCGAGTTCTGTTTAGAGGCCCTTGCCGTGATGGTCTTTATCCTCTTGTGCCTGCCTCCACTGGGTCTTCCAAGCAAGCTTTCGTTGCAATAAAGCCGTCATCCTCCACATGGCATCGACGTCTAGGACATCCTTCTTTCGTTTGTCGTTCAGCAGATTCTTAGAAAACATAGTCTTTCTTATTCCCCTGAAATAAATCCTTATGTATGTGGCTCTTGTCAACTTGCTAAGAGCCACCAGTTGCCATATCCTATTTATACCAGTGTTTCCACTGTTCCTTTGGAACAAGTGTTTTCTGATGTATGGGGTCCAGCACCGGCCTCTGTTGGTAAACATGAATACTATGTCAGCTTTATTGATGATTTTAGCAAATTTACATGGATCTATTTACTCAAAAAGCGTTCTGATGTGTATCAAGTCTTTCTAAATTTTCAACAGTATGTTGAGCGCAAGTTTGCTAGGAAAATTGTTACTATGCAAACTGATTGTGTGTGGGGGGGGGGGGGGGGGGGGTGAGTAGGAGAAGTTAAATGGGTTCTTTCAAAAAGTTGGCATCACACATCATGTTTCATGTCCTCATGCGACAAAATGGTTCTGCTGAACGCAAACATCGTCACATTGTTCAGGTTGGTCTAGCTTTGCTTGCTCATGCATCCATGCCTCTAAAATTCTGGGATGAAGCTTTTCTCAACGCCACTTTTCTCATAAATTTACTTCCCGGCAAAGTTCTCAATTTTGAGTCCCCTACTGAACGTCTTCTCAATGTCAAACCAAACTATGATGCTTTACGTATTTTTCGATGTGCATGCTGGCCCAACCTTCGTCCATATAACAAACGGAAGCTAGCTTTTCGCTCTAAGCAATGTGTTTTCTTGGGTTATATTCCTCGCCACAAAGGAGTTAAATGCTTAGATGTCTCAACCGGCCGGTTTTATATCTCTCGTGATGTTTTCTTCGATGAGAATGTCTTACCCTTCACTAAATTACATCCTAATGCTGGTTCACGGCTTCGTCAAGAAATTTTATTACTTCCATCACATATGTCCTATCATTCCTCTACTATTGGGGTTTCTCAAAACAATGACCATATGCATGTTGTTGTTCCTATTACGTTGCCCTACAGGTAGATGAAGATGCGGAAGAAAATTCTGATCAAAATGATGTTGAAAATAATCCACAATCATCATATGAAGATAACATGTGGAAAATGACGAATCTGGCGCTACTTTTGAAGCTGATTTCCTTGGACATTATTCTCCTGTCCACTCTGATCCCGAGAGCTCCGATCCCGGTGCAGATTCCCCTGGCACGTCCGCGCCATCCAGTCCCAGCGCGCCATCGGTCCCGCCTGGCGATAGCATCTCCGCGTCGTCCAGTCCGAGTGCGGCCTTCGTCTCGTCTGGCGCAAGCGACATTGACAGCGTGTCGTCGTCTCATTCGCTGCATGCGGGCGACACCACGTCGCCATCTCCGCATGCACATGCGCCTGGCGCTGCTCCGCGTCATGCCGACAGCACGGACACTAGCTCCTCTGCACATGCGCGGGACCCGGAGTTTGCAGGATCCTCTGCGCCCACTCGTACTGTAGCTCGTGCTGCACCACCTGAAGCTCCACAATTTCGCACTTGTCTGCAAAAAGGTATTCGACAGCTCAAAATTTATAAAGACGGTTGTGTTCGATATGGTATGTTCTCTTCTACAGGCGAACCTCGTACTTTCACTGAGGCTCTTGATGACACAAATTGGCGTTCTGCCATGCAAGAAGAATATGATGCTCTCCTGCAGAACAAAACATGGCACTTGGTTCCGTCTGACAAAACAAAGATCTTATTGACTGTAAGTGAGTTTTTTGTCTCAAACGACGTGTTGATGGTTCCATTGATCGATATAAGGCATGGTTGGTTGCAAAAGGTTTTTAGCAAAGGTATGGCATTGACTATGAAGACACCTTTAGTCCAATTGTTAAAATTGCTACTATCAGAATTGTTCTTGCTATCTCTGTTTCTCGTGGATGGAGTTTACGGCAGCTAGATGTCAAGAACACATTTTTGCATGGTGTTCTGGAAGAGGAGGTCTATATGAAACAACCCCCAGGTTTGAACATCCTGATGCTCCCCATCACATCTGTAAACTTGATAAAGCTCTTTATGGTCTCAAGCAAGCTCCGCGTGCATGGTATTCTCGTCTCAGCTCTAAGATGCATGCTCTTGGGGTTTTACCATCCAAAGCTGATACCTCCCTGTTTCTTTATACCAAGTCTGGTGTCACTATATTTGTCTTTATTTATGTTGATGACATTATTGTGGCAAGCTCTTCAGATCATGCTATTTCAGTTCTGCTTAAATATCTCAATGACAACTTCGCTATCAAAGATTTGGGTGAGCTTCATTTCTTTCTTGGCATTGAAGTGAAAAGGACGAACAAAGGCTTGCTTCTCACACAGGAAAATATGCTACTGATTTGCTCACCAAGGTTGGTATGCTCGGCTGCAAGTCAGCTCCCACGCCCTTGTCTCCTTCGAGCCCTTGTCTCTCCAAGATGGTACAACACTTAGTCCAGATGATACTACACAGTATAGAAGCATTATTGGGGCTCTTCAGTATCTCACTCTTACATGTCCAGTGTGTCAATATCTTCATGCTCCAACCACATCTTATTGGACAGCCGCCAAGCGGATTCTCAGATATGTCAGGGGCACATCAAAACTTGGTATCACTTTTCAGCCCTCTACATCTACACTTCTTAGTGCTTTTTCTGATGCAGACTGGGCTGGTTGTCCCATTGACAGATGTTTCACATGTGGTTTTGCTATTTTTGTTGGTCCCAATTGAGTGTCATGGTGTGCACGCAAGCAAGCTACAATGTCCCGTTCCAGTACAGAAGCTGAATATAAGGCTCTTGCAAATGCTACGGCTGAATTAATATGGGTTGAAGCTCTTCTTCAAGAACTTGGTGTCACACTCCGAGAGACACCCTGTTTGTGGTGTGACAATTTGGGTGCTACCTATTTGTCCGCTAACCCAGTTTTTCATGCTCGCACAAAACACATTGAGATTGATTTTCATTTTGTTAGGGAGAGGGTGGCTGCCCATAACCTATAGATCAAGTTCATTTCCAGCAAAGATCAGATAGCCGATGGATTCACAAAAGCTCTTCCTGTAAAGAATCTAGATGAATTTAAGCGTAATCTAAATCTCTCTCGAGGTTTAGATTAAGGGGGGATGTTAGCGTATATGTAATAGTATCGTATACGATATGGAGTAGTACTCCAATGGTATACGTACGACCTTGTACAGCCACGCAGGGGCTATTCCCTGCCACTATAACACGTACCGATCGACCCAACGAGGGCAACGATCGTTCCCACGACGTTTGACAGTGTATACCAACTAATATCTGTTGCAAGCGCACACCTGGCAACCGTTCCTTTGGATTACTTGTTTGGCGGTCTGTGCTAAAAATGCATTGATCGTGCTTGCTGTGTGATTCATACTACACTATAACAAAGTTCGTGGCGGTTTTCCGGCGATCTGCGCCCCTCTCGCCCTTTCGGCCTATCGTTGTGGCGGCACGTCCGCGTGGTTGGTGCATGCGTTACGCTCGCCGATTGGATCTGCCCGTTTGTTCTGTCAGGCTTTTGTTTGCGTCTACTTCTTTGTCGGGTATGTGGACGTGCGTTTTTCCGGTTTGCCTCGCTTCTTCACGCGTCTTTCCTGCGTCCGTTTTTACCGGTGTGGCGGTAGGGGCCGTCGATTTGCCGGTGGATCACCGGGCTGGTTTAGTCGTTCTGTTGTGACCGGCTGCTCGGCTGCCCGTGCTTCCGGTTGCCCTCCTTCCTTTCCCGGTTCCCTCGCCTATTCTGCCTTCCTTGGCTCCTCTTTGGCTGTTTGCCCATTAGGCACCGGTCGTCTCATTGCGCGCGTCGTCTCACGTTTTGTGCTCCGGTTGTTCTTCTCCCCTTTCCTTGTTTTTTTTTGCTTCGTGGGTGTCTTTTAGTTGGTGGTGACGTGCGTGTGGTTTTGGACGCCGTTGTATTTACTTTCTTCTTCGCCCGTTTGTCTTGTTAGGCAGCATCAGGTCTCCAGCGGCCACATCGCGACCGTGTGTGAACATTTTTTGACTTCATGAACATATATTTTTAAAGACCTGAACATTTTTTAAACCTTTGAACTTTTTTAGCTATGTATATTAGTTAAAAATATTTATTTCTAGTTAACATCTTTTTAAGATGTAAGATATTTTTTCCAGCCATCAACATTTTTTGAACTCAAGAAGAATATTTTTAACCGGTGAACATTTCCTTGAATTCATACAAATTACAGAGGGAGCCAACGGAATCAGGAAAAAAAAGAACCAGTCGAATCATGGAGTTTCTCCGCGGCGGACGAAATGGGCCGAGCCCAAAAACAGCAAGGGGTACGCGGAAAACAGTTTCCTCCCGCGTAACGCGTGAACGAGGAGCTCCCCGCGGGCAAATCGTAGTTGCCCCGTAGGTCAGAACCGATTGCGCTCCGCGCACCCCTCCGGCCGAAGTGGGCCGACGCAGTTCGTTTATTCCGAATTTTTAGTCTTGTTTTGCTTCTTTTTTTTTCTGTTTTCTCTCTTTCTGTTTCGTTTTGTGTGTCATTTTTCCTAATTTTTATTCATTTTTTGTTTTATTTTTCTAGTTTTATTTTTTTATTCTTCTCTTATACTCGTCTAATGGATTGGTCCAAAGTCAACCAGGACATATATATCTAAACTACAACCTCGCAACAATTTCTTGTCCTATGCCGAAGCTACAATTGAGGTCAAAATAAAACTTGGATACTTAAAGCTACTGGCTGGAGAGATTCTTGTATTTCTATGAACTGACAAGTTGATATTGGAGTTCAGTATATCTTTCATCAACCCAGCCGGATCATGCTTCCCAGGTTCTGAATGGTCCTGGTACCAGGGCAACCAACTCCTCATTCTGCAGGTTAAGAGGAACTCAAACACTCCCATAAGGCCATAATCATATCATGAAGAATGGTCATTTTAGGTCCGCTAGCAATTCCATGTTCTGGTTTTCTCGCACATTTTGTCCTACTTTGCATTGGTGATCTGCTATCAAATTAGAAACAAAGAATCATCACATAGAGCATGTACATACAAGATTAATTACAAATCTCTCTACCTATGATCACATTTCAGGAGAATGGCAAATAATATGAACATGGTACACCAAAACTTTCAAAGCATAAATAGTTGCATGGGTTTTAAAGCAAGTAAAACAGGAAGGACAAAATCCCCATAGCTGCAAGCAAAATATACACGCGAACAATGTAAACTACAGTTTATCTCAATTCCACATAGGAGTCACCTGAATTCTCACGACTCGGACATGCTGATGCAAACTTGCTACACATAAGTATTCTGTTGTGTGAAATTTCGTCATGTTCCAGCTAGGTCTGGATACAGTATGGCCATTATAAAATCATGAGGTTGAATTTGTGAACATCGTTTGTGTTT